>CM049377.1:23343420-23570920 GCA_026937815.1 Etheostoma perlongum
TTTGTCTCTCCGGAGGTTGTCTACTTGAAAAGAAGGCAAAATGGCTGACGACAACGTTAGTGCTGTAATGTCACACAAAATGGCGTTAGACAAAGAAAAGGCTGGTTTTACTCGGACATATCCTTTAAATACTTGCAGAAAAGTTAAAGGCCCGCGTTAATATACAGTTTTACCAACACCAAATTCGCTATTTAACACCAGAGAGGATTGTGAATCTATTTCGCCTTTACATTCAAGTCTTTGCTACATTGTCTCAAAAACGATAAAGCCTTGCTTCTTGTGACAAATATATACGCTCTCTGACACCCACATCAAATTACATCCACATTTTGATGCCGGTATTATGCCCATTAGATGTGTCTTTATTGAGAGCTGCGGACTGTCAGAAACATATATTCCGTGAGAGGGTTTTTGTTTTAATAGTCCCGTCATTCCTTGACAAAAAGGCGTGTAAAATTACAGTGGGCACATTAGTCTGACGGTCCAGTTCCCAAGATAATCCATGTCTGAGAATCACTGAAGAGGAAATTTAGTTTTGGTGTCTAGTCGATCCACCAAAATATGAAATTGTACTCCCAAAGGTTTATTGGACTTTTAACTGAATACAGTTCCACATCAGGACGAGTTCAGTAGACACAGGGAGGACCGTTCTCCATGTGCGCCCGAATATGGTGAAAATGCCCATTAAAATGACTGCGTACTTGCTGTCACCTCCTCAGGAGATTTCCAGACTTCTCTGTTCTCATCTGATAGGCACGCTGGACGCATGCGCATAGCAGTTGTGCGTGTCCCCTGTTACCGCATTTTGACGCAAGCGCACTTCTGCCTTTCATATGCATGCTTAATATAGTAACAAAAGCAGATAAATGCTATAGTGTAGTAACAGAGCTTTTCCTTAACCCAAAATTTAATTCAATAATTGTTTTTTATCATGAGCTAAACGTGACATTCAGCTCCACTGTGAATATCATGGGTAAATGTATTGAATAGTAAATGAACTGAAAGTCAGGTTACTCCCCATTTAGGCTTTTAACAGATGTTAACCCCTAGATTAAATGGTAAAATACAATAAGCAAGTATCATAAATTCAGGGATAATCCTTTAAGGAAAATATTAATAAAAAAGGTGCCGCTTTTATATATTCCTCATCAATGTTTATCACCACCAGTTGTACTTTTGGACATAGGCCTGATTACTCATGTTACTTATTAGCTTAAAGCACAGCTCAGACCAGGTCAAAGTTTTTGACTTATAGCCTTCACATCATTCTGTAGCCGACAACTAGTAGTATAGTAGTATATTAGTTAAAGCTTGGACCACAGGTAAAAAGCAAAAGGGCAGAGAACACATTAAGGGTAGGCTAAAGCAGAATTAGACAAATTGTAAACCTTCTGTTCAATCCTGTGTTAAACTGTGGCAGGTTTTGGGTTTGTATATAATGTTTAGTGTCTCATCCTGTTAGTCAGCAAAACCTTCTAATGCACAATTGTTTCATTTTAGGCATTTGTTTTAAGATTCAAGATTTCTTTACTGTCATTCCACAGTACACTGTTGTACGAAATTACGTGCAAAGTTCAGAGTTTAGAAAATATAGCACAGAAACAATTAAAAACACTGTAGAAAATTGAGATATTAGCTATATAAATAAAAATACCTATATGGGTGTGCAGAGCATGTAGAGTGATACATATAAATATATGTCTAAAAAAACGGAAAAATATAAATACCTAGATACATACAGTTGGGAGTATAAATATCCATATTTAATATAGTGCAGTGGAGAATAAGGTCATATCAGATACTAATCAGTGATTCTAACAGATCTAACAATCCATTGCTGACAAATATTCAGGTTTCTTCTTATGACATACAGTACATCAAGTCAACTCAAAGACACTTACTGTGAAAGGGATTTGGTTTGACTGAATGTTTTTTTTTTGCCACACATGTCAATCCCACGGCTAACCTTATTTGAGAATATCTTTAAGACTAATGGAAAATAGGCCCTTCTATTTGCACTAACGTGTTGAGCAATCCCATGTGCTTTGGTGATACATAAGTCACTGATGTTTTTTTGTCTCCAATTCCCCCAGATTAGGCTAAATATATGGCCTTTCAGTGTACATACTGTGGTAATTGGTTTGTTATTAACAGGTGACAAACTAACGGGACAATAATGTACTATTTAGTGCTCTCTGGCATGGATTGGCAAGTATCAGAACAGTACTTTTTTTAAAGTCAGTTTGAAATGTATATATAGTATCCTGTTATTATATGGGCCAAAAAGTACACTTTATGATTAAAAAAAACTATCTTAAACATAAATATTTAAGACTGTAATCTATTCTGATTTACAGAATCATTAAAACTGCTCCACTTCAGAGCAATAATTGATAGATTAAAATGTAATGGGGTCTACACAGATCTTAACTTATGTCACAGCATATTGCTTTACTGGAGCTCATCACAGCCTCAACGTTCTTATCATTAACATTCAGATTTGCCTACAACAGGGCCTTAGTTTCCTGTTTCCTGCAGGCTTAAGAGAGCATCTTCTACACAACCTTTTTAGACTCTGTTCAAATGGAGGGTGCTCAACTCGGCAAACCCTCATGTATGACTAAATGCCCGCATGTAGTATTATTTTACTGACGTAAAATGGTACCCTTGAGACAAATAAAGAGCAATTAGTGGTGACTACTATGTCATTAGTACACCCATTCATTTTTTCAAACAGCGTATTCTGTTTAGGTTCACAGGAGGATGAGTCCAATTGCATCCAGTTATATAATAGTATGTAGTCAGTGGTAAATGATTGACATATGCTACCTCAAACTATTGCTGAAGGCTCCCTCTGATAGTTTTTTTAATGTGGGCATATGACTTGATAAATGTGGGGTGATGTTCCTCCATTGGTAAAATAAATAAAAATATATATGCATATAGTTACTGTATGCAAAGTGTCTCACATTGCCATAGGCTACCCAAGCACTGATGGGATCCTCCTGTGAGTCAAAGCTTCTCAGATGTCAAAGCACCTTCATTCAACCAGGGGTTTTCTCACGCATGCGCAGGGGCGGAAGACTATCTCATCGGGGAGAAAAAAAGAAGTTCACACACAAAGCCACGCCTGCGCGGTACGCCTCTCATTACAAGCGAAGTTGCTGCATCTTTTTTTAGGAAGCTACATGCTTTATTTCGACACCCAAAGGTCGCATGGTGTCAGGGACGCGCCTAGTCACGGGAACAGTCCGGAGCGCGTTCATGAGGTTCAAGATCGCGCTTTAACAGTGAAGAGTATCATACAGCGTGCGGGTATCCAACCTAATGGTTTACATTGGGTCACACAACGACCAGTCAATGATTTGCGCCAAGTGTATTTTTTCTTGTCCGGGGATTATCTTGCAAACCTTATCTATTTTGCACGGGAAGAAACTGACGTAGCAAACTCATCTGTATGATACGGGAGCAGGAGCACACAGTATGGTCCGGGAAACCAGACATTTATGGGTGGGAAATTTACCCGAAAATGTGCGAGAAGAGAAAATCATTGAGCACTTCAAGCGGTGAGTAGAAACACTAATGAGCGACGTGTGTGTGTGTGTGTGTGTGTTTTGTATTTTAACGACGAGTGCATGGCCAGCATCTCTCTGTTGTGTCACATTTTAGTGAAGTCGGGATGAAGCAGGAGGTTCCCCTGTAGCAAAGTCCCATTTGGCAACTGTGCTGTCAGCTCTCCGTAAGCAACAACAATGTGCTGCATTTCAGCTGAGATAAAAAAGAAAGCTGCTAACACGCTTCAACCACCCAGCTAGCGGACATATGGTTTTGCCATTTGGACAAGGTTTCTAACTTATAAAGCTAGTGATAACTTTAATTGCCCTTTTAATGTTGTGTGGTTGATCATTCACACCATTTGACTTTAAAGAAGCCTACGTTTCCACCTGGTTGCCGTACAGAAAACACGTTTTTCTGTAACAGTCAGTGTAAACAAAGTTCAGCCTACCTGGCAAGCCGCTAGCATTGTTAGACGCCATGCATTTCAGTCTGCATTTGGCAGACAGTATGAAGTCTATCGCCGTGTGTTTTTCTGGTGCCTGAGAAAATCAGGGACCGGTGTTTCACTTGACTCTCTGTGAGTTTGTCAGGTCGACTGATTCCAACTAGACCTGCGCACAAAGTAAGGTTAATTCGCGTATGTAGCCTACCTATCTGAGTGCAATGTAGCTGTGGCAAGAGCCGGATTTTTTCTTCCTAGATGCTACAGAAGTCAGTGAAAGCTAAAAGGTGACGCGACATCCACGCTGCAACATTATTGCAAACTGGCTGTGATTGAACAGGGTGCTCTGTGTTAACTGATAAGCAACATTGTAGTAGGCACTTTGTGTGTGTGTGTGAACACATACATGGTACATTATTGCCGCGTAGCTTCCCCCAGCTGCTGACTTGCACAGCCTGCAGCGTGATTTGATTGAAGGAAAATCAGACTACATATCGATATTCTAATTACGATATTCTGATTGAGCTCCACTTGTGATTTTTTTATTTGGACTATTGAAGCAGATAAAAACCCATGCACCATTTATTGTCATTCGGCTCTTTGTTGTCTTCCTCGGACGGACAAAAATGTAAATATGATTTGATATCACGGTTGTCTGCGCGCTCTCGCCTCTCACTTCTCGGCTGTCAAGGAAATAGCAGCCTGCCTCTCCGTCCATATGTGCTGGAGACCAGTCTGCCTTAACATCATAGTCTACCTATATGAGCAACGTTGCGTTCTTTACTGTGTAATAATTATTTTGCTACTCTTGGTCTTGTTATTTGCGGTAGAGGGATGAAGTGAGTGAACTACAAATGTGGGTTGTGTTTAATTGCACAACGCACAATAATAGGCTACCTAGGTTATATGCCGTTTTATTTACATAAGCCCTTGCTATGATGCGTTTAACGTTATGTTTGGGGGATGGTGACTGGCAGCATGTTATTGTAATAGCGGATTGGAAACCGTGTCGGCGAGTCGCTTTTAGCATGCACTCCGCTCCAGCGCTAACCCAGAGGTAGTGAGAATGTGCAGGTGCATGACAGCCCAATGTGTGATAGAAGTCATTGAAGATGGGGGACGGCAGAATGAGTAAGCAGTGTGAACAGCTCTTCTAAAATGGCGTCGGTGGCTGTTCAATGTTGGGAAATGGCATGCCAATAAATTTATGGGCACCCATACTGTCTCCTTCGGACAGCAAAATTACACTCCCGATGGGGGGGTTGGGGGGGCGGGACGGACGACGACGACAAGACGACTCAACGTACAATGATGATGGCAGGCTTTGTAACCCCAGACTGGGCTTGCTCATTTCAACAGTCACTAAACGAGTTATTTTGTCCTGCACATAATTATTAAGGAAACAATGGAATGCCTAACCTCATACATCTATTAAAGCTACATTAGGCTATATTAATTTAGAACAGTTTTTTTTAATATGGGTTAAAAATGCAAAATTATGTTATGAATGTAACATTGCATCAAAAGTTATTTTGCTATTAGTAAAACAAAAGAAGCCAAATAGACATCCATAATGCATTTGGATTTTTTTCGTTAAACCCACACACAGCCAATCAGGAAATGTCACGTCTCTTTTCATGCCTGCCAAACCTCATATGTGTGCTTTCCAGTAGGTGTAATCCTATGAGCTCACCCTCCTCCTAGAAAACATGCTAATGATACAACATCTATGCATTTATTAACATGCAATGTGCCAAGGTTTCAAGTCCAGTTGCTGGGTTACTGTTGCCTTGTAAGAAAGTACCACAGAACAGAAAATAAGAGCCACCTTACCTCCCACCCCTCCAAACGCATGCATACACACACACACACGCAGACATACTTAAATTCAGCAGTATGAAAAAAAAGTCTCATTATTTGCAAAAATTACATTATTTTCACTAAGAATTAAAATTGAATACTGTGTTCGAAATTTATAAACGCTCATCTAATATAACTGCTCAAAACCTAGTGATCACCTTGTTTTTCCATTGTTTTCTCTAGATATGGACGTGTGGAGAGTGTCAAGGTCCTGCCCAAGCGGGGTTCAGAAGGTGGAGTTGCAGCCTTTGTGGATTTTGTGGACATTAAAAGTGCTCAGAAGGCTCACAATGCTATCAACAAGATGGGGGACAGGGACCTGCGCACTGATTACAATGAACCAGGCACAATTCCTAGTGCCGCGAGGGGGCTGGACGATAGCCTAACCTTAGGCACTCGTGGCCGGGATGTATCAGGGTTCACAAGGGCGGCAGGGGGGACTGTGTATGGGCCCCCCACGTCGCTCCACAGCAGAGATGGACGCTATGAACGCAGACTAGACGGGTAAGTGGACAAAGTTTCTCTGAAGGCAGGGGGAACCCTGGTTTCGGGTATACACCTTACCTCCAAGCATCTTCCCACCATCTATTAATTTACTTGGGGGGGGAGAGAGAGAAAAAGAGTTCATGCTCAAGAATTAAATCTTATAGGGATCCCCTCTACAGTCCTCAGAGCATGGCCAGTGCTCCTGGATTCATACTTGCAGGTACACAGAGATATTCCATAAGTGAGAGCATGTTTGTACACAAGTGTACCTATTAGTCTACTTGAAGGAATAGTCAATAGTTTAGTCTGTTTGAGATTATCTTTGTGATCTTAAACATCTGTGTGAGGTGGATATATCATTTGTGGAAAATACGGGGCAAAGATTGGATATCGTAAAATTTCCGAGGATTATTGGAGATTGCCAGAGGGGGCGGGGGGTGGGAGAGAGAGAGAGAGGAAAAAGAGAGAGTGGTCCAGCGGCCATCCCTGGGATTCCCCTAATCTGGAGTTCCACGCCCTGCTCGTTGGATTAATTTCACCATTTTTTTCGTCATGTAACAAAACAACCAAGAGCATACATTAAATGTATACAACACTATTGTTTGGATTAGTCTAATTTGGTTTTCAATTATCGTGCACACCTTCACTTCTCTCGTGGGAGGAGTCATTTTGGATAACCTACACAGGATATCTATTCCTCTCTGTTGGATTAACACTGGCCAAACACTTTAAGGATATGCTATCATGCTAAAGGTATGGGTTGCTTTCTTGGTTCTTTTTTAAATTATTTTTTTTATTTGGGATTATTGTCTAAAATCAGGGCATTACAATTTGAGTGCTGGGAGACCTCTACTGGTTGGTGATCCAATTTAGTAGAGACAACAGAAACAAGTGAGCCAATGACTTTTTTTTCCCTGTCTTATTTTTGTGGAGATTATTTTTTACTTTTCAACAACTGAGTCTATCAGATTTATTGAGGACCAACATGGACTATGTTTGGATCGTACAATTCAAAGAAGAATGCTGGAAATTGAGACTGGAAAGTGGCTGTTGGAGATAACATGTCTCATGTCTGTGGATTACCTGCTTCTTACCTGAATATGGAACTATAATTTAACCTTGGATACAATCACATGCAGAATTGGAGAACAGAAGTTTCACACAGACGCTGCATTACCCATTGACTCATGCTCGGTTTGGACTGCATGCAGGCTCTTCCTGGACAACAGACATAAACATCCATGAGCTTCAAAACTGTTATTAGTGTTCTCCACCCTGGGAATGTATATGCTGTAACGCTGCTATGAACAAAAATCTGGATTACCATTAAGAGACATGTTCTTTATTCTTGATCTGTCATGCCCAGATTTCCCTCCCTCTGCCAAAGGAATTTGACTACTTTACTGCTGTGCACAGTGTGACCAACATGGAATGTGCAAGACTTTACAAATTGAAGATGCAAGACTGAATTTTTCCATCATTGCTGTTGTGAAATTAATGGTGCATTACTTACGGAAGAGGGTCTCCTGGATATCATGTATTCATTTTACTGGACTCAAGTGCAACCCCCCCCCCCCACGTTTGGATGGATATATGGAGTCACTGACATTTCTAGCATACAAAACATTCTACCCTGGATCTGTACAAGGCCAAGTTTGTTTTCATAATTTTAATTAAAACACTCATTAACATACGTGTGGTTCCCCGCCCTGAAGATGAGGATTACATTTTAAAATTTTTCCCTCTCCACTCAACATTTTTGCCCATTTTTTCTGCTCACAAAGTTCTATCTCCCTAGATTGTATTTGGAATTATAGGTCAAGTTACCACTCTCTCAAAAGGTTGGTATGTCCTGCCCTGTGTATTATAGCTGTCCTCTCTAACCCGCTAGTTTGCACCCCTGTCTCTCTCCATTTCCCCCACTAACCGAAGTAGCTGGTACATAGACTGCTATTATTGCCTGTGTCTATATGCAGAAATCTGTATTTTTATCTGTATTGTTTTCCTTTTCTCTTCCTCTCACCTGCCCCCCTCCCACAATTCTCCTTATGATGAATAGATCCATATTTCAGCTATTATTTATAATTAGTGATTTTAGTAAAACTGCCTTTTTAATTTACTCATTGTCTTAATACAATTAAAAGACTGGGCTGTGGAATCTTATAAAGATTCAAGGGATTTGGAGACTCAACGATCTGTCCCACACTCATATTTATGATATGTGCAGTGAAAAATGGGGCCGGCAAATTACAAATATGATAACTAGAATAGGAATACAATCAAGTAATAAAGATAAAGGGATGTATTTTTTTTTTTTTTAGATTAAAATCTGAAATTCTTTGTGCAATGTGTAGATTTCCTATTGTCTCTGAAAAAAAACAGTGAGACAGAATGAAATTAATTACATTTTACATATTTAAATGCTACTAATTTGAGCTTTGTCAAGGTCAGTTTAGGATTTTTATGTCAGTATATTTTATTGCGAAAGTGATCAGTTAATATTTAACAAGAAAGTTGGATTTAATGATTTCAACATTTGCTGGATTTCCTACTTTTTTTCAGTTGTATATCATTTTTAATATCTTTAGGATAAGGTTTGGACTGTTGGTTGGATTACACAATCTTAAATGTAACCTTTAGCCTCTGGGGAAAAAATTGGCAACAAACACATTTTATAAACTAAATGATTGATTAATAAAAAAATAAATAACGAGACTATTCATTAATAATTAAAATAACTATTAGTTTCTGGCCCAGTATCTTTTGCTCCTGCCTTGTAGCTGCAGTTTTAAATGTCCTCAGCTTCCTTTTTATGGCACAAGTGTAGAATATGAATACTGAATAACCTGTGACAGGGTGCCTATTCAAAATTTGATTCTTAAACTTCTGAGAAATATAATGCATTTAAAATTATTCTTTCAGAATTTTGACTTATATTATAGAGTTGACCCTAGTCATTGTCTGGCAGTATGCAGGTAGAGAGATTAAATCTCTCCAAAGTCCCTGACTAGATTTAAACATCTCCATGTAGGGTTTTAAAAACCACAATTGCTACGAGATGGTAGAAATTTCCCAACAATCATAGATTTTTCACTTAGATTTTTTTGTGTGGAATCTATGTCTTTTTGACGGATTATATTAGTGTTGTAGTCAATGTTGCAAATCAATAAGCAGGACTGATTCATGGTAGTACTGGCTTTACAGGACCGTTGCTTCAGTTTGATGGATTACCTCAATTTGTATTTATTCAGTGGATCAACCAAAAATAGACATTCCAATTTGTTTATTTTATTTATAAACTGATTTTCAATTGAGTTTTCAGTAGTATCAGTATTATTATATAAAATGACAGTGACAGAAGCTCACCCCCAAGCTCCGTGGTTTTTGCTTTACCCTGCAAGGACCACAGGGTGCTCCACAGCTGCACAGTTAAACGGTTGGTTTGCACAGCAGAAGAATATTTAACAATGAAGTAATTCTAAAAAAGTTTTGGAAATTCTGAATTGAATTGATATGTGTTGCTCCCACATGACTGAGTCTCCACATAAGACACCTTTTAGCATGCTGCTGAAATGCATCCTTACAATTATGGTGTTCACATAATCCCAAAATAGTTGGTGTGTTTAGCATGCGCCAGAGCAGACTAGAATTCAAACACATGGACATTCTGCCAAAAGAGGTCTAACTGAATTATTTTTAAGCTCCATGAATAATGTTGAGCCTGTTTTGTGTAAAGTAAAATTGAAGGCCATCTATTGAGCAGTGAGCCTGCACCACCAAATTAGCATTTTCGAGAGCATCTAGGGGTCAAGGTAATCCATCAATTTCACAGCAGACATCATTATACCATAGATGTTATTCATGAATCCAGCACACAGATGATTAAATCAAATAAGCTGAAACAGAATTTACCCCTGACCCGCTGTACTTTATGTGTAGCATAGTGAAATACAAAGTGTCCTAAACCAATTTATCCTCCACATCTAGGAGACTATGTGCATCCCATGCAGTATTTAGTTCTTGTGCTCCATGGCAAAAGCCTTTGTTGGACAGACATAATGAAAGACTTCCATTTATGAGCATATAAATGGGTGTTAATAGTGTCTATAGGTTACATTTATGTCAAATGTTTTACGGATGAATATTTCCAGATTGGCCACATCACATAAGTTAATATAAAATAATTGCACAGTAACTCACTCTGCACACACTTAAATCCAGTCACAAATTGTCTTTTGTTGTAGACTCAGTTTAAAAAAAACCTAAGTCATATATCCTTGAAAAGGATAAAATAAAAAATATTTGTTGGGGGGGGGAAAGGTAAAAGGGTTAATATTTGGTACAAAGAGTTAAGCTTAGGGGATGGATATAGTCTTATCAAAGTCCTCTCAAGTATGACGTGAATATGAGTAACATATTCTTTGTCAGTTGTAAAGGTCAGGTTGGGCAATTTAAGAAACTCATTTTATGGATCATTTACCAAAAAGCCTTTTAGGACATCACAGGGCGTCAGCGATGCAGAGGAAGACGTATATTTGATAGATATAACAGCAGCCTTCTGTTAGCACCTTGGTTGATCCGTTACTTTCTAAAACTCAGACCAAGTATGAAGAACCGTTTCCCTATTAACTGATATACAATTTCCTACATCATCCAAAACAATAAACGCTACACTGCACTTTTTGTGTACATTGAAGCACAACAAAGTTGGAAAATAATAAAAAGAGACAAAAAAATAAGAGCCTAAAAAATGCATTGATGAAGGAAGTAATTACAAATGTTTGCTTGAGATTCAAAAAAAAAAATTGTGCACTCATTTTCACTGTTAAGAAAACACTAACCAAAGGCTGTTGCCAACTTTTGTTTAATGAGATAAACGGTTTCAGAAGTTTCTCCATATTGCAAATATCTTGGATTTCTACTTAACGGCCTTTGTTGGCATCGACAGTTTTGGCTTAGACAGTTTAGCAGCATGCAACCCACCAAGAAGAAAAAAACTGCATTGAAACATCTTTACACAGATGTACTCAAAACATCTGGGATGGTTAAAATCAAAGAGCCAAAAGATTTGGATGCCTTTATCAATTATCAGCAAGGGCAATTTGTAAATTCCATTTTGGAAATTGATTGGATTATGTTTTTTGTCACACTTGACATGATAAGCTTAATTTCACCCTCAATGGAGACAGAGCATATCAATTTATTGAACGTTAAGTTCTAGTTATGTGATATGTTGTTTGAAAGTAGAAATTTTCTGAAAAAATTAGGAATGGGAATAGGATGTAGTGAGCGTCTTAATAGGTTGCCCCAACCATACTATCAACTATATGAACATAATTTCTGGTTTGAAAGGTGTTTTACCATTTTGAAATTTGAGGTTTGTTTTCCATTCAAATCTGGCACTGCCTTGAGTCTTAATAATTTTCCACTCTCTTGTTTGAACTGGACAAAGAATACAACTTATTATTTTATTTAAAGAACCAGTACAATGAGGGTTTGTAAGTGTTGTTATATTAAACCATATTCCGCCCTGTGTTGGAACATCATGGCTAATTTGCCGTTATAATGAGATCAGGATTCAAACAGTGGTAATTGCTGTCCTGTCCTGCTCATTACGGGGAGTTGGGTAATATGACTGCCGTAATGACACAGCAGTCGCATTACTAAATTAAATTCTGATTGCTTTATTCAGAACGAGGATGTTCGGGTCTGAGGAGAATGTCCTTATTAGCACTGTTTCTGGTGTGCATCTTCAAAGATGCTTTTAAAGACCTTTTTTTTCAGGAGAATAAATGGAGACAAATTGTATAACATTATAAACAAAACAATAAGGTAATGAGTCACCTTCAAAAACCTTCAATAAAGCCTCTCTGATAAATGATAAAACGCCTCTGTTAGTTACAAGACCAGAATGACTAGACAATCTATAAAGGTTCTCATGTATTTCCTTTTGTTTTTTGTAAGAAATCTTTGTGCAAGAATGTTATACTTGGAAATTAGCTAAAGATTTCTGTTCGATTAAACAATAAATGCACGTCTTTTGCTTAAAACCCCTTGTGATTGTCCTATGCTGATTGCATTGTTAATATAGTGTGTTGCATTTTACAGTGTGTATCTATCACATCTGCATTCAAAGAAAAGCAGTTTTAAACAAAATAAGCTTAAAGCTTGAGTTAACATTTTTAAGCCGTTGCATGAACATGTACCTAACAGTGGTTAGGTAAGTTGTTGGTATGTTGGCATAGGATCTGATACAGTTCATCTCCAAGTCATAAATAGTTTAGAAATGCTTAGTTGTCTCAAGCATTTTATCATTCATATCCCCTTGTAATTCAGTCTGCAGGCTGAAAAAATATTTTCTCTTTAGATGCTTTAAAACTACCCTTCTCCAAACACTTTAGTGTACTGTCTATTTGTGTGTCTAATTTAAAAAAAAGCCCACCAGAGACACCCAATAATTTTCATTGCCCAATGTTTGATGCTAGCAGTGTTTTTAAATGACTTGAATGTAACTGTAATGTGTTGTTCTCTCTTCCTGTTTGTTAGAACGGCTGAAAGTCGGGATCGGGCGTACGATCACAGTGCCTATGGACATCACGAGCGCCCTGGTAGCAGTTTTGAACGCCAGCGGCACTATGAAACAGACTATTATCGTGATGCAAGAGAGAGGACTCTAAGCACAGCTGGGAGTGGGTCTGGTACCTCCACTGGAAGTGGTACAACTGTATCGTCAGGAGTCAGTGGAACTATCGTTAGTGCTGTTGCTGGCAACACGGAACAGGTGGATCAGCAGGGGTCACGACAGGAGCAAGCGGAGGATCTACATCCAGCGGGGTTGGCTTCTACCGTTCCCACAGCAGGAGCCCTTGTCGCTTTGAGACACCAGAGCCTCGCTATGAGTCTCGTGCCAGGGAACCCTTTACTTTGGCTAGTGTGGTTCACAGGGACCTTTACAGGGAGGACAGGGGTCGGCGCGGGGAACGGTCGTACCGCCATAGTCGTAGCCGGTCACCACACTCAACACATTCGCGAAATGCCTCTCCTCAGCGACTGGCAAGTCAGGCTACCCGCCCTCCACGCTCCCACAGTGGGTCAGGCTCTCACAGTCGGTCCTCCAGTTCAGACTCAGTCAGTAGTACCAGCAGCAGTACGAGTGGCAGGTGAGTGAAGCGCTCAAAATGTCTACTCTTGTGCATTGCTGTTGTTTACCTTTGTGCATCTCAGGCTTAAACAAGTGCTGGATAGAGTACTAAGTATTTTTAGAAAGAAATCTGCACTCTGAATGTGGCTTGAAATGATTGTAAACATTTATTTCACAGAATCAAACAGTACTTGTTTAAGTTAATTTGACACATTCAAAATATGATATAAATAATGCCTTCCATTTGTTGTTTTCTGCTGTTACCTGAGTCCAGGTCACAGTGGTAGCAGGATGGCGTTTTTGATAAGGCTGAAACAGAATTAATGACCACCAAATCAAAGGAATCATTCCAGTGTCTTTGCCTTTTATACTATAATACAATATACAGTATAATATAAAATAATGCCATTGTAAATTATTTAAAACAACTTTCTGAGATTATGTTAATTCAACTTCGATAGTTTTTCTCAGATTTACCAAAAATGTATTCATGTGGACCACTCAACTTTTTAGCAGGAAAATCATGTAAACAATGTCACTGGGATACATTTTACCACTCAGCTAAACCTACAAAGGAACAGATCATAGACCATCTAAGTGTGGCTGAATAAACGTGTCTACTTTTCCCGAATGTGGACCTTGATTTCTATATGGGGCAAAAAGGTTTTCAGGAAATGTGCCTGTAATCTGTGTATAATTTCTTTTTAAACCAAACATAGCCTGTATTTGTATTAGCTCTACAGAATTCTGCAACAGTTTTTAGGTCAAAACACAAGTTTAGCCAACAAGCAAAGACTTGCTTGTGCATTTAATATCTATCACTGGTTAGTGGGGATGCCTATCAAGAATACTTTGTTGCTCAACATTCTTTGAAACAGAAGCTGTGGTTTATAACATTAACCGTTTCAAAGACATCATGTCTGTTTTGTCAGCAGATAGTATAGCAGATTGCATACAAGTATCTGCATGTTAGAACAATTATTGGGGAGTGTTACTATATAGCACTCCATCTTGATTCCCCTCATCAGGATTGAAAGCTGTTTGTACCTATATATTGGCGTTGGCGCCACCTTGAAAGATGACTTCACTTTAAAGGTCAATTATGGGTTATTAGCAGCACTATCCTTTCTAATTCAGTGGCATAACATAGGTTGTAAATGTGCAATAACTTTAAAGCAGTGTTCTGTGTGCAAGTTTCTACTTTGCCCATTTTTGTATGATCATTATTGAATTTTTCAAATGACTAATTGTTTTTTACAAGGTTGTTGGTTAAGTAGTTAGGAGTCAACTTCTGGAAAATTACCTTTGCTGCATGTACCTGCTACACTGACAGACTTTTTGGGTTGCTAAGGTTTGATTTAAATTGGTTTATTATTGCTGTTCAAATTTTGGATTAAGTCAAGGTCTAGATGGCCATCATCACAAACAGTGGATGTCAGTTCTGTTGTTGTTAGTCTATTTGCTAATTTAGATGTTTTTGTGCACTGCCGAGTGTTGCCACATTTGTTGTAATGATATTTGCATCTAGGTTCTAAATGTATTGTTTTTTATTAGTTGATTTAGGGTTAGTGTTGAGTAGTAATTGTGCAAGCATAGCATAAATAAAAGGTTGTAAATGCAAGTGAGGTTAGAATTTTTAAAAACTGTCCCTGGGATTTACAGTTTCATACATTCCCCTCGCTCCCTCTCCATTTGTTTATTTTTTTGATAACTGCATCACCTTTGGACACAGCAGAGCACACAGCTCTGTACGACAGTAGTGACACATGTGGTTTGACAAGGTAGTGCTATGGGGGGAATTTCAAGAGACGGCTGGTATATTTTTCTCACTGCCTACCTCTGTGTATGTGTAATGGCTCCCTCCCCCCCTCCGTGAGATCCAGTTGGAACTGGAAATATCTGGCCAGTGCTGGCTGCCTGCCCACTCCCACAGGCCAGGCTCCGTCAGCAGCACTTCCGGGAGAGTCTGAGCACAGGAGGAGAAAGTGAGAAGGAAATAAACAGCAGAGGGCCTAGAAAGCTGAGACAGTCATTGGGATTGCTTGAGAGGAAACATGTGCATCAGGCAACCATGCATTTGCTACTGACAAGCAAAGCCATCTTCTTATATTGATTACCAGATGTGTTGTACACATTAGGGAGAAAGGGGGTGTTTTTCTCCTCTTCTGCTGAGAAATTGTGGTTTTTAAATCCTAGGAAGACCCATTCTAAGTGCATAGCAAAATCTTTTATGCAAATGCTGAGATATATATATATATATATATATATATATATATATATATATATATATATATATATATATATATATATATATATATATATATATATATATATATATATATATATATATATATATATATATATATATATATATATATACATATACATATATATATATATACATACTACCGGTCAAAAGTTTGGGGTCACATAGAAATTCCCATTGTAGACAGAATGCCAGCTGAGATCAGTTGCATTGTTTTTTTAACCAGGGCAGTAATCAGATTACATTATGTGCTTACATAATAGTACAATGGTTCTCCAATGTTTTTCTAGTTTTTTATTTTTAAATGATAGATTAGTACACAGAATGTGCCTTTGGAACATTGAATGAATGGTTGCTGATAATGGGCAATGTAGATATTGCATTAAAGATCAGCCCCCCCACCCAAATTAGCAGGTATTCTGTCTATAATGGAGTGGTATGGAAATGTATAAGTGACCCCAAACTTTTGACCGGTAGTTTATATATATATATAATCAAATCCTCCTTTTTTGCCCTGCTGATTGGACAGAGCAAACACATTTTGTCTTATTTTTTTCAGTCAGCGTTTACAAAAATCACTGCTGTTCTTAATATTGTAATACTGCATTTGGCTTTTATCCAGTCTATGAATGATTTACCATTTCTCTCAATTAATACACTTAGTGATTAAAATGATAAATCTGTATACAGTATACATATTCATAACAATTTATGATTTCATTGAGGTAAAAATAACAATAACTAAATTCTTACTTTTTTGGGTAGGCAAACGCAGCAACTAGTCCCTCCAGGATTTCGCTGCCTTTTTTGAGATTGTTGAGTCCCAAAATGCATGATTTTACTGGAGCTTTTGTAAATTGCGATAAAAGTTGCGATGTCTTTTGTTTGTTGTAGTGAAGTTGTGGGAGAAAGTTGCAAACAAAAATTTTGTATTTTTTTGTATAGTGTTTCAAAAATAAAAATGAAACTTGTTTTGAGGAGAATAAAATTACCCTTGGCTGAGTTTTCCTAGGAACCTTACCAAAAAGGCTCAGGGTGCTGCAAATATTGGTATAATATGAAAATGGCTGGTGGATTCAAGACAAAAAATAATCATTTATTTAATTAATCAAATTTGAACATGTGTCAGTGGCTTGCTGATCTTTGTATTGTTAGTTAATTTCTAGTCCTGGCCTGGGCTTGGACACACATTCATACGGTTTGATAAAGTACTTATTGGACTTTAACTTATCATTGCACTTACAATAACGATTGTAGATATCCTCAAGTTAGGTCATCCTGTACATCTCATCTCCAGTTTTTCCTGCATCCATCGTGTGTATTTGTGTGTACGCATACGGTTGTGGGGGTAACTCAGCAGCCCCGCCCGCTGCAGAGAGCCGACAGGATGAAACAGCATCCGCTTTAGAGACTTCAGAGTGAAAAATCGTTACAGCGTACATTGATGTTAAAATGTATACAGATTGCCAGGAAGGTCTGAAATGTTTTGCACGGCCTTTCGATGTACGTTTTGTTGGTAAAGGAGAGATGTTCGAGTCACACAAGTCTCGTCTTCATAGCAGAAACAAGGAAATGAATTTGGCGACGTACGTGTGATGTCAACCCGTTCTCATTCCCTCTTGGTCCGTGGCTATCAGAGTCACATACTGATACAAAGTCTGGCACGTGGGACTGCTGGGATTGGTTGAAGTTGCGGGAACCTCTGGTTATTGGTCAAATTTGAGGGTCGCAGCAAAGTTGCTGTGATTGGTTGAATTGACGCAAAATCCTGGAGAGACTGAACAACCAGTGACAGCAACAGAAAAATAACTACCTTTTGATCCTACATTGATAATGATATTTTCAGATTGTGAAGCTTGCAACAACATCTAAGTCCATGTTCCTTTTTTTGCTCCAGTGATTCTAGCAGTAGTTCAAGTGATGACTCCCCAGCACGTTCAGTGCAGTCTGCTGCTGTTCCTGCACCCTCAGCACTTCCTTTATCCTCCCTTGACAAGGATGAACCACGTAAAAGCTTTGGCATCAAGGTCCAAAATCTTCCTGTGCGCTCTACAGGTTAGTTAAAAGTGGCGCATGCCATTTGCAAACACAAGTTTTTTTTTTTTTTGCACAAATATAAATGAATTTTATTTCTGTACATCCCTCAAATATTGACACATTTGAATTAAAAATGATTACCAATAGTTTATTTAATAATAACCTGTTACTTTTTCAGTGTACAAAATTAATAAAACATTTGATCTGTTAACTACAGATACGAGCCTGAAGGATGGTTTGTTCCATGAATTTAAGAAACATGGAAAGGTCACTTCGGTACAAATCCATGGCGCTTCAGAGGAGCGCTACGGGCTTGTCTTTTTTCGCCAGCAAGAGGACCAAGAAAAAGCACTTGGAGCATCAAAGGGAAAGCTTTTTTTCGGCATGCAAATCGAAGTCACAGCCTGGAATGGCCCTGGTAAGTTCTGATTATTTACTATATTCCAGCACAAACAAAACAAAACGCACAAGGTTTCAATAAGCACATTTTTCAGAGACAGAAAGTGAGAACGAATTTCGGCCCTTGGATGAAAGGATAGACGAGTTTCATCCAAAGGCCACACGGACATTATTCATCGGAAACCTGGAGAAGACAACCACCTACCATGACCTGCTGAACATCTTTCAACGCTTTGGAGAAATAGTGGTAGGTTAATGCTGTGAAGTGGTTGGTAATCCGGCCATCCATGCAATGCCATTGCACAGTTTGAAATGATATTACTTAGTGACAGCTTATTTCTGTTTTCATTATTCTTCAAAGGATATTGACATTAAGAAGGTGAATGGAGCCCCACAGTATGCCTTTTTACAATACTGTGACATTGCCAGTGTCTGTAAGGCCATAAAGAAGATGGATGGGGAGTACCTTGGTAACAATAGACTCAAGGTGAGAATTATCACATTAATTTAAAATCATGGCTTTACTACCACATTTTTGTCTTTCACAACTATAAGTATTATTTATGAGCATGGTTTGTATAAACAGTTCTGTAAGTTAACATCTATTTGACATTTTTTCTTTCTTCTTTTTCAGCTGGGCTTTGGAAAGAGTATGCCAACGACGTGTGTTTGGTTGGATGGATTGGCGTCAAACACAACTGAGCAGTTTCTTACTCGTCATTTCTGCCGCTATGGACATGTTGTCAAGGTAAGTCTGTTCATTTTCTCCCTCACAGTTACCCAGTGGTTATTTTCTGGCACCTTGGGACTCTTATTTTCTCTGTCTTTCACAGGTTGTATTTGACAGAATGAAAGGAATGGCTCTTATACTGTATAACAACATTGAATATGCACAAGCTGCTGTCAAAGACACAAAGGGGTGGAAGATAGGGGGCAGTAAAATTAAGGTAACTGAAACAAAGCTTTGCTTAAAAATTTTGCTCTGTAATTTTGTGTTCTTATTGGCTGATATGATGTAAAAAAGGCAAGTTACCCTTCTTTTTCTTCAGGTGGATTTTGCCAATCAGGAAAGCCAGATGGCTTTCTATCGTTCAATGCAGGCATCTGGCCAGGATATTCGAGACTTTTATGACATTCTCTCTGAAAGAAGGTTTGTGTAGTTTCCTTAAGGGATACTTTTTTTGCGTCTATACTGTCTAGTGTTAAACCTAACATTATTGATGCCAAAGTATGATGGAAAAAAAGCTTGTTTTTTTTTTTTTTATTTCTTGGCAGGGATGATCGACGAACTCAATATGAATTTCAAGCAGAAAGACAATATTATGAAAATGTACGAACGCCAGGAACATATACTGAAGATCCACGTCGCAAATACCCTGCCAGAAGTCGGGAGTTTTACACTGAATGGGACCCATATCAGGGAGATTACTATGATCCACAATACTTTGAAGACCCCCGGGAATTTCGAGAATACAGAGCTGACCCTTATGAGCAGGACATTCGCAAATACAGCTATTTGCAACGGGAACGTGAAAGAGAAAGGGAGCGCTTTGAAACAGATCGTGGACGTGATCATGGGAGGAGGACCATTGAGCGTAGCCAAAGCCCATCTCACATTGCCTCTCGTCATCCTTCCAGCCCTACTGCATCTCCTTCACTCTCCGAGAGGATACCGAGTGATTCAGATCGGCGTATTTGTTGCCAATCTTCTGAAAGAAGTGGTAGCTGCAGTTCAATCTCACCACCCAGATTTGAAAAACTTGAAAAAGCACGCACTGAAAGATATAATAAAACTGAAAAACTTGAGAAGGATCGAGTCTTTGAAGTTGAAAGAGGAAATTTGGTTGAAAAGGAGAAGCGGGCTGGGCGTAAAGATCGAGGGGACAAGGATAAAAGTGAGAAACAGAAGCTTAAAAAGCTAAAAGTGACATCACCTATTATCCAAGCATGTGAGACAGAACCTGAACTTGATCGAGATGTTAGCCCTGAGTCTGTCCTTCGAAGTAAAAACAATAAAATTCCAAAGGAAGGCTTGAGCAAAGGAAGGTTAGACCTTCTGCCTTGTGTTGTGCAATTGACACGCGTCAAAGAAAAAGAAGGAAAATTGATTGGTCAATCTGTCCAAGAAAAACAAATACCGAGGGGTGGGAGTGACAGTCCTAGATTGGTATCACCTTCAGCTGACCAGAGGAGTCCTCCATTCCGCCAAGAACCATCGAAAAGTGATATTTCTAAGCATGGAAAGGTGCCTAGACACAAAAATATGCACAGTTGTGTGGAGGTTATTGACAAGGATGCTAAAATAAAATCCAAAAAACATGGAAAATCTGAAATGGGATTTGACAGTTGTATTTCTGTGGATATCGATCGTTTGGCGGCAAGGAAAAGGCGCTTTGAAGACTCCGGGAAAACTGATCGACATAAGAGAACTAGTGAGGAGGAACTTGTTAGACCTGGATTTCATAAACTATGGAACAATGCTAAGGAGACATATTTAGATAAGAACATTTTGATAAAAGGGATGCATAAAAAGGAGCACCACAAGGATAAATGTGTCCGGATGGTTTCAGTTAGCAGTCCTAAAGACGGACGAGACTGTGAAAGCAACTCTGTAGGCTTTTCTCTGGAGCAGCAATCGCAGCAAGGGGAGCTGCCAGAAGATTCTACAGATCAGTTGGTCTCTCCCTACCTTAAAATGGATTTGGAGGGACCAAAAAGTGAAAACCGCTCCAGTCTCACAAAAATGTTAGATGATGGCAGCCTTGATTTGGATGAATTAAAAGAACAACAGAAACTAGTTTTGTCTGAAAACGAACGAGGAAAAGGGAAGTGCATGGACTCGGATGACGGAGATGAACACTTTGTGCACATTGACCAGAATGTTTGCGCAAATCCAAGTCTATGGCTCCGACCTAAGCTTGGTGATCCTGATAAGTTAGTCAAGTTTGAAAACCCAGCAAGTAAAGAGACCCATGACTTTGAAAAAGATTATATAATACATGATGTTCCAAAACCAATTCAGGATATGGCCAATGATGACTTCTCTTCCAATAAACGAAAGAAATTAGAAAATTTTGACTTTGAAATAGTCACTGCAAAAAGAGAGCGCAACTATCAAAGTTCCCGAATGTTGAATGAAGACATTTATCAGAGTATAACCTCCTCAATAGGACATGGTCACTTTGCTGCAAATGAGGAAGATGAAACTGCCCAGATTTCTGTGGCCGTTATAAACAAAGAAAGAAAATCTTCTCCAGCAACAGACGAGAGATTTTCACACACGGAGTCATTGAAAAACAGTTTGGACCTGACAGCCACACATTTTCAGTCTTCTGACAGTGAGCTCCCAAAGCTTAAGACAACCTTGCTTGGCTGTGATGAGGAGTTAATGCAACGTTGGGAAAGACAGATAAAGTCTGATTCACTTAGAATGGAAATGACTTTCCCCAGTGATATTGCAAAATGTAAAACCACCTGCAAACGCCTTGGCCAGGATTTGGAACCTGGAGAAGTGCAGTCTGATTCAGATGATGATGGAGAAAACAAGCACATCTCTCCCAAGTCCAATAGTTCCTTGTCTTATATCCTCAGGGAACGTGACGAGAGGATGACAGACCTGAAGCTTTCAGGCTCATTGGAAAAGAATAAGTTTTATTCTTTTGCATTAGATAAAACTATAACTCCTGATACTAAAGCACTCCTTGAAAGAGCCAAGACACTGTATTCCTCTAGAGAGGATAATTGGTCCTTTCTTCCATCACGCTTTCCAACCTCCCACAGCTGTACAGATAAAGACAAAGTGAAGCTAGCACCTCGACCAATTCCTTCCTGGTATAAGAAAAAGATTCGTACTGACTCTGTTGAAAAGATGCATGATAAAAAGGAGGAACTTAAGCCACAGGACCACGAGCGACAAGACCTGTTTGCCTCTCGCTTCTTGCACAGCTCAATCTTTGAACAGGATTCCCGGCGTTTGCAGCATCTTGAACGTAAAGACCAAGATTTAGAAACTGGAGTTGGCATGCCTTTTGCTAAGCCAGGTGCTACTGAGACACAGCCTGAGTCTGGAGTAAATGACATGCCACAAGAGCCCATAGTGCTTTTCCATAGTCGATTTTTGGAGCTTCAACAACAAAAGGACAAGGACCATCTTCCACCTGATACTGAGAATGATTCAATAGTGGTGGAGATTAAAAGAGATGAAGTGCAGCATTGTGATAATGTGTTGTCTGAAAAGGAATCTGAGCCAGTACTGAAGGTTGACAAACCAACCAGCCCCCCATTAACCTTGTCAGTTTCACCATTTGTTCATTCCCCAAAAGAAATGTCTTCATCAGAAAATAAAGAATTTTTAGCTCCATCCTCAGATCAACCTGTGTCATCTGTCAAAGTAGAACCCGTAGAGCCAGTTCTGGAGGAATCTCCATCTCATTCTTTCTCTATGGAAGACTTCAAACCAGTTGCTCCTAAGCTAACCATAACCCCTCCTTTTGTCCTTTTGGGGCCAGAAAATGAAATGGAAACAAAAGAGTTGATTGAACCGGTAGCAAAAAGTGAAGAAAGTTTGACAGTGGAACATAATCCTCTTGTGGAAGATAAGCCTCCAACTCCTGGTGCTTCCCTAAGTGGTTTTGAGAGAGAGACTGCAGAATTCACCTACACTGAATATCCAAAGATTGAAGAAAAATCTGAAATGAAGACAGAACCTAAAATAGAAAATCCAGAAACAAAACATTTTGAGGAATCTCAGAAACCTGAGACAGATTGTGAGGCATGTATGCCAGAGCTAGAAGCTGAAATAAAACCATTACCAAACCGCAGACAGCCCAAGAGTAAAAGGGCAAAATCACTTTCAGGCTTACGTACTTCCCAACCTTCCCAAATTGTTGCCACTGAGAAACCTCCAACACGAAAGAGTGAACGGATTGACAGAGAGAAACTCAAAAGGGCTTCATCTCCTCGGGCAGATGTACCAAAAGCATCAGTTGAGTACAAAGCCACTTCCAAGTCACCAATTCATGCATCAGATTCTGAGCAAAACCTTGAGTCAAGTTTGATCCATGGTAGAACACGTCGCAGGAATGTAAGATCAGTCTATGCCACGCTACATGAAGACGACCAAGCTGGCAAAGAGGTGGTTGAATCATCACGCTCCATGCGCAAACGTAATGCTGATAAAGAACCATTACAACAAGATATTCCAATTCCATCTACCAATCCAAGGCGAGGACGCCCAC
Source organism: Etheostoma perlongum (assembly GCA_026937815.1). Lineage (NCBI taxonomy): Eukaryota > Metazoa > Chordata > Actinopteri > Perciformes > Percidae > Etheostoma > Etheostoma perlongum. Next base: position 23,366,847 of record CM049377.1, read on the forward strand.
CTAAAAGAGGCGTCAAACGAGGTGAAGATGTATCACCCGTTAAGGGAGATCAACAGAAAATAATCGAAGAAGACACGGAGGTCAAAGAGACCTCTACTACTGTAGAGGTTGTAAAATCCTCTGAGGGGTGGCGTTCACCCCGTACACAGAAAGTGCAACAAACACAATTGACTTTATCTGCTCCTGTTAACAAGAAAGGAGGTAGAATAGACAAACAGCCTGGGAGCGCTACAGTACTAGCTGAACAAGCTGATCTGGCAAGTCATGATGAATTAGAATATAATCCTAAAGGTGATTCTGAACTGTTTGTGAAGCTATCAGAAAATGTGGAAAATGCAAGCTCACCACTGCACAGAACAGAGAAAGATTTGAAAGATTCTGGTGGAAAGAAATCTACTGTTGGGGATATTGAAAAGGTAGACACCAGCTCCTCTGAGAGGAAACAACTGCCTGAAAAGAGTGTTAAAATGAAAACACCTAGGCTGAAAAGAAATACCAAGCAGGTCACAGAAGATAAATCACACAGCTTAAAAAATCTTGAGATCCGTGTAAGCCTTGATGACGTAAAAGTTTTACTTCGTTCAGAGGACGATGAGCCGGAGTCATTTGAAGCTTCCACATTTACAAAAACCAAGACAATAGTAAAAGAGAATGCAGAAACAAAGATTATAGGCTTTCCAAAAGAATCAAAAGAACTTGACGCACAGGAACAGGAAGACAGTCTGTCAGAACCTGAACTTCCTGCTAATCCAGCGGCTCTCTTAGCACGGCAGATGGAACTAGAGCAGGCAGTTGAAAATATTGCCAAACTTACAGTTGAGCAACCTCCTCGGCCGTATAAGGAACCACCTTCTGAGCAGCCTACAATATTGCCTCCTGTCATAGTAGAGCAAGAAGCTGAGGTTGAGGAGGAAAAGCGAGCTAATCCTGCAAGCGAAACTGAACTTGCAGCTGCTATTGATTCCATTACAGCTGAAGAAACATGTGCAGACGCAGATGGTTTCACAGCTCCTCCTACTTACACTGCTCTTGTTCCTACCCCTGATTCTTTGACATCCCCCTCCAACGAGATTATGGAACCTGAAACACATATGGTGATTAACAATATTCTTGCTGCGGACTCAGATGATGGTCCTCTGACACCCAGCCCAAAGGGGCAAATTGCAGAGTCTAAGGTAGCTGAGGATACCTCACTTCTTGAGACACCAAAGAAAACGGGCAGAGTCAGGGCCAAACCCCTAAAGAAATCGAGAAGTCGTAAAGGTGCAGCTAATAAGAAAGGGGATATTGCTGCAGAGGTTTCACAACCAGAGCCCTCCCCAGTCAAGTTACCGGAGTCGATCCCAGAAGACCCAGAAACCCTAAATTCACAAGCAGTTACTGCTACAGCTGGTGCAACTGCAGCAGCTTCTGTGGTCACTGCTGTTGCAACTTGTAGGCGTGATCTTACAAGTACTATAACTGTAGACACGCCAAAAGAGGCAGAACAGCCTGAAGTTGAACAACCTGTACCAAAAGAATCTGCCTTTTATTCAGGACCAAGCAACATATCAAGTAGTAAAAAGAATCCCCAGGCAGAAAAGCCATCTACCCCTACTCCTGCCCCTGCCCGCCCACAACCAATATCCCAGTTTGGTGTTCCCCTGCTGCGGCCCGCCAAAATGCCACTTTCGCCAGACTGGCCTCCTAGTACTGAAGAGAAAGTAGAATTTATGTTGCTCCTTCATGCCCACGTTACAGTGGTAACACCTCCACCAGCATCAACTGCACTTGGAACCCCTTCAACAAATACCCCAATGCCTCCTGACACAAAGGCCTCAGATATTGACCCTAGTTCCAGCACCTTAAGAAAAATCTTGATGGAACCTAAATATGTATCTGCATCAAACAGCAATTCTATACCTACTACTATGGTGACATCTACATTGTCAGATCCTTTGCGGATGTCAGAGAATGAAAATCCGTCTGTTTCAGTGGGTTCAAGACAGTTACATCCCGAAGAGAGACCACCTTTACCCCCCCAGCCCATACACCACAAACCCTTCCCACTGACAGAGTCCCAACAGAACTGTGGAGAGAAGATCCAGCATACAGTTATTTCTCCTGCTACCTCAGTAATAAGTCGAATTCCAATGCCTTATGATACAGAGGAAACTCCCCGAATTTCCCTAAGCAACCGAAGCATTGGCCTGTCTGTTCCCAAGCAAAAATTTAGATCCAACTCTAATGAGAATAATCGCTACCATTGCATGGATATAGTAGAAGATGGGTCCAGAGGGCGCTCTGTTGTTGAGACCACTCCCTACAGTACAGGCTCCAATTCTGGCCTAAGGGTCAATACATCAGAGGGCGTTGTTGTTTTGAGTTATTCGGGTCAGAAAACTGAAGGACCTCACAGGATGAGAGCCAAAATTAGTCAAATTCCTCAAGCCAGTGCTGGTGATATAGAGTTTCAGCAATCAGTGTCCAAATCTTCGATAAAGCAAGACCCACTCATCACATCATCCCAGTCGCCTACCCCAAAACTAGCCCCAACCCCTACAGCTTATGGGCACACAGGGGTTCTCTTGACAAGCCAGTCTTATAACTCTCAACCTGTCATTTCCAGTACAAAGCAGGAGAGTCTTGGATGTGACAAATCTGAAGCCCCGTATCACACCACATCACAGGGTGGTGTTGTAAAGATGTACCAACAGCCAGTTAGTTCTCCCCAAGTCTTGATGTACAACCAAGCTGTGATACAGCAACAGCAGGCCAAGAGAGGACCGGGGTCTGAACCTCTTCCAAAAAAGATGGACATTGGCAAAGCTGTTCAGCAGTCTAACCTAAGTCCAGTCATGAGTCCACACCTCCCATCACTACCTGGAACCCGCATGAGTCCCAGCCCTAGCATCCCAACTGATCGGTCAGCTCTACACCTAAAGCAAGAACCTCAGTCCCCACGGACAGCTGTTCACTCCCCTTCACCCTTTGTCAAAGCGTGTCCTCCAAGCAGTTCTCCTAGAGGAACTTCTGTCGTTCTGGGTCATGGCATGCCACCAATGTCTACATATCATTCAAGTATACATCACCCACACTCAGAACAGTCCTCTGTCATAATTCAACCCCACAGTGTCACTCAGGCAATGGCTCACGAAGCCAGGATGAACACCCCACCAATGTCTGGGATAAACTATGGAAGGCGAGGTGATTCCCTGTCTTCATCACACCCAGGTCCTCCACAACGCTCAAACACACCGCAGCCTAATATCATCCGAGATTTGGTACTTCAGTCTCATTCTAGTCCCAATAGGTCAGTATCAGGTGGTGGTGGCGGCAGCAGTGTAAGTGAAGAAGACCCCAGACACTTTAACCAAGCTCTTAGTAGATCTTCCGTACCCCAGCTCCAATCTGATGTTATGATGATTCATAGTGATCACCGAGGGCTCCACCCAAGCATACGCATGGACCAGTACAGAGACATGCACCAGCGCATCCTCATGCACCAGCAACTGGGAGAGCAGGCGGCTGTAGAAGCAAGACAGTCACGCACGTCAGAGACTGGAACGTCTTTAAGCAACATCTCTGGGCCTTCAAAGGGTCCTATAGTGGGAAAGAGCATTGACCTTTCTGCAAAAGAATCTGTCAAACCACCAGAAGGAAAGCTGATACATCCATCCTCCAACGAAAGTAGAATCAGGGGAGTCCATGCATCTTCTCCTGTCCTGGTGTCATCTCACCCACATGGGGTTCAGCTGATACATCCAGGAGGTGCGGGCTCCTTTCCAGTATATCGGGAAATGCGAGGATTTCCATCCCAGTTTCCAGGACATCTTTCATCGGGACACAACCTGGCTAACCAAGGCATTGCATCATCACAGGTCACTTGATATGCTTATTATTGACATTCTGCAAATATTTTAGAATTGTAATATGTATCATGTATAATTGTATTTTATAGATCACATTCGTATATAAAAACAAAATGTGCATAACTATTAAGTGGGTTGTGTATTTTCTCAATCAGGTCCTGCCAGAGCCTGAGTTGAGTTACAGGGGTAAAATGTCTCAGTCACACGTGGGAGGAAGTGATTCCAACTCTGAGGGTTCCCATCTTCGCCATGCTACCTCTACAGATCTTTCACACATTTCTCGAATATCACAGGATACGGTCTCCCCCTCATACCAGTCTCCAATGGCGTCTCCTATGAGTCTTACTCATAAGCCAGATCTATCTCTACAGAAAGGCCCTACAGCCTTCCTGTCAACACCTTCGCAAGCAGTACCCCCATCGAGTTCTCTGCATCCTAGGCCTGATGCTAACCTGGAACATTCGGGACATCGTTCCGTTGACATGGTGCAGCTTTTGACGGTAAGAAGACAGATTGACAAGCAATGTCACACATGGAATATGTTTTCAAGACAATACCAAAGAGGAAAATATTTAACATGTTATGTTTTTGTTATACAGAAATATCCTATTGTATGGCAAGGCCTTTTGGCACTGAAGAACGACCAGGCTGCTGTCCAGTTGCACTTTGTTTCTGGCAACACCATACTGGCCCAGCGCTCCCTGCCACCCACAGAAGGAGGTCCTCTTCTCCGTATTGTCCAGAGGATGAGGCTTGAGGCTTCTCAGTTGGATAGTGTGGCACGCAGAATGACTGTAAGTACTTTAGTTTTTACTAAAGCTGGTTCTAAAGTTTCAATCAACAAGATTGATCAAATGGAGACTTAATTGTAAATCATGTGTTATTCTTAAATGAATTAGACTTATCATTCATCGCAGGTGAAGAATGACTACTGTTTGCTCCTGGCACTACCCTGTGGTCGAGACCAAGAAGATGTCCTTGGTCAAACCCAAGCTTTGAAAAGTGGCTTTATCACGTACCTACAAGCCAAACAGGCAGCTGGCATTATCAACGTGCCCAACCCTGGCTCTAATCAGGTCAGTGGTCCTTTAAACTTTTTCTGTTCTACCTTTCTTTTTTAATTGTGTCTGTGTTTTACAAGTAAAAATCACAACATTTAGTTCCGTCTCTAATTGTTACTTTCATCTTTTGATTCACAGCCGGCTTATGTGGTGCAGATTTTCCCGCCATGTGAGTTCTCGGAGAGCCATCTCTCGCGCCTGGCCCCAGACCTTCTCAACAGCATTTCCAGCATTTCCCCGCACCTCATGATTGTCATTGCTTCTGTTTAATTACCTCCATTTCTTTCCTGAACAAAGCCAACACCAGCCCTTTTGGACTTGTCCAGTTTTATAAACTGGAATTGCCTCATATTTGAGTTTTGACTTTTGTTTTTCTCCTTCACTTCACCAAGTCCTTAAGTCACTCAATGACATCGAATTCCAAAAACTATACCTTTTACAACGAGGATCTGAAGGGTTGAACGGGGATTTTTGATGATCATTTCTGATTTTTTTCATTTCATTTTTGCCATTTTTGGAGGTGTTGTCCATAGCCTTTTCTAATTCATAGCACCCATAAAGCTATGGATTGAGACCTTCCTATGGGATATTTTTTACCTTCATAAAAGTGATTGTGAATTTTTATTTTTTTTATTTTTTAAAGACAAACGATTTGAAAAGTCATTGCACTATGTTAATGAAAAAGTTGTGAACTCTGTACAGATTTGAGTATAAAATGATACATGTTATGGAATTACTCTCATGATCAGCCATGCTTGTGCAAGATAAAAGAAAATCATTGCCTGGAAAATGATAAAGAATCATTTCAGCCTGATCAATCATACTGCTTTCGCTCCTTCACCATCAGCCAACTTCTACGTCATTTCCGGACTCAACTCTCCATCCCGAAGTGTTCCCTGCCCCAGGAACTCATGAGGGGACGTTAAGAGTTGTACAGTTCACACTCAATGCCTCAACAGGGGACTATATAAAGAATATTTAATTTGTTTATTTTTGTTTGCATCTTTAAGCCGAAGGGTATTGTGGACAATTGTGAAACTGTAAATATTATAAATATTTAAAGACTGAAGCAATGTGGAGAGACCAAGTGAATTATTTTACAAGACAGATCATACAATGTTTTCTTTCTTTCTGTCTTTCTTTCTTTTTTTTTTTTCCTTGGTTATTGGCAAGAAGAGGAATGGTGGGAAGGATCTGTTCAGGATCCAGGAGTGATATTGAAGAAAAAAAAAAAATATTTTTAAAATTGATTCTGTGCCAAAACGTCTTTTGCAAATGCTCAACACACGCAATGTAAACAAAAATTGACCAGAACCTATTTTCATATGTGACTTTGTATTTTGTCCCGTCAGAGGGCAGACTTAATTCCCTTTTTTTTGTATTGTTCATCAACCCAACTCTGTTACTACAGTGATTTTACATTATGAAGTTGTATCCTCATTTTGAAGGAAACCTTGTGTTGTAAGGGTTGCTTTCTTTCTCCCTGATGTGGTCCTTTACTGCCCCCTGCTGTCTGTAAATCATCCTCACATATTAAGCACTGCATCCTGAGGTCATTTAAGCCATGACTTCATGACAGATGTGCTATAGCATGCTTTATTTTCAAATCTTAAAGGGTAAACTGAAATCATAAAGAATGTGACTTGAACTTGACATCATGCCGCTAATGGATGTGTTTATCATCTGTCTCCATCGCTCCCCTTGACTGTCTCCTTGAGCCAAGCTGTAAATAGTAATGTCCTTAATCTGTGCTCTTATGTATTTTCACCTTCATAATTGTCTTTATTCAGGGTCCTTATTTTTGTTTTGTGCAACAAAACAAAGCAGTCTGAAAGAGACAGGAGATAAGGTGTGTGAAACCGATGCTGAAAGTAAAACCAGGCTTGTCAGTTTTGTGGTGTAAAGATTTCTATGACTGCAAGCTAAATACTGTCATTGTTATGTTGAAGGCACTTATAATTTTTGATAAACAAATGAGAAAAAAAACTTTAAACCGTGATTAATATGAAAACTGTCTTTTGATCAATCTTCATTTTGAGTGTATTTTGCTGTTCCTCTATGAGGACATTTTAAACTGTAAAATAAATGGTTGTTTAACTTACTTCTGAAGATCATTAAATGGTCTTTTGCTCTTGGTTTGTGTTTTTGTGACTTGTCCTGAGAAATTGAAGTTATTTTGATGCACTGACTTGTGAAGAAAGATTTTTCCAGAATCTTGACTTGAAGAAATAGGACTTGCATCACTGAAATACAAAATATGCAAGCTATTATGTTCATTGTCTGGAAGCTTTAACTTCTGTGTCTCTGTAACAGGTTGTAATAGTTTATATGAACATACGCTAACTCAGTGTTTCTCAAATGGGGGTCCGTGTAGCCCTAGGGGTACTTTGGAGTACTGCTGGGGGTAAGTGAGATTTCTTTTTGAGCTGTTAATTTAAAATAGATCAGTCATGCATAATTCCCTGAAATAATTATACTATAATAAATTCTATTAGTTATAAATGTGTTTCAGTTGTAAGCTTGTTAAGTAAATTAGACCCTGACAGTGCAGCGCTGTAATGTACCTTTTCATATAGCCTTTTTTATACCAAAATTACTGTGCACTCCTCAGGTGGTACTTGGCTAAAAATATTTCAAAGGTGCTATATTATTGAAAAATATTCAGAACCACTGCGCTAGCTGATGTATAATTGCTCGTCAGGATCACTGCTGCAGTCTATTCAGCAGTCAGAAGATGGCAGTAACTACCCAGACTACATTTCTTAGCTTCAAGCCGTGACAGCTTTGTGAAGCTGATCAGGCTACCACAGAATTTCAATTTGATTTGTTTGTTGAAATTCTGGCCCTGTCCTTATTTTGATACTAGTCTCTGGAGCATAGTATCTTGGAATTTAAATTTGGCAAAGGAAAATGTGCACTTTTGGAAGCAGCAAACCTTTGCTCAGACTTTAAAAATATATCTAATGTGAAATGTGTCTTTGATTGACTTATATCATTTTTATTAGCAGCAAGCAAGACCTGGGTTTAATTGTGGTCTGCCACAGAAAGAATTGTGGGGAATCTTGTATGCTTAAACATGTCTGACAAGTAAAAGGACGCATGGGTTTGCTGCCTCACTGCATAAACAAAAGCAGTATGCTACATCTACACATAAAAGAAAATGTGCATTCAGGATTATCTATAGACACCTTCGAGCACTGTGTGCATGACAAAACTTGAATGACAAGTTATACAAATATTTTTGTTACTCAGATTTTAGAGAGGTATTCAAATGGACATGGAGCAAGACAAACCATGGCTGTCAAGGCAGCAATTATATTCTCATCCATGAGGCAAACAGCTCCATGGTTTCTGGAATTGAAAGACTGTAGCTTTAACATCACTGTTTCCGGCTGCACCCGTCACATTCAAGAGTACACTAGCCAGCAGATTCCCCCGGAGGGAGGCCTTTGGGGATTTGGTGGTGATTGGAATTCTATTTGGGAACATTTGGTGGTCAGGGCTGAAGGGTCTTTCATTATTTTCAGAAGTATTCCTGAGAGTGCAATTAATTACAATTAAATGCAGTTGGCCTGTGAAGAGACACCAACTTACTGAATATAATAAATTATGAACTCTTATTTTCCATCTTCATCATAAATGATGACACTGAGGAACACCAGCTGCAGCAGTATAAGCTGGTGATTGAGCAGCCAAAGAAGGGTAAAGAGGCCATACCTTGCTTATTTTTTTCCTCTCCTGTCATTATGCCTACAGTAGAAAGAAAGGAGTGTGACCACGCAGAAGAGGTGAGTCATAAGTGATTTATTGTGCCTCGACAGGCCAAGACTTGGAATGTTAATTGACGCCCTGTTTGCAGCATGACAAGAAGCAGATCACATTGGGACAGTGAAAAGCCAACAAGGAAGACTTCAGGAGAAAGTCAAGATACTTCCCTGTATGTTGCCCTCCCTTCTCCAGATTTATAGTTCTTCTAAGATTACAGACTCGGCCTCTGAGCGGGGAAGCAAGTCGAGAAGGAGTCGTGTGCCCTTGCCCTTAAAGTAGAGCTCTTTCATATTTTTGAGCTGTTCTTCTCTTGAATTCTTTGCCACAAGATGGCATTTTGAAAGCCCAATTTTAGCTAGAAAATGTAAAGAATGTTGAAAATTCAGAGGTTGGTTTTTCAGACGCTGATAAGTGCTTGTTTTCTTGTTTGTGCCCTTCTGGCATTGAGCAGCATTCCATGCTGGTGTTTTGGACAATTTGTCCTTACATGAGAGCACAGAATAAACCAAGTAAAAGAAATACTTTGTTTATAAATTTATATTTATATATATATATATATATATATATATATATATATATATATATATATATATATATATATATACTGACTTTGATTACTTGACATTACTGACAATTTCAAAGTATGTGATGCATCAGCATAGCCATGACAAGAGCTCTGGAATGCAGGCTTTGGTTTAGGCATTTACCTATTATATTATTCAAACTGTCACAAGAGGATTTACAGAAAGAACTGTTGAGAGTAACACAAATGAAGCTCAAAGGCTCAAAGGCTTTTAAAAGGAACTTCCGCTCAGCAGATGGTTGCCAGGCTGCTTTCCTTGCCAGAAACCTATGAAGGCCTTAACCTTTACAACCCAAGGCTCCAATATCACCTTTTAAAAACTCCTGAGGTGCTTCACCAGCATATTTTCTTCCAGAGTTGTGAAGCCTGACGAGTGATTGTATCTGAAGGCTTCAAATGATTGGACTCACCTCTGCTCTGCCTACGGCTTTACATTACAGTAAAGCTATGTCAACTTACCAGACTGTAATTCTATGATTTGCCTTTACCCAATTAGTCATTAAATCTACATTACTGATGATTATTTATCAAAAATCTGATTGTGTAAATATTTTGTGAAAGCACCAATAGTCAACACTACAATATAGTTGCGGTATTGATATCAAGGTATTATTGGTAAAAAATATTGTGATATTTGATTTGCTCCATATGGCCCAGCATTAACAGAAATTCATTTGTTGGCATTGCAAAAACTACAGCTTCCATGAAATTGTTCAAGCACCGCAATGCAAGTACAGTATTATACATCATGGTTCTTTCTATCTTTTTACTTTTTAGCTGTAATCTCAGCTTTCTATAAAAGTTCCCTAATTTGGTTTTATAGCTTGCCATTGGACTAGCTTTAGTCTGTGATGCTTTTGGCATTTAACCCACAACCATCATGGGTGTGTAGGAAGTAGTTATTACAAACATTAAACACTATTGTGATTTTAAATATTTTGGATCAGAACAGATATGGTATTGTTTCCCCTACAACTCTGTACAACCTGTAGACTGAGGCTTTTAGTAGTTAGCATGAATATTATCCCATGAAGAAACACTTTTTAATGAAGGTCCCTTTGTCACATATTGGGGAAGGGTATGAGCAAAAAAAACCCTAAATTGTCCTTTTCAGTGACATGTGTCCACTGGCCTCATCAGTCCCAGAGACAGCACAAGCACTAATATTGGAACAGGAAACAACCACTCACACAAGGAGACATGGCTGATTTCCATGTCAGCACGATAAGGTACTGTAATACAGAAAGTGGTATTTGTTTATTGTGCTAACATGAATGTTTGCTAAATTATCAGAGTATGTTTGAGAGATAGACATTTACTGGAACCTGAGTGTTAATGCTTTGATCCGAGAGCTTTAAACTATAGAGAAAGAAGGAATGAGTTAGATAAGATGCTGTTTTGGTGTTTTAGTAGTACAGAGCTTAAAGTGCATGTAGATAAATCCACACAGGCTCTCTATCAAGTAAGTTACGGATAGCTTACAATGCGATCACTGTAAAAATCTCATTGACTTAATCATTTTTAAACAATTCTTAATGCATTTTAACTTTCAATCCATCTTGTAAAACTGTAAATAAGTTGTCCTGAAAACAATACGACACATAGCTGACTCACAATACCTACCCATGTAAAGTGAGAATACTTCTCCAGGCTCAATATGAAAGGTACCACTGACTATATATACCACTATAAATGGTATAAACACCACTGACTGAAATGCAATTATGTGACAACTCCACTTTACAATGGACCTCTGTTGGACATAGATCAAGTGACTGACGGGGTCACGGTACACGTGGACAGTAAATGCTACAGCTATATGCCCCCACCCTGGTGACTCACGCCTCATAAACACAACACCTTCCTCTGACATCACGCCGTGCTGTCCTAGTTGCAGTCTGATATCTTCAATTTAATGCGTGGCCTTTCATATTCTTTTTATTACTTTTGGTTTCATAATAGCTCTGTATTGATGTTTGATAGACCTAAAATAATATGTAAATGTGTCTTATAAAGTTTTTTTTAATCTATTCTACATTTTTAAATATTGTAAATAAGATCCTAATTTAAATGCTGAGGCACCTGGAAATATTAGGTCTTTATGGATGCATTAATGCAGTTCAGCCACATAGTTGTTTTGAGTTTTTACCAGAGCACTCACCAGTCTACATGAGGAAAAGTCGAGCTATTAGCACGTTAGAACACTTGTTCAACCAAGAATCATAATTGTTCTTTAATTATATAAGGAGTGAACATCTCTTACAGCCAAATCTTTAACTATAAACCTTTATAATGTAGCTCATATTTGTAAGAGTGATCAAATAAAAGTAAATCATGGCTGTCAAACTAAACTTTGCATTTTAATGATTATGATAATTGCACTTACCAAGTTTAGTGCTTTAAGCTGAGGGTCTGAGGCTGTAAATTATTCACTCATTCACACACACACACACACACACACACACACACATTGATACACTGATTACAGAGGCTACCATGCAAGGTGCTACCTGCACATCAGGAGGGAATAGGTGGGAATAAACATTCCTAGGTTCGGAAGCAATTTAGGGTTCAAGATGTTCCTCCTAAGGCCACTGCCGTAAAAAGGTCAAAAGTTCAACCAGATTGTCTGCTGGACAATGGAGTTTGTTAGTGTCCAGCTGCAGATGATTTAAGTTTGCTAATATTCTTATAGCTTGATTTAGTCACTTTAGACTCTTGAGTGGTAAAAGATTCTGTGGCTAAAATCCAAACTGGACGCACCCCAAATGTCAGTGTGCGCACAAAACCATAAGGATTATGCTTGGTCAAACGTTGGACTTTAAATATGACTGGTGTTAAGAATTGACATTTTATTGGTTTTCTCAATTCACTTTAAGTTTCTCTGCTCGTCTGATCATCTGACTTCTCATGTTTCTTGTGCCATCAATTGACTTCTTCTTTTTTTGCAAGGTCACACTATTCTCAGATCTCAGCATTAAATGTTCGCTTTCTTGTTAACTAAAATTATGTTTTTTTCCAGTGTTATTTACCAAATAACATTTGTTTATCCTTTAACAAGTATTTCCTTCCTCATAAAACATTTGCAAAGCCAATTTTTCTTAAAATGTTTAATACCAGCATTGTTTGCTTATCTGTGCTGTCACCAACTGGCTATCAATGCAATTGCATGAAAGGACTTTTGACTAAATGCATCAATGCCGATGGTTCTTTTTAGGTTCACAATGCTACACAAATGCATTTTAAGATAAAACAATCTAATACACATGTACAGTGGGACTGTGTGCGTTTCTTGTTCCAATCCTTCTTTCCAGGATCGGCGGTGTTTGGGTTGTGATCTGGCTCCAGGGAAATGAAAAGTTGATTTGTGGTTCTTTCACTTTTCAGGGATAATAAAAGACAAGCATGTGTGTGTGTTTTTTTCCACCCAAATCTATTCTGGATTTAAACACTCCGCCTCCAGAACCCAATCTGTCAGCCAGTGTGAATAAGTGTGAGAGCCAAAAGTGGACACAGGTCACTTGAGGTGGGTGTAGGTTTGAAAACAGTGTGCATGTGCCTGACTCCTTCTCAAAGAGGTTTCCAGAGGTGGGGTGGGGGAGTACAAAGAGCTGTTATGCTAGTCAGGATGTGTTGATTGTTGAGTGCTTAGGGAAAATGATGGGGTTGGAACTTTTTAAGACTGGAAAATGTGAACTGTAAGAGATAAAACACAAAGGAAGGCATTTAATGAGGACAATCTGGATTCCTCAGCAGTGTTCTTTTCCATAGTGAGTCTGTTTGTATTAGTTGGACAACTAATTGTTCACTCTCTGCATTGCTGGTTTTTGAATCTCCTCTGCTAGGCATCCAAAAGCACTAACAAGCTAGAAGCTGTTTACAAGAATATCACTACTGACCTCAAACCTCAGCCTTGTTATGATTTATGGAAAGCTGTGGTCTCACCAGTGATGCAGTTAACAAAGTCTAGTTTCACGTAGATTTATGTCTTGGTGAAAGACCATAAGGCCTTTTAAGTTGTTTCAAGCAGAACACTGTGCTTCTAGTCTCACATTGCCAGACCTTCCTTCGCAGCACAGCGGAGGAGGGTTTGGCTATTTCACACAGCATTCCGTGATGGGAGAAAAATGTGCTCTTGTTTATTGGCATTTCTTTAAACCAATCACAACTGTCTTGGGCGGTGCTGAGCAAAAGAAAAGCAAAATAGCCTTTCCTAAACCCAACCATCCCATTTGTGTCCTAGTCGTCTTTTCCTAAACCTGACTGTCCCTTTCTTTTCTTGAATCCAACTGTCCCGTTCTTGTCCCGCGTGAGACGGATACCTTTTATACCTTTTATAAGCTCACCTACGATCTTTTCCTTAACCTAACTGCATCACAAGTGACAATAATAGTCATAACCCAGCGCGTTTAGATAAAGTGAGTTTAAAGGAGGCTTTTAGCGTCAATAACAACGCCAAAGGCAGCTGACCAAGCACCCGTATTTTACGCGATGGGAGGGAGAATGATTCAGTCAATACAAAGTAATTTGAAAGAAAACTCATGATCATGAGCTGTGGATTATCCTGAGTACCCAGGGAAAGACTGCTGATATTATCATACGTCACTCTTCAATGTTCCAATAACTGCAAATGCAATTCCATTTAGCTCCATTGTATTTTAGTGGTGACAGACATCTCAGAGATGGATATCTCAATACCTCAGCAGATAAAAATTAAACTATCGGCATGGCTACACCCCGTAAGGGTATGTGATGAAATGTTGTTGGTGCGATTTGAATGAACTAAACCTTTGAAAAGGTTCTCTGTGAGACCTATAGCAGACATCAGTGACGCTATAGAATTTTTAGCCAAGCTAGCAGCATTAGCACCAGCACCAGAGGATGAATCCCAATGATCTTGGGGATTTGGTGATCCCCTGACATTTCTTCCTTTGCCATAATGAGACTTAGGTCTTTGATTTTGATTAAAATTGCCATGAAATTTGATAAAGACATTCCTTGTTCACATGACGATATAACCTACTGATTTTGGTGAACCCCTGACTTTTTATTTAGCTCCTCCAGCAGGTCAAGAAACCAGGTTACTCAGGTGATCAATGTCTCTAAACTCTGATATAAAACCGCTTAACACTGGACAAATCCCCTCAGGAACGTGTGTGGGCTGGTTTGGTGTTTGTTGAAAGAGACCAACAAGCAAGAACAGGCTCTTGGCAAAGCAGTGGTGACAGAAAGGCATTGAAATGAGCCGCCATTCCGCAAACAGCTGTGATGCGCATTGCTCCACTGAACCACCTTCACCACTATCAGCAAGCAGTAGCTTTCTTAGCACTCGTGTCCACTGACCCTCTAATATGGCAAAAAAGCAAGCAGGTATAAATGCACCCGCCTGTACTGTATGTGCTCACACATGTACACTCTCATGCAAGCATGCACACACACTCTGCATTCTCACACTTGAATCTATGAATGTAGCAGCTGCATGCAGGCTGTCTAAACAATGCAATGTGACAACCTCTTCTGACAGCACTGCAAGTGAAAGTGAACATGTGTGCTCATAGTAATTTGCCATCTGGAAAGCCATTTTAGGTGTGTTTATGATGGCAAGAGGTTAAAAGACTGGAAGTTTTACGTCTTTCTGGCAAAGACAGCCGTTGCATGGCACCACCCATGTTTCTTTGTACCCAAGGAAGTAAAGTGATACCATCTTTTATGCTGTCATTTTAGATCTGCCCACACACAAACATGCCTCACCTTGCATATCACCTGATTTGCAACTTCTTTTTTTGGACTATTTTGTCATTCTTATTGGCACACTCAGGTGTGGGTACTTTTGAATATTATTTTTTAAATATTTCATCCTCTATTCAAACATTTTCCTGACAAAAATAAAACAGAAAAACAACACAAGTATGTTTACCACAAGAATGTTGTACTTGCAAAGTGGAAACTGAAACAGTACTTTATACACCCAGAAGACACAGAGCAACGTTAGCATTTATTTGGATTCTTGTCTCACTTGGTGAATGTAAGTCCAGTATAGGAAAGTTTTTCGTTGCCGCTGTCACCAAGTGCTTGATCATGAGGAACTGTTGTGTCTCTGGATGGTGTAGACCTTTTCTATATGAAAAGTGTCATGGGATAACTGTTGCGATTTGGCACTACATAAATAAAAATTGACTTGACATTGACTTGATATTCACACTCCTTTGAGCTATGTTTAGGTTCTTCTTTTATCATTTTTATGCTGTCATACTGTTTTGCTGACATAACGTCATATATAGTGCTGACAAGCTGCAACACACTGTGATTTTATTGGCTGAATCACAAATGCATTGCATGCATGAATTGGTTTATCAAGAAATCACATCCCACAAATATTGTGAATATTTTTAATTTAAATAAAATGAAATTACTACCCATTATTGTATAGTAATTAATGATATCCATCTCCTAGACATGTCCAAGACGTTTCTTTTGGCTACAGACCTTGGTTGATTAGAGCTTTTTTTGCTGAAAACCAATGGAGCAGGCAATAGTGAGCCCAGTAAGATTGAACTAAAACAATAAAGTTGCAGACCAGAAAAGCAAAATAATGAGCTAAAAGATGCTAACAGGCTCTGTAGGGTGGAGGAGAACTACAGAGTTGCGTGATTATTCTCTGTAGCACATTACACATAGTCCTTTGATCCATTGATGAAATAGAAATATTAACTGGTAAGGCTTTAAATCTAATGCACCACCAGATACTGAGAGTGGCACCAATGAAAGGACTGAGCATAGCAATGAGCAAAACTCAGCCAAGTTAAGTATTCAATGTGGAGCAACCTTAAATGCCTTAAGAAGATAAAAGACAAATATGCACAAAATACAATACTGTCTGGCCAATCCTACATATTTGTATATTAGCAACACAATATTTTGTTCTATTGTTGGTGTTTTATCTTCCATTTCACTATGAGTAATACTGCTTTCAGTTTTCATTTCAACAGTTAGCCTCTATCTTAATCCCATAGACGGGAAGGAGATTAAGCCCTTCAAATACACATCCAGCCTACTTCAACACACACGCACGCACGCACGCACGCACGCACGCACGCACGCACGCACACACACACACACACACACACACACACACACACACACACACACACACACACACACACACACACACACAGCTGTCCCAACACTTTCATTGGAATAACAGTCCTTCAATACTTTGAGTCCGAGTTAGACATGCCTCACATGCCTACCTCAGCAAACCACAAACCACAGTGGGGAGGTGGGCTCCTGCCACCAGGACAGGTGCTGCTGGTATGATATCACTGCCAACTGTGGGTGGGTGCTACTCGAAAAGCTCTGACATATCCAGGACCAAGCAGTGATGACAGCTACAACTGTGAGATAATGCAAAGAAAGGAAATGATGCATTATAATGCATGATTCCTCCATGACACATGCCATAAGCTAAAGAGTTGAAGGCCTTTACAGGCAGGTTTTACAAGTTGATGTTTTGTGTGAACTCAGCAAACATACTTTCCATGTTAGATGAACATAAATACATTGTTTAATATGTCAGAACCTTGGCAGAGTTGACAGTCCTCTGGTTGCTTTCAATCGAAGTTGTGTAGCTTGGGCATCTGACCAAGTAGGATCAACAGTGAAGCATGAAAGCAGTGGGTTGTCTGGGTTGTCAATCACCTGTTGCTAATTGCTGCTGGCAGGAAGGGTGGAGGGAGGAGAGGAACGGAAACTACAACTGTTTATCTTACTGTTGATCTTTAAACTTACCTACCACAGATTTAACATCTGTGGCAAGTCAAATGCAGATTATATTTAGTCAGCTGAACTACGAGTAGAAATTTTAGAATTAGTCATTGAGCTATTGGAAGGTTTTAATGTGCACAATGCAGCTGAGAGTACCGTCACATCAGGGTTTGCTAAGCTTTCATTGGACGTCTACATGAGCCTTTACTGCTAACTGTGTGTACTCTATTCTTATTTATATTTTATATGCTTGCAATTATTTATTTAGTTCTTTTTTCTATTATTCTGTACTTATTTCTGTGCTGCAACTCTAGAATGTTGGGTTATTTTGAAGATTATGTGACGTGGGGAGGGTGAGATGGAGCACAAGGTTGAATGCTCTCAAATTACCAGTTGATTCACAATCCAACTCTTACTCATGGTTATGAGCTTTGGGTAATATCTGGTATTATAGTTACAAGTGGCCAAAATAAGTTCCTCAGAGACCTGGAGGGAGTATTTACCTTTATTTAAGCCGGAAGAGACTCACTGAGATTAAAAATCTAATTTTCAAGAGTGTCCTACACTACAAACACAAAATACACAAAAACACTAAAAATATAAAACAACTAAAACAGCAAATCCCTCAAAGTCAACCACAATCCTAAACACATCAGGCAAAAACATCTACAGCCAGATGTGGCTGCCACCAAGTCAATCAACATCCTCCTAAAAGCGACCAATGAGACCAGCTCACTAAGTTTCATGGATCTCTGTAACTTGTTCCATGTAGATGTAGCAGCTAACTTAAACGTTTTTTCCCACAGCTCAGTTCTAACCTTTGGAACAGACAGAAAGAAACGATCCTGGGAAGATTGTAAGTCCTGATACTATTTAAAATGATATAGGTCAGAAGGTAGGATGGAAGTAGACCTAAAATAGCCTTGTATATGAATATATGCCAATGTTGAAGTCTCTGTGTTGATAGGAAAGGCCGTCTAACATGTTCATTCAGTTCACAGTGGTGAGAGAAGGCTCTTAAACCAGTAAAGAACCTCAGAAATCCATGGTATACAGTGGCCAATGCATGTAAAGTTTGAGACAAAGCATGCATGTATAAAACATCACCATAGTCAAATATAGACATAAAAGTGGCAGCAACCAGCCTCTTTTTAGATTTGAACGAAAGGCAGGATTTTATTCTGAAATAAAACCCCAGTTTAAGTTCTATGTTTTTGCTGGCTGCTGAATATGAAGGGTAAGAAAGAGATTGATCTATTGAAATACCAAGACATCTATACTTGTTTGAACACACCTTCTCATTCAGTGCATTTCCTTTATTTTCATGACTATTTACATTGTAGATTATCACTGAAGGCATCAAAACTATGAATGAGCACATGTGGAATTATATACTTAACAAAAAAGTGTGAAATAACTGAAAACATGTCTTATATTCTAGTTTTTTCAAAGTAGCCACTCTTTGATTTTTTGACAGTGCTGCAAACCCTTGGGGTTCTCTCAATGAGCTTCATGAGGTAGTCACCTCAAATGGTTTTCACTTCACAGGTGGGCCTTGTCAGGGTTAATTAGTGGAATTTCTTGCCTTATTAATAGAGTTGGGACCCTCAGTTGTGTTGTGCAGAAGTCAGGTTGATACACAAGTGGCCATCATTACTTTAACAAATGAAAGTCAGTCAGTCCGGAAAATTGCGAAAACTTTGAAAGTGTCCCCAAGTGCAGTCACAAAAGCCATCAAGCGCTACAATGAAACTGTCTCACATGAGGACCGCCCCAGGAAAGGAAGACCAAGAGTCACCTCTGCTGCTGAGGATAAGTTCATCTGAGTCACCAACCTCAGAAATCACAAGTTAACAGCAGCTCAGATTAGAGACCAGATGAAGACCACACAGAGTTCTAGCAGCAGACACATCTCTCGAACAACTGTTAAGAGGAGACTGGATCAGGCCTTCATGGTCAAATAGCAGCTAGGAAACCACTGCTAAGGAGAGGCAACAATCAGAAGCGATTTGTTTGGGCCAAGAAACACGAATGGACATTAGACCGGTGGAAATCTGGGCTTTGGTCTGATGAGTCCAAGTTTGAGATCTTTGGTTCCAACCGTCGTGTCTTTGTGTGAAGCAGAAAAGGTGACCAGATGGATTCTACATGCCTGGTTCCCACCATGAAGCATGGAGGAGGAGGTGTGATGGTGTGGGGGTGCTTTGCTGGTGACACTGTTGGGGATTTATTCAAAATTGAAGGCATACTGAACCAGAATGGCTACCACAGCATCCTGCCATCCCATCCGGTTTGCATTTAGTTGGACCATCATTTATTTTTCAACAGGACAATAACCCCAAGGCTATGTAAGGGCTATTTGACCAAGAAAGAGAGTGTTGGAGTCCTGCGCCTCCACAGTCACCGGACCTGAATCCAATCGAGATGGTTTGGGGAGAGCTGGACCGCAGAGTAAAGGCAAAAGGGCCAACAAGTGCTGAGCATCTGGGAAACCATTTCAGGTGACTACCTCTTGAAGCTCATCAAGAGAATGCCAAGAGTGTGCAAAGCAGTAATCAGAGCAAAGGGTGGCTTCTTTGAAGAAACTAGAATATAAGACATGTTTTCAGTTATTTCATAGTTTTTTGTTAAGTATATAATTCCACATGTGTTCATTCATAGTTTTGATGCCTTCAGTGATAATCTACAATGTAAATAGTCATGAAAATAAAGGAAATGCACTGAATGAGAAGGTGTGTTCAAACTTTTGACCTCCACAATATATACATTTATAGTATTGTATAAGTATAGCAGTCTTGGTATTTCAATAGATGAATCTCTTTCTTTTACCCATTCATTCAGCAGCTAGCAAAAAGATAAAACTTAACCTGGGGTTTTATTTCCGGCCTTTCGTTCAAATCTAAAAAGAGGCTGGTTGCTGCCACTTTTATGTCTATGCTTGACTATGGTGATGTTTTATACATGCATGCTTTGTCTCAAACTTTACATGCATTGGCCACTGTATACCATGGATTTCTGAGGTTCTTTACTGGTTTTAGAGCCTTCTCTCACCATTCTCTAATTTTGACCAACAGAATAGAATAGAGGCCCCAGGCTCAAAAAACATTAAGGCATGCATGGATAAACACTTGAACATAAAAGCTCATTTTCACACAGTCCTCGTCCAAACACACCTCTCCATTTCCTCCCTCTCTCCATCCCATCTGATACCAGTGATCCCAGTGGGGTCATCTGGAACTGAATCAACAGGTGGCTTTCAATGGAGGCTCTCAGCAGCCCAGGGTCCCTCCTCCTCAGCCCCTCCAGGAATCCACCTCGACTTTATTCTAAGCTCTGTCTCCTTTTGCTCTTTCCTCTGCGCTTCCTTAAACGTCCACAATGGCCTTTGGGCTGGCAGTCACTCGATATGGAAGGAGGAGATGTAGGAGGCGCCTGAAGGAGCAGGTCATTCTACTTGGGTGAGCAAATGGGAACATCTGCCACTCCAGTGTGACCTATGTGTCTCTAATAAAAAAAAACACAAGAGGCGTCATCTGAGAATATGAGCACGTTCCAGCTCAGGGCATCGGAATGTTATGATAATGTTGTGATAAGGAGTTGAATTGATGGTAGGGTGCATATATTCTGCCTTTTCCCTTGCAGGGTTGACCAGTACTTTCCAAGGACAGTTAGGTGTCTGTTAACAGGGAGGAGAGGGAGGAGAGAAGGAAAAGGAGGCTGTAACAAATATGGACATAATTATATAAAAGATGCACTGATAAAGCCACATAGTTACAGAGCTCAGTCAGACAATTTCCTTCAGAGATCATAGATAATGGGAACATCTGTGGGTAACCAAGGAAAAAGGTTGTATTTCTTCAATTTAAATTTTCTTTTGTGCAGAAGAGTGTGGAAACCTTTGGTTGGTCAAAGTCTCTTAAATTCAACACAACAATATAGCTTTCAGGATGAACAACCAACAAGTCCAGTGTCATGTCCTAAAACCGAGAAAGCTAAAGTTACTTGAATGAGGGTGTGGTAAACATATCTGGTTAAGATATGCTCCTGACATGTTTATGTTTCCTGATATAACCTCCCTGATATAACCTCTAAATACAATTAGGAACCTTAAAATGAGCATAATGCGAGCACTTTAAATAAGTAAGTTGCTATCAAGTGTTCCACTGAAGCGGAACTATAATAGGTTAAAACTAAACGCTAACCTTTGTTCACTTTTCAGGTCACTGATATTACAGTGAAAACATATCCTTTGACAGTTATTTTTAGTTGTACTTTTTTGTTTTAAATTCCCCATAGTATTAGCTTGCTTTGGGCTGGTGGCATCATGAGTAGAATTAACTCAGATTTTTTCCTCACAGGTTATCATTGCATTAGCATGCCATCCATCGATATCTGCATATCTGGGATCAGGTTGCGGGGGCAGCAGCTCCAGCAGGGGACCCAAAACTTCCCTTTCCCAAGCCATATTAACCAACACTGACTGGTGTGGAGATATAATTTCTCCACCTTGTACTGGGTCTTCCCAGAGGCCTCCTCCCAGCTGGACGTGCCTGGAACACCTCCCAAAGAAGGCGCCCAGCATCCTTACCAGATGCACAAACCACCTCACCTGTCTCCTTTCAACGCAATGGAGGCTCTACTCTGAGTTCCTCACGGATGACTGAGATTCTCCCCCTATCTCTAAGGGAGTTGCCAGCCACCCTCTTGAGGAAATCTATTTCGGCCGCTTGTTCCTGTGATCTAGTTCTTTCGGTCATGACCTATCCTTCATGACCATTAGTGAGGGTAGGAACAAAAATTGACCAGTGGAGAGCTCTGTCTTCTGGCTTTTTTGGTCTGATGCTGCACTGGTAATGGCAGAATTGTAAGACTGGGAAAGGGTTTGACTTTGAAACACTCCTCCATTATTCCAAGATGGTTACCCCCTGTTGCTTGCAGTGTAGTCACACTTTACAAAATCAAATATTGTATTTATTTTAACTGCCAGGCGTTGTGCCTTTGCTACTATGCTCAGGCCATGGCCTGTAGGCCTGTCGTTCATTCCTGTAGTTCTTTTCACCAACCATAGATATGTCATTAAAAGTATAACATGAAGAGGTTCTCTTTTCTTTAATACTGTCTGCATGCTGTGACATGAACTCTCCATAACAAAAATATGCAATTGGATGCATTATAAGAATGTAGAACACAGCTTTCTTTGGAGCTTGCCCGATATTACTGACTATTAATAAGGATATGGGTGCAAGAGATGCTTTTGGTTTTGACTGTTCATTTTTTAAGCTGTCTCTTGCAAGTCCCCCAATTTTATGGAAATGCAACCACTTTAACCTGATTTTAAGCGTAAAGGAATCTTATTTCCTGTGAAGTGGCAAGTGCTTGCAAAGAAGACCCTATACAACATTAAAATGTTCTCTCTTTTAAATATTGAAGAGGGTTCCACAAAATAATATTTGTAATGGGAACTTTTTTAAGACTGTGACTGGCAAAACATATGCCGCTCTGAAAAGACTTTAAAAATGTGAAAACCATGAAAGGCATTACAGGCTCAACTTTGAAAGTAGTGGTTTGAAAGTACAGAAGATTAATCTCAGCATCAGCTGTTACTGAATGTTTCCCTTAAGCTGTGGCCTCTTTAGCTGTTTGAAATACAAATGACCACACTGCAGCCAACCACACATGGTTGGTTTACATTACAACTCAACACGCAGGTCACACATGCCCTCAAGCTTCCCCACCCCCCACCTCAATACACACACCATGGCCACATTATCACCAACATTTGCTTATTACCACATGCACACATTTGTATGCTTAATATATACAATTTACAGATGTTTCCCATGTATGTTGATTTGCAAAAATCCAGCCGCCACGTGTGTGGCTTCTACAGGGACGTAAAGTCCTATAGGGATAAGGGTTGTTTAAGGTAGCATAATGAAAATTCACACTGATCATTATCTTTCCTTAAACTAGGAACTGTCCATGCTGAACATGGCTTTCTCAGGTCATTTGCAATTCATCCGCACAAACCTGATGTACCGTGAACCTGCCTCTTAATCTCCTCCCCACCATTACCCTTATCAGGTAGCAGTGAATCTGACAAGGCACATGGAACTACTTTCTCATGCCAGGTCCTGAACATAGCTGGATCACCAGGATCAGGTTTTATTTTTTAGGAGGGGGTGGGGGGTGGGGTTTTATTTGCAGGAGATAGAAGCACAAGGCTATATAGCTAATCAGACTAACAGATGAACCAATATCCTGTTCTCACATATGCTGGCCTGGGCCACACTTGTTGTTCTATATGTGTTTATGTGTGTGTGAGGGAACAATGGCCCTGCTGTTGACCCATCCGCCACTGCTGCTGTGGTTGCCTTACACCTGTGCTTGGCAGCCCTCCCAGCACCCAACCCCCTCCCCAACGCACACATAACCCCAATTTACCCACCACCACCCGAACCTTTAACCACACACCCCAATCCACTTTAGTTCTCAGTTTACATCCTGCATTAGCTTTTAGGACTGCACTACAAAGAACAATGCATATTCAGCAGGCTTACCAGCACGGATTATGCACATGTGCCCCCTCAGGCACGTATTTTGGTTTCATATCAAAATATAAAAGGGACCATATCAAAGGTTTCTTCATTTCCCTGTTCAACCCCCACCTAACCACACTCCAGCCATCATTACCTGAGCACATAACTGAGAAGCAGACCTCCCCTCCCACTCCTGCTCATATCTGAGGATGAGGTGTAAGAAGCAGGAGCATGAAGGGATTGTGAAGACGGCTGTGGAGGTGAGAGTGGGCGGGTGAGTGGTTGGGTTTTAGGGATATAAAAGCTTACTGAGAGAGCTATGGCGTTCTTACGTGGTTTGAGGGCCCTATGTGAAAGTGGAGTCCCCAGAAGGCACAGGGGTGGGAGATGAAGGGAGGGTGCAGGGGTCTGGGAGCCCACCACTTTTCCCGCAGTGTCAGCGACACAGGTGTGTCAACAACAATGAATGTGTGGTTCAGAGAGAGACCCGTGTCCAATCAATGACATGCTGTATTGTAATTATCTATTGTGGGGACAAGGGTTGTGCTCAAAGGTAAACACCATTGGGAATAAACTCTTAGGAAACAGGTACAACCCTCTGTCTGGAGCTGCTGGCTGGGGGGGGTTAGGAAAAAGCCAGATATAAAGCACAGCATCTCCTTATCGTTTCCATAGCTGTTGCTCAACATTTTTGCCATAGTAACACTGGGTACCAAACAATGAAAGTAAGTTCAATAACGCTTGACAGAAAATTCCACTCTGCACCAGTTGCTAGGTAAAGGACTTTTCTTAATTCCCCATATTCATACTGGACTCCCTCACTCCCACTCCCATATACCCTCCTGGGACTGAAAAAACAGATTAAACTTGGTTTTGTTCACAATTTGACCAGTATCTATCTACAGAGTTGGCGGGGTGCAACATTTTTGGGATATTTCCCATAAATTATGACAGGCTATCAGTAGGCCAGCTGTACTGTTGAATTCTCGTATTCAGCGTTGCTTTTATGCTTATATGAATACATTTCTCTCCGCTTGTCACAATAATTCTACCTCTGTATGTGGGGATGCGCGGAATAAAGAGACGTCAAGTAAAGCGGCTCCCGCTTCTTTTCCCCTCCTCGAGTCCATTCAACGTGGCAAACAATTCTCCATGCAAATTATTCTGCAGGCTGCTTCATAGCCAGGTAGGCAAAACTGTAACCAGCCTTATGGTACCTTCAAATGTCCCCTGTAAACGCTACTTCTTTTTTTTATTTAAGGAGAGTGGCTGACGAGTTGGTACTTGAAAGTTACACAGGAAGACAATAGTGCAGATCAGATATGCATTTAATAGTTAATTTCATCATCAACTTCCAAATCCCAGGAAGATGTCTTCAAATTGCCAGTCTTCATTTACAGTGAAATAAAAGGAGAGAGAAGCAGCAAACCCTCACAAGTCAGAAACTGGAATCAGCAAATGTTTGACATTTTTGCTTGATAAATTACTTAAACAATTAATCAATGATGAAAATAATTAGTGATCAATTTTCTTCATCAATTTACTAATTCAGTGGTTTAAACAGTAGTGCAAATTATATTTACACATTTTCTGTAGGATGCATAAATGCTCACATAACTCTTTATTTATTAAGTTCATCGATTGCCATAATCTGTCCCCTTAAAGCAGTATCTCAGGCCCCCCTGGATCATGTATGAACATTTTTATATAGTGTGAACCCACGTAGTAATTTGTTGTTTCTAACAATGCAATAAGGAACATAAAACAAGAAAATTAGGCTACCTGAATATTTTATTTAAAAAAAAAAGAAAAAAAAAGAAAACAGAAGCAGGGATCACTGGAACTTGCTGATGATTTACAGGTCACTAATTCACCATATTGTCTTAATACTATTATCTTGATCCTGCAGTTGTTGTTTCACTTTTTATTTGTATAGCATGTATGTACAGTTTTGTGTTGACAAATATTAGACACAGAGATGTTTGTTATATTTTTGTTTGTTCAATAAACATGTCTCAGGCTGGAATTTCAACTTTTAAGGCTTGTAGGCTACTTGTGCGTTTCCAATGGGTAACAAAATCCGAAATTTCCGACAGTGCCTGAAGGTTGCAAAAGTTTCTCATGCGCCACCCCCGCACCCTGGAAACACACACACACACACACACACACACACACACACACACACACACATTCCAGCGGGCGGAGTCTGGCGTGCTGGCCCGTTTGTGAATGAGCTGCAGAGTAGCGCTCACCTCTCAGAGTCCCAGCCAA
Source organism: Etheostoma perlongum (assembly GCA_026937815.1). Lineage (NCBI taxonomy): Eukaryota > Metazoa > Chordata > Actinopteri > Perciformes > Percidae > Etheostoma > Etheostoma perlongum. Next base: position 23,392,684 of record CM049377.1, read on the forward strand.
GCCCAGGAGCGGAGAGCGAGAGGAAGACAAGTTTGCCAAATGGATTTCTTTACTGGAGTCAGACCTTTATTATTTTCATATGTACTCATTAACGGCATATTAATTACTTTACAGACTAAAGAAGGTGAGTGTCTTTTTAAAATGATTTCCCAAAAGTTAACCAGGCTAAATCTTTTTTTTGTCTTTTTTTAAGTTTATTGAAGTGAGGCACGCGTGCCATGCGGGGAACCTCCTTTAAGGAACTTTAAAACCAGGAAACACACTTTCTTCACTGTCTTATAGTCTCTCAAAGTCGTATTTTATGAGAACCCTTTAATTATATAAAATGTTCCTCGTTGAAGGTTCGTATTTACTGAATATAATATAATCACTAGTTGAGAGTGTAGCCTGCATCTGCGCTGGTGTAAACTTTGCAACACCTGCAGGTGAATTCTGGACAGAACGTGCAATGTGTTTCTGCAAAAGTTTAGATCAAATTGTAATATTGTTTTCTTCTGTATTAGCCTTTTAATATCGGTGTATGCGCATTGTTCTTTCTCTCCATTTGTGTGACATTCAGAAAGTCAAAGTACATGAAATAGTATTTCTAGTTATTGCCAAGTAAAAAGCCAGAGTTTTAAACAACTGTTATTTTAAATCTAAAGAAGGTGTTGGTTTTGTTCAATTACATGATAGAATTACGTCCTGTCAGCCTTGACATTATTATGCAGAACAAAAAAAAAGTAACTTATAAATGTTTAATAAATAAGAAGATAATTTCAGTCAAAATGAGTTAAATGTTTATTCTCATGTAGCCTACTGACAGTGTTCTCATTTCTCCACAGAGGTGCTTTTGGACATGAGGGCAACAGGAGGAGAACTGGGCTGGTTAACATTGCCCTTAGGTCAGGGTGAAAAACCTGGGGTAAGTATAGCATCTACCTCTCCAGCTCCCACGTTTCCACTTGGAATTTGCCTTAGGATACATCTGCATGAAGAAAATGCACAGGGAGGGCCGGGCCGAACTGAGAGCCTCATATGCAAAATATTTGACCATTTGACTTGTGTGGTTAGCCATTCGGTGGGCCTTGTGTATACATGTCAGGTTGCTATAAAATCTGGCAGTTAGAGCCTAATGGTTGCTTGAGTGTGGATATGAGAAGGACTTGTAGGATCCTATCAGGAGCTGCAGCCCTGCAGAGCATGTCTGGGCTACGCCAACGTTTAGGCAGACAGAATAGCTGTTAGCTCTGAACTGGGAATACTTGTGGCTTCTTGTGGTTTCAAGGCCTCAGCTACAGAATTGTATGTTAGACAGCAATTAACTTTTAAAGTTTGCAACATGTGGTACCTCTTTTTAGAGGGGGGGGGGGGGAGGGGTAATAGATGGAGCCAATCAGTCAAAGCTACCTTTTTTCCTTAAACCAGGGTAAAATCTCTATATTCAGAGATGTGTCTAGATAATAGATTATTGCACCCAAATGCTGTGGTTATCTCTTTGCCAGTATATGGGAGGCATGTGTGCCTTCTCCCAAATTGCGGTTTTAAAGTAATTGACCAGTCAGGTCCATGCAGATTCACTGTAAATAGCCTAATTTAATGTGCTGATGACTCAAAGGCATGTGCACATGTGCTTTCACAGTGGCTCACCCTTCTAAGAAAGTTGATACTGCATAAAATAAACATGTTGGCATTCAAGATTCACTTTTTTCAGTAATAAGCATCAGGTGTTGTACTTATGAAAATTCTTTTTTTCAAATTTTAAAGACTCCTCTTAAAAAAATGTTCACCAGATTTTTAATAGAGGTGTTGGTTCTGCTGTTGAACATCAAGTTTATTCATGGAGCCACACACTCAGTTAACGAAGCACATTCCTTTAATTAATAGCACAGTGGCTACACGCAGGGAGCAAACCACAAGCTCTGCCCTGTGGGGGCCAGTTGTTGCGCAAGAGTCAAGGTAACGTTAAAACATGCTGTCACTTTTTTCAAAAATATTTGTGGCAGCATTTAGTATGTAAGGGAAAGAGGCCAACAGTAGCGACAGCATGTGAAACTAGTGAATTGGAATTAATTTGGTATCTTTGCAATGCCAGACATGCTTTCTCACACAAAGTCCTTGAGGTTTTTTGATATTATTATGTTATAATGGCTCATAAAGTGGAGTTATCCATGTTGCAGAAATGTGTTATGGCTGTAAAGGATTGTTGAAATAGTCGGGGGGAGGTAATTAGCAACATGTAGAGCCATGGGTTCCCCTACGCACACACACACACACACACACACACACACTTCTTTTGTTCCGAGGTTCAAATTACAGTGGTTGAATGTGAAGTGCATTGGTGCCCTTTTATTTGTGCCTTCCTTATATAGCCATCAATCAGCCCAGTATGCTTAGGGGCTCCCAGGGGTCAGTGTTCATACCTCTAACCTTGTTGGTTTGTGTGGTTTTGTTTCAGTGGGAGGTCACCCAGAGGACCCTGAACGGCTCCCAGTTCTATACCTACTCCGTCTGCAATGTTGAGGAACAGCAACAGCAGGACAACTGGCTGCGCACCACTTTCATTCAGCGGCGTCCAGCGGCTTCGCGAGTTTTTGTTGAACTCCAGTTCATCGTACGCGATTGCAACTCTTTTGATGCCACCTCGCTGACCTGCAAGGAAACCTTCAACCTCTTCACATCTGAGTCAGACGCCGATGTAGGCACCACCTTCCGCAAGGGCCAGTTTAAGAAAGTGGCCACCATAGCGCCTGACGAGATCACCAGCCTAAATGAACTGCGCATCAACACTGAGACACGAGTGGTGGAGAACCTGTCTCGAAAAGGCTTCTATTTGGCTTTTCAGGACAACGGAGCCTGCGTCGCGCTTCTGTCCACCAGGGTCTACTACAAAACTTGCCCAGCCACAGTGAAAAGCCTTGCGTCATTCCCCGAGACTGTGGCCGGAGGTGAGAACCAGGCGCTGAGGGAAGTGAGCGGGGTGTGCGTGGATAACGCCGTCAGCGAGGAGTTGCCCCGCATCTACTGCACTGTGGATGGGGAGTGGGTGGTACCAGTTGGACAGTGCCAGTGCAAACCAGGTTATGAAGAAGTCAAAGATGCATGTCAAGGTAAGGGCGTGGTGTTGAATCTTTGGTAATTGGAAAGGTCTTTATGCCCTTAGGCACTTCCTGATGTCAACCCAGGATGCAGTTCTCAGTGTGTTTTAAAATGACCATTTGGCATTAGTCATTTAGCTTTATTTTAATAACCATAGGCTGTAAAACAAGCCTGTATGGCATTTCATCCATATATTTATCATAGGTGTTATTATCATTGTTCATTGGAATTCTCCCCTTGGCTAACATGACTTCTTCTGCAATGGAAGGAATGCTCAGGCCTACTGCTACATGTCCCGGCATCATTCCTGACCTTAAGCTGATACCTATAAAATTAGGAAATGTGCTTTTGAGTATCTGTGAGTTGAAGATGTGCAGTATGGAAATGTTTTTACAAGCCTCGTTCATTTGCTTGTGCCATAAAACGATACACCCCTTGTGTCATGAAGACTCAAATTGGGCAGTGATAAAAAGCTTTCAATCAAGGTGCTAGGAGCTCATATTCAGGTTGCACCTACAGGTTTTTAAACCTGAATGAACAACATTTTAGTTCTGAAAGGAAATTCTCAACTCATTTTTCTAGCACAAATCATTGGGTGCAAATCTTCTTTTATAGTGTTTTAATTTGGTCTTTGAAACCACACATTTAAAAAGCAGGTTAATGAATGTTGGAGTCATGCTCGAACACCTTACCTTTCACAATTGTGTGCATAGTTCATAACTTACAGCCTCCTGCAGCAGGTGATTTCCTGCTCTTTATATTATCATCTGTTCTCTTATCTTAATGTGGGTGTGCCGTAGTCCGTCCTTTTGATTTTGTTGCTATGGCTTTGTGTTGTAAGTCCTGCAAGGAAGGCTTTTATTGTTGTGGGGAGGGCTGTCAGAGTGAAAAGTGATCAAAGAGGCCGGAAGGCTACTGTACTGTGATGGATTAGCATCTTCAAGGCAGGAGGCAGGAGGAAGCTTCTGAGCCTCACTGACTTTGTTCATCTCAAGCATCACAGAAAACAGAGCCCCTCGTCTCCGCATCCATCTCCCCCTCTTCCCTCTCGGTTTACAGGAGTTTACTGAGCCTCAGCTTTGGGATGTATTGTGTGTCTCCAGCAGTGTATGTGAACATACAACACAGGCTGGTATGCAAGGGCCTGTTGAGATCTGTTCCATGACAGAACACCTAAAGACTCCACTTTTCCTGCAACTCTTGTTTACATGCACGCACACACGCACGCACGCATGCACACACACACACACACACACACACATGCACGCACACACTCAAATACGTACTTGCACAGGTATGAAACCTTTAATCACACTCTGGAAAACAAACCTTGGACTGCAGTGGTAAATGTACATGCAGCCTGTTTATAAAAGATTTGCTTTCCCACTTAGTTTTCCTCCCATTGGCAGCAGACCGATAAAAGTGATGAAGTTTTCTGTCAGTACATCATTTTTAGCTGTGGGAAAGTGCCAGGTAAGATGATTAGGGAGAAGGCGGAGGAGGAGAGGCAGTAAAGAGTGAAAGAAAAGTCATACAAAAGTGTGTTTAGCAGAGAGGTGCAATTTTAAAACAGAGAGAGATGAGGAATGGAATGCAAAGGTAAGAGAACAATGAAGCACTGTGTTTCCACCGTGAGGCCGTAGAAGCCCACCTCTACCTCCACCTCCTCTCCCTTGCTTGGTACATTCCTGATCCATTTGCAGTTTGCTGACGAGGAACCTCCCAACATTACTCCAGACCTGTAGAATTCCCAGGGGAGGGAAAAAGCAGCTCCGGGTCAAGCCCTCACATAAAGATGACTAAACAAAGGAAACCCCCCAAAACTACCAAGATGAAGTCAAATGAGAGGCCAGAGACACACAAGGGCAGTTGTAGATAAAAGGTGGAAATGAATCACAGGGTTACAGTTCATGGCCAAGATGAATGGTTTGAAGGGCTTTAAGTGGAATCTCATACAGACACACTGTTAATCATTCTCTGCATTTTTTTTTCTGTACTGTGCGCCGTTTTGGGGAGAAACCACAAAACTTCAATTGTGGTCTTTTTTTCTGACTTGGGTTGAAGGTTTCCATGTTCAGTGATGTGTTCACTCAGTTTTATGACTCCTCGGCCCCATGGGACCTGTTAAAGTAGCAATCTGTGACTTCATCTGGTTTTTGTCTTCATCTCCTCATCAGCCCTTACCGCGGTGGTGTTTTTGGCTCCAAGATCACTTGTCCGTCAAACTGTATTTCTAGGATCTTTTTTCCCCCCCCTTAAAATCCGATTTGAGGTTACTGTAGGTGGTGTGTGGTGCTCTCATGCTGGTGGCCGTCATTGCTCATGTTAACTACAGAGTTCTTCTTTCGGACAAACAAACTCTCGAGATAAAACGCATCACTTCCTGTGCTGCAGAAACCTACCACAGTGTTCGGAGCAGCAAATGCAAAATCTTTTATGAACTGCTTGTAAATCCTATCGGTAAGCAGACGCAGTGAGCACAAAACAGACTTTTGTTTTTTTTGGGAAAGCATTACACACTTTTATAAAAGAGAATTATTTTGGCTCTCATACATTGACATTGATTATAAAGTGAATCCGAAATAGAGTAAGCACAGTGAAAGCTGCTCCCAAGAATTTTTATCATTGATGTCATTTAGCTGACACTTTCATCCAAAGCAACTTCCAACTAAATGCTTTTCAACCTTGAAGATGCAAACTCCAGACAACAAGTGGTAAGTTCAAGTGCATTAGCTTTAAATAAGCTAAACTGCAAAGACATTTTTATTGCCACAATCCACACAAGTATGATGAAGGCCTGATGAAGACATGCTTGTTATCTTTCAAATGAATTACTTTCTTGTTTATACCCTTTTTGTGTATTTTCTTTTGTTCTTCCCTACCCTCTCCTACTGCTGTATCAGCTTACTGTATGCATTTAATAAAATGCAAAAAGAATTTCAAACATCAACTCATTTTACTTTAGTAAAAGAACATACGTATTATCAATCAATAATTATACTTGAAGTTTAAAAATTAAAAATATTCTATGAAGTACAAATACTTATTCAGAATGGCTCCTATCAGAGCATTATACTTGTATGTATTGGTTTAGTACTAATGAAGCAGCATTTTAATGATGTAGTTGGTTTGTTAGATAATTTTGTATGCTGGTAATTTAAAATATATACCAATGGGTTATACAAATAAATAAATGTATTTTTGACTGCATAGTCAATATTACAATTTAATACAGTAGGAGCACAAAGCAGCATACAATATAGGTCTAAGTACCTCTAAACTATAATTAAACAAAGTATTTGAGTAATGGTAATTAGTCATTTTCTATGACTGAAAATTGTTAAAATACAATTAGTGAATAACTATAACATGGTGGAAACAGCTTCCAGTGTGTGGATAATTTAAGTCATTTAGCACCTGTTTTAAATCAGGATGTTGGTCGTCAATCTCCTTAGTGAGAAAATAAACATTTTTATTTTAATTCTGAGGGAAAGAAATCTTAACTTTTTAGCAATTAAGTGGTTAGCTTTTAAATTGCCAGCTGCGCTGCAGGTTTCCACTTGTGACTCAATGTTGACATTAACAGTCCTTCTCTGTTGCCACCCCCTTCCTTACCCATAATCCTCCCTGGCACAATAGAAGTGCATACCGTGTGTCACCCCACAAAGGACCAAGGGCTGGTCCTTGGGATTGTGTGTAACCGTCCAGGTCCACATCTCATCAGCCGCTCTAAAGTCTCAACAAATAACGCTTAATCCCGCATTATGGTTTCCACAAAGCCGCATATAAAAAAGGAGGCACAATGTGATACATTTGGACAGCTGAGGGCAGTTTTGGTGTCTTGGGGAAAAATGGCGGCTTGGTGGAAAAACTGTCCACTGAGTTCCAGTAAAGTTTTATTATTCCTCTCACCAAAGAGGATCCAGTAAACCATTTTCTCTCTCTCCCTCCTTTCCCCTCCGCCTGTGTCTCCAAACTCATCCTCAGCTGACGTAACAAACAGTTAGTGACTAAGTTGCAGTTGTGTGACAGCGTGCTGTGGTTAGTGATTTGTATGGGTAGTAATTGACTTGGGTGTGTTTGTGCTTTTTAAGTGAACTAACTACTGGCTCTGCATGCTTCTTTGCCTTTTGTGCAATCTCTTTTGCCGTCCTCTACCTCTCTCCCCACATCCTGCCTGTCCCTGAAGAGCCTTTCTATTTTAGCCTCATTTGTTCCAAATCTCGTCTTATATTTATTTGATGGATTCTTATCTCAACAAACAATTCCTGTCAATTTGACAATTCTTAATGCAATTTACTCAGATCATACACATATACTGTCCCAAGTATAACAAACTGACAAAAAGGTTTTCCCCTCGTATGTTGTGTTCTTGTTGTCCATAAAATCACAGAGCGACTGTTGTTGCAAAGACTGTTGTTTTTGGCTGGTGTGTGGGTCATGAATATGACACCAATAGAGTTTAAACATCCCGTTTCACACGGCCCTGATGGGACTATTTAGACCGTGTAATTTTCTTCTTTCTCACTGGTAAATACATTTCTCCCTGGCCTGAATCAAAAAGATAAATAGAGGCTAAATTTGAACAATGCTGCCAATGAGGTAGTTTACAGTAGAGAAGGAGAGAGAAAAAACAACTGGCCCTTATCACATATTGGTTAAAGCACACATTTATTTAAGGTGAAATGTAAACTTCAACTTTTTTTTTTTTTTTTGATGAACTTTATGATAGAGTTTAAGATTTGGTACACTGTTACTTAATTGATTTAATTTAATTAATTCATCCAACAGAAAGATAATGATCAAGTGATTCATGGCCAATAGTCTTTAAATCTGCTCATACCTGGAGTCAACCGATTCATCACCACGCCAAACCTTTTAAGACCAAAGTCTTGTGCAAGTTCAGCTTATCTGATGAAGAGTAAACAAAGACATGTGAACACAACACTACACCTCAGGTTCTCAGGGATTTGATTTAGCTGGCTTATGGTGGATTCCACATAATAACATCATCTCTGACTGCTGGAAAATGCCCAGATTGAAATTTTCTGCTCTACTGAATTCTCTTGGTTCTTTATCCATGTAGCTCAGAAATAATAATAAAAAAGTCGCTGCACACGTCAGACAAAGCTGCTAATTTATATGCATGGGCTGGATATAACCTCTTTATTTCCACGGCTTTTGAAAGCCACCGTGATTACTTTGAATTTGACGATTCCTTAGATCTCATGCCAACGTAGCTTCTGCCTAGCGGGCTGAACTTGAGGGAGTTGGTTAGATAATGGGGGGACTCTGAAGGCACTTTCAAGTGGTGTCTTGCACCGTCTTGTTGGGCCACGTTTGGAGGGAACAGAATACTGGCAATTACTGCAAACAAGATGACAGGAAATGTAGCAACGGGTAGATTTGGTGGCCCCCAGGTCTCTTTAATGTGGATTAGAGCTAATCGTACTGTTGTGGTTTAAGTGTGATCAGTGTGTTGGTTGAGCCTTTGAGCTGTCCGACTGTAACACACTCAGTATCAACTTTTTGATCAGATATGTTACCTTTGGATGCACTCGGTACTGGCTGCATTGTTTATTGTGAAGACCGACATGTTAATGTGAACAACAGAGGGTTTGCTTGCTAGCATATACTCTAGCAAGAATGGGGGATAAAAATATGGTCGCAGACACGGTTAAGCCAAACATTTTTGGTCTTAGCACAAAATTAGTTTAAAGCTGCATTACTGCATCTGTTTTTGGCTACTTGACAACACAACTTCACAGATGTTATCACCTTTTAAAGTTGATATGGCAAACTTTTTAGCAAACAGTAATGTTAGCTCCTTACACATCCAGCAGATGCAAGGCAGCATATGCATTCATTTTGAGTTTTTATTGGTCACCTGGTGCACTCTTCTTTCAGCTCTGGTTCGGTCTCTACCAAAAATACTGGGTCTCTAGCTTGCTAGATGTTAAAATATGTTCATCTAGCTGCTAATGGTGTTGATTAAAGTTTATAAACTGGACAACCAAAAGAATGCATGCTAAGAGGCTAAAAAGTTCCATAAAGCTGAGGGCAACTGCTAATAATTTGTGGGTTCATCTCTTCAAGCGACAACTTTCACATTATACATTATTTGATCTATTGCAAAAATAAAACATATTGCTTCATGCAGCTTTAACCTAGGTTGGTTAATTAAAATATCAATTCCAACCTATTTAATTTCAGTCTAATTTAATTTGTTAATGTCTGCCATTAGTCAAATAACTGAGCCTCAGCAATTGTTGGCTTGTTAGTGTGTGTGATGGTGGCGACAGGAACGTTGGGACATATTTCCTCTTGGTGACATTCCTGAGCCTGGGGGCTGTGTGTGTCTGTGTATATATGTGTGTATTGTAATGGGGGAATCCAGAGCAATGTGAAGCACATTGTATTGTACTGCTTGTGTGTGAGGTCAGCACTTTCCTTCCACCATGTCAGGCAGTCATTCTGTCCCAGCACCACACACCATACAACCCCCCCCACCCTTCACTGCTAACAGGACAAGCTAGCAGCGGAAACCGGAGGTCACCTAATCCCTCGGTGACTCCCCGACCCGTTGGCTCAGGGCTTTTCATTGTCACTCCACGCTGAGCGGCCTCGCTCAGCCACTTTCCATTTTGTTTCCCTGACTGATAAGTCATTTTGTTTATTGGTGCATTTGGTCCCATTTTGGCCACTTCACCTAACCAGGAAGCAGACGGTTGTCTGTATCCAGTGTGTGACCTGTTGGCTCAGCGTGCTGTAGTTAAATGGCGTTCTGTTTGACACCTGGCTGTCTGGATTTGGCCAGCAACATGGAGAAACGTGACCATGACTGCAGTACAACTGAGGCTCCTGGAAGCTGTCGTGACTTTCAAGCCAGCTCAGGATTGGTTTCTTCAAAGTATCTACTTTACTTTAAACCATGTTGAGTATGTTTTGGGCCTCAATGACTTCACTTGTCACTTCCTGTATCCCTCCTCCTGTTGTGGACTGAGGGAGTGAGAGGAGAAAGGGGATCAGGGAATTTATTGTGTTTGTTAACAACCCCAGATGAAAGCCTGAGTGCAATTGTAAAACAGATGTAATGCCCTTACAGCTGCTCCATTGGTCGGCTAATCCTTTTGACTAATGTCCCCTCCCTCCCACACGCACACACTTCCATCAGCCCCTACACCTTTACTGCCCCCAGCTCCCCCCTCAGTGACCCCTGGCTCATGTTACACGATCACCTCCCCCATCAGAGACCCCCATTGTTCCACCACAACCCGACTCCCCCAAAATGCTAATGACATGTTGTCACCCTGCATACAAACAAAATGACATGACATATTGCAATTACGGGTCTGACCAACTCAGGAATAAAAATAGGGGTGTGGGGAAGAGAAGTTAAGTAGATGAGGGAACAAACAATGCAAGTACTTAATGTGGCTCCAGATATGTTTGGGGAGCTTGTTTGATAAAGATCTAGACATTGTATATATTTCTTATGGATTTATTTTTCCAAGATGTTTTTTGTTCACTGGCCGTACTTCTGAATTTAACCTCCCTCCTCATGAGGCAAGCCACCGGCTGCTGCTGCTAAAACTCTTTCTCCCCCCCCTCCTCACTGTGAACATGTGTTTGTTTTACTTGGCCACTGACTCCCTGTAAGCCATGCGCGCAGTTTAACTCACAACTACCCTGAGGCAGACACGACCTTTCTGCCTTTTAAAAAACCCAGCGCCGGACCCGATTGTGAGGGCCCCCCTACCACTTATTCCTCCAGTCCTGAGGGCGATTTCTGCTGTTGAGCCACCATGTTACCCATTCATCCATCTATCCGACAAGGCATTCATCACTGTCACCATCTCATCCATCTTAACTTCTGCCAAAAGAAAACGGGAGGGGGGCCCTTAGGGGATCCTACTCCAGAGCCACTCGGGCTCCCAGAATGTAACAGGCCCCTGCACTCACTCTCAATAAACAAACACAGAGCCACTCAAGGCGCATGGGGCCTCTCAAATGACAAACAGTTCCTTGCTCTTTATGGAGGTAAAAAAATTGCCGGCCTAAGTTTCTCAGATGTTTGAGTCAAAAGGCTGAGAGACTTTTGTTTATGGGAGAGAAAGCATTCATCCCAGGAGCCATCCAATCCCCCCCCAATCTCTCCTCCCCCCCGGTTTTAGTGCCCACGTTCATGTTGGGTCAACACATTTTGGTTTCCTTTTTGGTTATTATTCTGTCTTAGGACTCTAGTAGTCTCGGACGCAGGTTTTGCATTTGGTCACGCTCCCTTGTGTTTCCATGCTTTGATTGGCTGCTTTAGGAAGGAAGGCTGCATCAGCCTCACACTTCCTGCTTCCTGTTGTGTCCAGCAACAATTCAAAGCCGCCACCCCCTCCACCTTCTCTGTGGAACTAAAAAATTTCCTCTCGCCGGACTTTGCTCTTTTGTCGAGGAATCCTACCTCAACAGAGCGTCATTTAGTTTAATTTACTGTTCTTGTTACTCATATTTTCAAGAAACACATACTCATGGACATTGATAATGGAGAACTAGGCTGAAACTGAAGCTGCAGTGAAGCTGATCTGCTACAGGCCTACTGTTGGGTGGTGTGCACTGGAATGCATCTTGATTATAGAGGCGGCTCACAGTGTAAAGCCATCATCTCCGCAGACCACGATGCATTGCAGCATGCACTGTAGTGCCAAAAAGAGGCTAGTCCTTCTCTATTCAGTTGCCATGTGGCATTTTGGCTATTCTCATCTGCAATGCTTATGTGTGTATATGTTTGTTTTTTTCAGCACATGAGTGGCATTGCATTCTCCTTGCCTGCTGGTCAGTGGTGAATAGCAATGTTAATGGGTTAGCTGGGAGCCTTTTTAGTGAGGACTGGGAGGAGAGAAAGGAGGGGAGGAAGGAATTTGGGGATTATGAGGACGAGAGGTAGGGTAATGAATTGGGGTTTGAGGCAGCAGCTGTTCCCCCTTCTCAATGGAAGAGTTCACCCTGGCCTGTCTCTTTTCTTTCTCCCCTCTTTTCTTCAGTCCTCAGCAGGATACAGTATACCTCTTTCTTTCTGGAACCTTCTGTTCCTTCATAGCACCTCTCTCCTGCCTTGCCCAACCTTTGCCTCGTTCGCGTTAATGAGTAGCAGTGGCTGTTAGTGAAACAGCTGGCCAAGATAATGCTTCTTCAGGGAAGGATTGAGTAACGTGCGACATGTTTCTTTCCACCATTGTTATGCTCTTCAGTTACGTTAAAACGCACCTCTTCACAGCAGTTCTGCCAAAACTCGGTAAACCGCAATGATAGAAAAAGCTGAATTGGAGTCAAAGAGAATCTCATGGTCAATCGAGCAAATCCCATTGATATGACTTAAATGGAGTGGGAGCCTTGTGCTTTTTGTGTTGTGTGTGCTGACTTGTGGCTTCCACATGAACTTCATTCAAGTGAACCACAGTGAAAGGCAGCCATAGGCCGAGACAGTATCTCTTGGTGAATCTGATATTGTCTTTGTCCTTGGTTCTGCTTTTCAGTTTGCCTCTGTTGGAATCTAACATTGAAACTGTGTTTTCCTCGGTCACTCTGTGAACTGTAATCTCTCACACATGCTTCATTTCATGTCTTCTTTCTATCTTGTCTGACCTCTTTCTTGCTATACTCTTTCTTTTCTCTCTTGCGTCTTTCTTCTTCTGTTGTTCTTTGGCATTTTCATTTGCATTGTCAACATCTCATGACTTCTGTCATGAACTATTTAAACGCTCTAGGCAAACAACTTGTGTGTGCGTGTGTGTGTGTGTGTGTGTGTGTGTGTGTGTGTGTGTGTGTGTGTGTGTGTGTGTGTGTGTGTGTGTGTGTGTGTGTGTGTGTCTGAATTGACTTGGCAGAGGGACATGAACAGGTGACAGGCAGCGGACATAATCCCCCTTCTGATGTCAGATTTACCCATGTGTACACGGGTGTGCTTTGCACACATGTATGTGTATTTTGTGCATACATATGGGTGTGTGTGTGTGTGTGTGCAGTGCATACAAGTGTGTGTGTGTGTGTGTGTGTGTGTGTGTGTGTGTGTGTGTGTGTGTGTGTGTGTGGATGAATGTGTGATGGTGCAAGGACATGAGCAGCAGCCGTTGGAATGCTCTTGCAGAGTTAAAGGGGGGCCATCTCATTTTCACTCTCCTTTATGGAGCACTCTCTCCAGAATTTCACACTGTATTAAGTTCATATTTCACCACTGCTACGCACAGTTGGATCCTCTACCTGCGTTTCTTTATTCTGAGTTGGATGTGTGAAATTAGGTGTCATTTTGTCTAGGCGATACAGTTTCAAAAGTCTGCATGTGGGTCTTTGAAAGAAAAAAATAGAATAGACTGTTCAGTGCAAATGGGTGCTCTGCTTTGGGCTACTTCACTTCTATTTCTTCCCACTTTGCTGGTTTTTGTTGCCTTTAATTCCCAGCATTGAAGACTGACGTACTGTCGTGGAATGTGGGATGACTGGTTGTGTTTGTTGTAAGAGAGACAGTAAGAAAGCAGCATCAGAGGGGGTTTGTTAGTTTGAAAAGTAAAGAGTTGGAATGCCAGCTAGGCAGGGAGTTTTTGTTTCAGGGTTGGGTTCATGTGAGCAGTGTTTTAGTTGAATGGACAGTGTTTTAATGAGTAGAGTCAACACTTTGCAGAGCCCTGCCTCTTGTTTCATCTCCTAAAACACTGTCACTCATATCTCAGTCCAAATTTCAATTTTCAATTTAATTTTATTTATAGTATCAATTCATAACAAGCGTTATCTCGAGACACTTTACAGATAGAGCAGGTCTAGACCACACTCCAGAATTTACAAGGACCCAACAGTTCTAGTAGTTTCCTACAGAGCAAGCAACAGTGAGACAGTGGCAAAGAAAAACTTTTAGGCAGAAACCTCGGACAGACCCAGGCTCTTGGTAGGGGAGAGAGAGAGAGACATAACCATCCCTTTGTCTAGAGGAGATGGATATGAGAGAGAGAGAATTCAATTTTAATCTAACCTTTAGCCTTGATATAATAATGTATCCAGTCAACTCAACCTTGTTGCATTCTTTCAAAAAGACTTGAATGACCTGGAGAAACTGGCTGTGCACTGTGTTGTATGGGATGTTGCCTGAAGTCACTATTATCCTAGTTCCCCTGCTCATGCAAATGTGGTTATGTTTGCAGAATGTCAGCCTGGCTTCTTCAAAGCTGTAGCATCCAGTGACAAGTGTGAGCTGTGTCCTGCCAACACCCAGAGGCTCGGCTTTGGTGCTTTGTTTTGTCCCTGCATGGATGGCTTCTACCGGGCCCCAACTGACCCATCTACTGGACCTTGCTCAGGTAACGAGTCCCCTTGATCTCTGATGAGAACCTTGAAATGAGAACATTTAGAAATATTAGCTGCCAATTAGCTTCGAAGTAATGTTGTTTCCACGTGTGACGCTACATAATGTGCATGGATGAAATATTCTCTGCACACACTGTATTTGAATTTGGTTTAAATACTGAACTTTTAGAACATTCTTTTTTACCTTGTAATCTTACTGTAATCTCAAAAAGGAATACCCCATGCAATACCCCTTCCTGTTTTTCTTCCTTGCTTCTATTTACCATTCCATATCCTTTCCCAATCTGTGTTCATCAGGCCTCCCCTCTTCCCCACGAGACCTCGTGGCCACCACCTCCCAGCTCTCTGCAGGAAAACTCCTCCTCACCTGGAGCCCGCCTGAAGACACCGGAGGTCGAATCGACATCACCTACAGCATTGAATGCCAGCGCTGCGAGGGCATTGTGTGCCAAACCTGCGGAGAGAAAATCCGCTACGAGCCGGCCAGCATGGGCCTGACCGACACCAAGGTTTCAGTGAGCGAGTTGGATGCTCACCTCAACTACACGTTCTTTGTGGCGGCACACAATGGCGTGTCGCTGTTTGCTAGTCAGGCAACACCACGGGCTTATAGACCCCCATCCACCAGTGCTCTAACTACATCACTACACTACACAGGTGAGTGCTGCTGAAATGAGGCAGTGGAGTGATGTGAGGCAGTGACGGCTCTGCATGTCCAATCGCTCTGCAGCAGTAAGATTGAGTGAACTTAACTAGTTAGTTATCTTAGGTCCAGGACTCTTATGTACCATAGATCCTGAATTGCAGATCAAGCCGTCTGAGTCTGTTTTAAAATGATTCACCTCAAACCATGATATTCCCGCAGCAGTCGGACTACTTGTGCTCAGTGGTGCACAAACCTTGGCGCGGTCGACTTTCTTTTCTTTTAATCAGCCGTATTTTAGGTATTTTGTGAGATTTTCACATCCCAAAGATCCTCAAGTATTCTCTACGCTGTGTCCTCAGACCCCCCCAAGATTACCACAATGCGACTGGTTGAGAGGACCTCCACCAGCTTGTCCCTGTCCTGGGACGTATCCCCCAGACTACGGGTCCCTCAAACACAAGTCTGGCCTATCCGCTATGAACTTACCTTCCGCAAGAAGGTGCGTCACTCCTGTGTATTCTCCTGCTATGTGTTACAATTAAAGAGTATATTCTTTATTTATCACTGTACAAATTTAAAGTTGCTTCTAAGATATTAAATTTAAATGACACATGGACAAGCGTCACTTAAAGACCAGAGCTCCAGATCTGATCATCATGAGTTAAACTTACATTTCATGGTACAGAAAAGAGCAGTTTTCCCCATTACTGTCTAAGTGTATCACTCTTAACATAAATGATAAAATGTAATCTGTGGCCTCCATTTTCACCATTAACACTGTTTCTTTTTCTGAATTTCCCTATGATCTCCCTTCCACAGGATGATAACCTGGATGTGACTACCTACATTGTGCTAAAACTGGAAAAGAATTTTGTACAGATCAGCGATCTGTCCCCGGGTACGGCCTACCTGTTCAGGGTGCAGGCCCTCAGCAGCGATGGCAGCCCTGGAGGCTCCAGCATAGAGGAACAGTTTGAGACCTCGTCTGAAGGTACAGAGGAGAACCAGCGTGGAAAACGTTTCACAAGCTTTGTTCAATAATGGGATCTCTCTGATCTGTGTCTATTTTCTTTACTTGTCTTTTTCAGGACGCCTTACTCAAAACAACCCGGCAGTTATTTTCGGCGCAGCAATCGGAGGAGCGGCCTTTTTATTGTTCGTAGTAGTCGTGATCCTGTTCCTACACAGACGGTCAGTAACCGCCCCCTCTGCTGCTCTCCCTTTCTTTCTGTCCTGTTACTCAGTCAGAATGCAGCCTCCTTCACTGGCTTCCTCTCTCATTCTACTGCCTTTCCTTTGTGGGTCCTCCAAATGGCCTTTGCATTCACTCTCCTCTCACCTCTATTTCTCTCTTTCTTTTGCCAACTTTCTCTTTATTTGGATCTGTGTCCCAGCACTCACTGGGGAAGAATTTACATTGAATGTGCCTTGTCATTGCTCAATGGTTATATTCTTGTGAATGTTCGGGCCTTTGAAAGGAAATTGGTCCGGAGTGGAACATTGTTGGAGATAAGAGGTGCTTGGTTCTTTTTGTACCAGACCCGCAGGCACTTTGTTAAGGTGACCTGGGCCTGTACTTTAGGAGACTGTGGTCCGTCTGTCCCTCCCGCCTGCTTGTCTGTCTTTCAGTCTTTCAACCAGCTTGGCAAACACAGACTGTCTTCTTTATCAAAGGGCAGCTTTTGTATGAAGGGACACATTGCACCAGTGTCGGGATCTTTTGAAAGTCTTAGAATGTCTTGAAATATGATTACTTAGGTTGCTATGTGCTAATGATATTAAAGCAGGCAAATTAATATATATATATATATATATATATATGCCCATTTGTTCATGGAAAGTGGGATATTAATTTGCATTTGGGTTTTATCTTTTCATTCAGGAGAAGGAACTCTAACTCCAGGCAAGGACCAGAGGACACCTACTTTTCCAGCTCAGGTAGAAAAAAAAATCTCTTTGATGTCTTTATCTTAATTTTATTTAACTAATCAAATTAATTTATTAACATAAAAAAATTCTCTCACAGAGCAATTGAAACCTCTGAAAACCTACGTGGATCCACACACATACGAGGACCCCAATGTAGCTGTCCTGAAGTTTGCCACTGAAATCCACCCAAGCCACGTAACCAAACAAAAAGTCATTGGAGCTGGTGAGTGACAACCTTGCTGAAACGATCTGCTGTGGGGCTTAACTTTGAGATGTTGAAAGATTTCCCAATCCCCAAATTTGCTGTTTATATTGTGCATTTTCCACAGCTTAGCAGGCTGACTGACAGTGGTTACTTTAGCAAGATTAACATCTATCTGGCTGAGTTCTCACACAACAAGTTGAGACATTTTGTTGTGAGGCAACTCTTGGCTGTGACACCTATGTGTTTTGGAATGAACAATTACACAAAAGTGTTGCAGAGAAGTATTTTGGAAGGAGATCAGAGAACATTTCCCGGGCCCTGCCCAGATCTTTTATTCATGATACGTTTATTCAAGTGCGACCACCTTTACCCTTTGAACCAACAGTCTTTTTTCAACATATACACCCCCCCCCTCCCTCCTTCCCCCTTTATTTGACAGCTGATTCCCATGCTTCCACACCACAGGCCATCCACCTATTATACAACACAGGCTTTCTCTCAACACCCAGCCAGAACACACCTCTGTGAGAGAGCCTCAGGCAAAACAGCCGCAGAGATATCCTTAGTTTCACTCTGTTGCACAGCAAACCCTTGCAGCTGGAAACATGAGAAAACGTATTGAACGCACATTCACCAAATAGCCCTTTTCTAAATCAATCGTCCCATTGATGTTGTTTTCCTGCAGGGGAGTTTGGTGAGGTGTACCGTGGCATTCTGAAGGTGCCGCCAAGGAAAGAGTTGGTAGTTGCTATCAAGACGCTGAAGCCAGGCTACACGGAGAAGCAGAGACAGGACTTTCTAAGCGAGGCCTCCATCATGGGCCAATTTTCCCACCAGAACATTATTCGCTTGGAGGGAGTGGTCACCAAATGTAAGGATTTCTGTGAGTTTTGTTACTTTTTTTTTATTTTTTATAATTCACACACTTTTTTTATGTTTTTGGGCCAGTTCAGGGATTAAATTTGTTTGTTTGTGTGTGTGTGTGTGTGTGTGTGTGTGTGTGTGTGTAGTCAAACATGCCATGATTGTGACTGAATACATGGAGAACGGAGCACTGGACAGGTATCTTAAGGTAAGTACGCCACATATGATACACAATATTTGCTGCTAGGTAAAAGTGGATCTATATCTAGATCCATTTCTGGGCTATGCTATCTGTTTTGTTATTTACTGTTCTATCATTTCTTTCTTTTTGTTTTGGTCATAAAAATTAATCTGTGTTGGTTTCCTTCCATCAGGACCACGATGGCGAGTTTCCTTCCTTCCAGCTGGTAGGCATGCTGCGTGGCATCGCTGCAGGTATGAAGTACCTCTCTGACATGAGCTATGTCCACCGTGACCTCGCTGCCCGCAACATCCTTGTCAACAACACCCTGGAGTGTAAAGTGTCAGACTTCGGTCTGTCCCGGGTGCTGGAGGACGATCCTGAAGGGACATACACCACAAGTGTAAGTAGATATGGGGCTTCCTCATAGTCTCATCATTCTAACCTCAGTCTCGTCATTGCAAGGTGCAGCATGGTGTCTAAGGGCAACAATGTTGGTTTTGAGATTCTTTAGTCTATTTTTTTTTTGTTCCTTTGTCTCTAACTTGAAGCTTTTTCCTGAACAGGGAGGTAAGATCCCCATTCGCTGGACAGCTCCTGAGGCAATAGCATACAGAAAGTTCACCTCAGCCAGCGATGTGTGGAGTTTTGGCATCGTCATGTGGGAGGTCATGGCCTTTGGCGAAAGGCCTTACTGGGACATGAGTAACCATGAGGTAAGTTTTTAGTGATTACATCAAATTTACAGATTGCACTTTTCTCTGAGGTTTTGATGTTTTTTTTTTACGTCAAAAGACATTTTTTAGAAATGTCAACACAGATATGAAGAAACCTACCGGTGAGAAAGATCTAATTAGTAACCTGAAAAACTTCCTGCAGGTGATGAAGGCTATCAACGAGGCTTTTAGGCTGCCTGCGCCGATGGACTGTCCGTCAACTGTTTATCAGTTGATGCTGCAGTGCTGGCTCCAGGATCGCTCTAAGAGGCCACGCTTTGGAGACATCGTCAACCTGCTGGACAAGCTGCTGCGGAGCCCAGACTCTCTGAAGACCATTGCAGACTTTGACCCACGGTAAGATTTGTTTACATACCAACTTAGGGCTTGAAATGCATTATTTTCCAGCCCTGACTCTTCAGTAGCTGCCGCTATAAGCAACCAGTTCTTGGAAACAACCCTGAAACCAAAACCTTTGCAATGCTTGTTATATAAATTAAATTTCTAGTCTCACTTCTGTGTGTACTCTTTAAGTTTCCATTCTGGTATCAATTTATGTGGCATAAAACCCTGATAATAAGCACCCGCAGTCGTGCGGTCTCCTCCAAGAAGCAGAACCATCTTTAACTTTAGAAAGAGCTCTGTTAGCCCAAAAAGAAACAACAGTATTTATATATTAGTGATTAGGCCTCTGCAAAAGGACGTGGTCTGAGATAGTGTAAAAACATTTACATCAACTATAACAGAAAAAACCTCAAATGCTGAAATTTCATTTAAACTTAGTTTAAGACTTCTTTGAACTTACATTGACAGTTTGTGTTGTTGATGGTAGAGATACAAACAAGGGGATATATAGAGGGGTATGGCAAGCAGGCTGGAATCAAACCAGGGACATGATGATGATAATCTGGTATCATCTCGTCCACACCCCAGTCTTGTCTGCCACTGACTGACTTGGAAACTTGACTTGGACTTGTCTCCAACACAGCAGCTCCCCATTTACTTCAAGTCAGAAATGGGCTGGGTATTTAGGGTAGTTTGGGGAAGAAAGGGAATAGCTTTAAGATGTTGTACTTAAACCATTAAAAAGACATGCTGACACCTTGCCTGCCAGGCTAATGAAAGAAACATGTGTACACTCCTGGCAGGGGATTAAAGCTCTGTTGTATGTGATTGTGTGCATAAATGAATATTTACCCTTTTGTGAGGGAACATCAATGCCAGTGAGAAGGGACAAAAGGATGTCAAGCTCATATCGTTATCGGCTCTCGCCCTAACTGCTCCAACTGGTTTTTATCACCAACTGGCTTCCTGCACAGTAATTATAGTCCTCAGTCAGCTGCTTTTGTTGTGGGAAAGCCTGTTGATTATCATTTGGATCTACTTTTCTTTGCATGCAGCATATCCATCCGCCTTCCAAGCACCAGCGGCTCGGACGGTTCCCCCTTCAGGTCGGTGTCTGAGTGGCTGGAGTCCATCAAGATGAGTCAGTACAGTGAGAACTTCACCTGCGCTGGGGTCGTCACAATGGACCAAGTCCTGCAGATGAAGAATGAGTAAGTGGGACATGACTTCAGATTTGGTAACACCGCATAATAAGTTTTGATCTATTTATTTTATGTACTTGTTAAGTGTTTTTGGCGAATTTTGTTTTCAAATTATGTCATAAAACATAACCGTCATGTTGCACAAAGATGTTTTCCTCCTAAGATGAAGCATGTTACCTCCCCCCCACCAACAGTTTATGTTTTTGTTTTTCTAAAAATGTGTTTTTCAACAACCAACAGAATAAATTGCGAACAATATTATATCCAACCTCAGTTACAACTTGAGAAATGTTTTGGATGGAAAAAGTAATGGAGGGAGGGAGTAGGTAGGAGTGGGCTCATTTGTGGTAGGCTGGTGGTGGTGGCCTGCGGTCGCTACAGTCCTTATTCTTCTTTCCTTTCTCCAATCCCCCTCACACACACACACACACACACACACACACACACACACACACACACACACACTAGCTGCAGGCAGCACTTTTGCTCAAGCCCTGAAACCACCAGTCTTGCCTGTTCAGGGCAAAGGCCTTTTGTGGCTTCTTCATCATTAAAGGAGGGAAGGAAGAGGAGAGAATATCCCACGGAGCAGGAGCAGCTAGAGGGGATTAAGGAACTGAAATAGATGGATGACATTTGAAGCCCTGTAGCCGGTATATTTGTAGTTCTAGAAAGATTGAAGAGGTGCACTCAGAATGTACCCTGAACTTCTCACAGGGTAGTTTAAGGCAATTGGATCTTCTCAGATGTGTGGGAGCATTAAAGGGGCAATTTAATGAAATGGACTCAACCTTTTGGGGGAAAAAAGGCTTTCACATAATAGAATAGTTGTTTGTAGGCAATAATGAGGGCCAGAGCTTTCCCTAACCGCATGACCAGCCAATATGACCCCCTCCCCCCACACCCTCGGTGCCATGGAATACGTCTATCGGTTGGTCTTGCTCATTATTTGGGAAGATGGGAAGACTGTAAAGCAGACGACAAATCCCTTTGAAGTATTTGTCATACAGAATGGTGTGATTTCATGGCCCCATGTTTCCATCTCAGGGCATCTGGTAGCACTCTTAGAAAACCAGCAGTTATTTACGACCCACCCTCTGCTTGCCAGACAAGTGATTCATGGTCAACAGGGAGAATCCTCGTTAAGTAATTAAGGCTGTAATTAAAGCTTTGACTTTGGGCTGCTGTGTTTCAGAGCTTTTGCAGGTTTGCACCATGTGCTCCTGGAGAGCAAAACCCCAGTTATTATCTTTTTAATGTCAAAGATAAACTAAAACCTTTTGGCAGATTACTGAGTTGGAACACACCCCACCTTTCTGTGCTGGTTCAGCCATCGAGCTAGACATGAATGGAGTCAAGGCTGGCATTTTAGCATGTTGGATGAGTCAGTGATCACTACAAGGCTTAAAAGCCACAAAGGATGTGCGTGAAAAGTATTGGAACAAGTCCAAAGTTTAAATCCATGTGCAGCTCCTCTTATATTTTGTCATGTCTCTTTCTTTTACAGGGATATTAAGAACATTGGGGTGAGGCTGCCTGGCCATTTGAAAAGAATTGCCTACAGCATCTTGGGTTTAAAGGACCAGACCAGCACCCTGAGTGTCTTTGCAGTGTGATCCAGACAACGAAGGGAATTAAATCCGGGCACTGAAGCAGGCAGACTTTGAACTCTAAGCTGAGCTGGAGCAAAACTGCAGGCACGGCCTTGGATCGGCAGGACCAAGAGAACTGTGCCATCCATTGGGGCCGACTGAAATCAGACTGACTTACTGTACATTTTTGATTTCTTCATCTTATCCACACGGGAATTGAGCAAATATACAAAATTAGACGTATCAAGTAGACTGTATATTTTAGATATCTATTTTTATTATCCATATCTTCTGTACAGTTACAATTCATTGCTCATGCTTTTTTCTTTTTCCTTCATCTCACATTCCTGCTTCATAAAAATCAACAAACAAGCCAGTTTTGGGAACGGCTTCAACTTTACAAAATTGCAGCCTGGGCGTGTCGCATCCAGTATCAAACAAACAAGATAAGCACAGTCAGTGTGATAGAGTGGGAGCAGTAGAGCCCAGCCTTGGCTCAGGTCGTGGTTGGTGCTGATGTCACGGCGTCTCCTTTTAATTGGCACTTTGGTCCATTTCCTGTCAGACAAACAAGGATAGATTGTTGACACGGCTGAAATGAGCTTGAGCTGGCCCAAAGGTAAAGAGATGGTCTTGCGTAGGTGTATAAACACAGATGGACCTGGTGTTGTTACTGGCCTTCTGCTTGCTCTGTGCAGAAATTAAGCTATGATCATATACTTGATGTTATATGAAAAAAGAGAGGATATACTGTATAGGTACTCTTGGGATTACAATTTAGAATGTAGCACTTAGATCCTCAATCTCATGATCTCTTAGTTTGTTTCAGAATTGCAGAAAAATGGAGATTACACACAAAATCCTGAAATAAAAAAAAACAATTTATACAGTATATTATAATAATAAGTTTAAATTTGAAAGCAATCCATCTGTTTGTAGCATGTCGGTAATGAAGAGAGAAAGGGTGAAGTTTACCAAAAATGTAAATGCCCTGGAAAAAAAAGATTTAATGAGTGATTGTTGTGGTTGAGATGATTTCCTCCTACATAATAGTTTGGTTTGCAATTTCAATGTCTAATTTAGTTTTGTAGAATTGTTTTACAAAAATCCATTCATATTTGTGTTGGTTTGAGTAACATGTTGATGGGATATGCTTTGACAATTAAGAGCTCGTTCCAGACATTCAAAGACATTTTTATGGAACATTAGCGGGAGTTTGCTTTGGTCTGTTTTAATGAAGTAGCTCTCCGGTGTAGTGGGAACTGTATAGTGTACAGTTCCCCCAGTGCTCTTAATTGAAGACTGCAAATAATTGTGTTACTGATGTACACCTTCCTTTACTTGAATTTCTACTGTATTTGTATCCATGATTATATTGTAGCTGATGGATACATCTTTGGAAAAGGGATTTTTTCATTTTTTTACTACTCTGGTTTAGTGGTTGCAATTACATTTTGTATGATTTCACTATTAATAGAATACCAAACTGGTTATTTTTTTAAGCTCCAATCACTTTCCAAAGCAATGTCTCCTACCTTTGCTGCATTTCCAAACATTTTGAGAGTTCCTCCATCAAAAACAAACTTTCTTTTTTGCCTGTTGTTTTTATACTGTATTTAATAGCCTATTTATTTTTTACTTTTATTTATTTATGCTGATAAACACTGAGCTGGGATTATAATTGAAGGTTGTGCTCTCATTCTCAATAATAATAAATTTAAAAAAGCTCTGTCCTTTTTTTTTTTATTCCTCAATTATTCAAACCTGAGATTGCCTTCATTGCAATTGTTGCAATAAAGTCTTACATTGCATTTGGAAAAGCCTGCTGTATGATTGATGCTAAACAGAGCAGAGGAATGCTTTATTTGTTTTAAACGGTGCCAGGATGTTTATACTTCCACCTGGATATCCTTATAATGTTGCTGGATGTTATAATTCCAGAGTTGGAACCTGTAATAAACATGTGAGTGCTTCATTATCGGCAGAGGGAAGCGGAGGTGCTACAGTGGTGGAATGTAACTAAAATGCAATCAGTCAAGTACTGTACTTAAGTACAAATTCAAGGTATTAGCACTTAATGCTTCTACTCTACATCTTGTGCCTTTTATGCCACTATTATAACTATACTTGATTTTTTGATAAACTGAAGGAGTAAGTGTTCCTTTATGCGTTTCTCCCACTTCTTCTTAAAGGTATACTATGTAGAAGGACACACACACACTGTACAAAACACATTTCTCCGTCAGCAATTACTAAGAAAAATGTTTTGTTAGATTTATATTCTCTAATCAAATCAACCAGATATTAAATTAAAGAGACGAAAGTAAACTTGAAAAAAAATCTGATGTTTGTATTAATTATACAGAGACTGCGATCTGCCTTTGCTGGGAAATGACCCGCTGCCTGACACCACATTTTCTTCTCCCATTAACTCCTCTGTTTCATTACAGTTCTGCCTCCAAAAAATACAGTACAGCCCTTTACATTGGGATTATGAGTTGGAAACTATAAGGACAAAATATGTGAAATATTTCAAGATACAGTAAAAAGATGTCACTATGGCATCTCACACCTTACTACATAGCATTTATTTAATACAATAGTTGTTACCTTGCATGACTACAGGGTTTTACATGTGAATTTGAGATGTGGACTTGCACCTTTTATCATGAATATTTACGATCAATGCTGTTGAAAGAGGAGCAATTAACAATGAGAACATTTAAAGTATATTTACCGGTTGGTGTTTTTTTTTAAACACATTTTTACATGTTTACAGCTTTCCTAGTTTTAGCTATAGTGAGCCTTTTTCACAGCAGACATTTGACAGTCAAATCTACACAAATAAGACTCAGATTGCAATGAACTGGAATTATCTGTAAAATCTCATGGATTTCTACTGCAGTATGATAGCAGTCTCTGACTCTGATCCCTAAACTTAGAAGCCCACTTCTTTAATTACTACATTTGCCTATTTTCCCCAACACTAAACCAGAGCAGTGACGTTCTAGATAGCAAATAAGAGGGCCACATGCAATGTTATGGGTACCAAAGATATCAAGCTGGTGTTACATACCACCCACTCCCACCAATCGGTTTGCTTCTTCAAAAGACTAACGATACACATTTAACATTAATGTACATTTTTATTTATCACTGCACATGAATAATTAAAATTTCTTCTCCTTGGCAACAAGGGCCCCTTCCCCGGAATGCAGCATAGCAGCGGGTAAGCAAAGTGTGTAAATGGCAGCGTCAAATGTTGCTTTACCGGCCTGTTGAATCAGATTACAAGACTGCTGAGCACAAAAATTATGACAAAATGTAATGAAATGTAAATGTTCAAACTAGACAACTCAGCATGTCCACACATGACTTTGTGCTTCACCTTGCCTTATCTCACTCACTCTGACCTCGCAGTGGCAGGGAAGTCCCTGGCGCCTCGCATTTTGAAAATTATCAGCTTTGGTCGATTGTGACAAAGTGACAAAGCCATATGCATTCCTAAGATAAGAGCCATACACTTGAGAAAGAAATGTCAATATTTAGGTATTGAATTAGTCTGCTGGTCAACAGAGAAGCAAGAAAAAGCCCAACACAGACGGGGCATGGGAACTTGAATCCGACACTGGTCCCTTCTGAGTCTTTGTCCTTGACTTACAGCTGGCAGTGTGTTCTTGCCGCTGTTGAACCAATAGGATGCCTAGAAATAGTCCTGGCTTTGTGTGGCGACTGTAAACTGAGAAAGTCTTCCACTATTTTCCATCTCCATCCCTCCATTCCCTCAGTCTTTCACAGCGTGGTGGATGTTTTTTTCTCTCTCTTCCATCCACGATGGAAAAAGAAAAGCAGAGACCCACTGTTTAGCTGCTGACTATACTGTTTGGATTTATGCAAATCCACGTCTGAGTGTGTCCAAACTGACTGCTAGGGAAGTTTGGTTTACGCCCCTGTCGTCGCCTGTAATGTGATTATCCTCGCTCTGCGGAGGTTGAATGTGTGGAAGTTTGTGTCTTGTCATTAGGACTGTAAATGACAGGGATGCATGGAGAGGCAGAGAAAGAGCGGGGGGTAGGGGTGGAGGGGGTTAGCTGGAGATTTGAGCCATACCAGGGCTTTACTGCAGGCCACAATAGCATGTGTGGCGATTGTGTTGAAGGCTTGGCGTCCAGGGCCCGAGCCTCCCCCCGAGGACTGTAATGTGTGTAGGGGCCGTGGCTTTCGCTTTCAGAGCTTTTCTCCTCCTTGTGGCTTTTTAGATGTCTTTGTTCTCAGGCCGAAGGTCAATTTGAAAAGTAAGGGAGAAGGAAAACATTACTATGGCATTGTTCATGTATGACCTCTCCCTATACCGCCACCCCTTCCATTTTTACTTTTTTTTTTGTTTTATGTTCTCCTGGCAACTCTCAGTGTCATGCACGGATTTGAAAACCGGCAACGCTGAGGAATTTACATCCACACTAATTTTAGCAATGGGTTCCCGACCAGAAAACACATCCTCCAATTTCTGTCTATATTGGTCTTCCTGCGTCTTTCCGCTGCCGTGTCTTTCACAAGCACTCCAGGGCTTTTTACAGATTATTCTGCTCCCTAAAGTCTCCTCCAAGCCCCTCAATTTTCCTATTTTCACTGCATTCTCAACTGAACATTTTATTTTATGTCCTGATCCAAGATTACACTCTGAATTCTTCCAAAGTTCCTCTCCAGGTTTAATCCGAGTATGAAAACAAACAAAGTTGCTGGAACTAAGTCCTTTAATGAACTTATTTAATGAGACAGCGAGGAGGAAATAATTATTACCAGCATCTAGCATTTTCCAAAACTGTGCTGCTGAGATCTGTTTGATGTCAGCCAGGCGACATGAGGGGGAGTGGAGAGCAGAAACACAAGCCGCTGTTGACATAAGCCTTGTCTTTTTGCAGACTCTTTGTATATTTTTAAACGTCGGCCTAATTCACTCCATATTTCAGCTAATGGCACTCGCTGATGTCACTCAACACATAAAAATTCTCCCAGATCTGTCTTTACAAGAGCCTATAAACATTTTGGTGCTGCTGTTCTAAAGGTGAGGTAGCAGGGTTGAAGATGCTACATAATGAAAATGGTCCCATATAGTATTGAGGGAAAAAATATGCAGAGATTTTTTTTGCCCTTTAAAAGAAATACTCATATGGGTAGCTAGTCTCAACAATTTATAGTGCATAGTTTCTGTCTCCCCCATGAGTAATTCTAAGTAATGACAACAAAAATGTCAGCGCCTCCACATGATACAAGCCTTACTTGATCGCACATCACCCCCACCTCTCCTCCACACAGTTGCTAGTAACCAAGGAGGACACGGAGGATTAAAAAAACATGATGGACTTTCAGAAGAGTTACGTTGGACCACACCAGTTAAAAATAGCCATACTGAGTAATACAGAGAGAGTTTTGTTCAATAATATTAAAAAGTTACGCACTGAAGCATTAAAAGAAATGTATTTTGCGAGACATGGTAGGTTAATAATAGCATTTTACAGTGTATTAAAGGAGAAACAGAATTGTCAGTAAAAAGATGATGAACAAAGATCCATAAAATAAGAGAAGTGATAAGGTCCAGAATTACTGCAGGTCCATGATTTACATACATGTTACAAAACATGTCTGTAGATTCTGTGATGTTTCTGAAAGAATGTTTTTGAGCCTGGATTTCAGTTCACTATCATTGTTTTAAGGTTCTGGAGCTGGAAAATCCACATTTCATGGAGGGGGAAGCTAGGTAGACCAGAGTAGTTTGAGTGGCAACCAATCTGATCCACCTGTCCTTTAAGAAAAAAACTTAACCTAAAACACCAGAGTCAGCTATAGGTCAAGTGTGTTTACACACACAAGGAATTTGTCTTGACTTGTTGTCAGTAACTCTTAATACACCACACACACACACACACACACACACACACACACACACACACACACACACACACACACAGAGCTGAAAACCAATGTACAGGGCGATACAAATATAGACAGCTTAACACAGATAAGCAATCATAAACATATACAGTAGCTATTATGTTCAGGTACCTAGGTATGAAAATAATGTTATACAACAAGCATACAGTTGCTACAGTATTGGTACTGTATAAACAGGATTGTGGTCTGCTACTGTGCTGTACCAGCAGCGCAGAGTGTATGTCAGTGGGAAGAATGTTGAATAAACAAGTAGGTGTTTGTGTTTGTGGCAGATTCTCAATTGTTAGGATTTGATGCATTTCTTTATGTGATAGTAAACTCAATATATTTGGGTTCTGGGCTGTTAGAAGATGTGACCTTGTGCATTAGGAAACCATGATGGAGATTTTTTAATTTGACATTTTATAGACCAAATGATAATTTGATTAATGAAAAATTTAGTTCATTAGTTGCAGCCTTAGACTGAAATTTACCATCATGACCATAACTTGTGTGGGAAAAAAACAATTACTGCATTTCAACTGGAAAGATTTTAAGTTTTTAGTTTAAGTTTTTAAAATGGGATTCAATGCAGTCAGAGATGATTTGGAGTCAACATCTAGAGGACATCAGTGTTACTGCAACTGACGTCATTTAGCTTTCAACCACTGTGGTGGTTCCTGTACTACATATGGATGTTTCAAAGAGCATCATGAAGTTCACGTTTACCTTTTAACTGCATGGGTGGTGTGTCCTGACCTGTATAATAGATCCATATATCGGACTTAATGTTGTTGTTTTTCTATTCAAGAAAAATCCAAGCTTTAGAAGTTAATATGACATTTTAACAGAAATAAAAGTCACATTAATAAGAGAAAAAAGCGCTGTGTCATTATTCTGTTTCTCTTACCCAGCAGGATGCATATCTCTTTGGGACTTTATGGCTCTCTTTTTGCAGAGCTATTTTTTGTCTCAGCGCCCCCCTCTCTTAATTTCCGCCTGTCTGCATATGTTTTGGAGGCCATTAATCCTCCCCTGCACAACATGCACCCCAGCAGATAATTACGGTCATTAAACTAATTAGGGAGCACATGGAGGGGAGGTTTCAGCCATACCCAGAGGCCTCCCACCCCTCTTCTTCTCTTACCAGGACGGCCAAGGTGGTCCGCTGAAACCCTGGCAAAGCCTTGAATAAAGAAAGGAGTGAATTACTTTAGCCCAGCTCCGGATTAATGCAATTTCCTGTTGGTGTAGCCTTGAGAGACCTTGCCAACTTTGCTGCAGGCCAAGTAACCAGAACTATTAGCAAGCAAAGGTCCTTCCCATTTTTGCGGGACAAAGCAGCCATTCAGCTTTGTGTCATCAAATTATGTTTTTGTCAAGGCTAAGAGGGCTATTTTGGTGCTTCTGTGGCGAAACACAGAAAATGGCAAAATGAGATCCGAAGTGGCAGGAAAGGGAGGGAAGAGTGGTCAATCTGCAGACAGTGGTTTTCAACATGCTCAGTCTATCATGTGATTCTAGAGCTAATATTATGGTTTCATTGTGCCTAACACAGAGGGAGTTCTGGCAGAGCGAGGCCCTAACACAAAATACTTACTTTGGATTACTTACAGTTGTTCTCATAAGTTTACATGCCCATGCTTAAGTTGACTTAATTAAAAAATGAAGTGAATCCTCATTTTTGAATTAAGGCATTAAGATAAATTTCCAAAACATGATTTTTGCATTCTTCTATTTAGTCAACTTAAGCATGGGCATGTAAACTTATGAGCACCACTGTACTTATTGAGACAAATGGAATTGGGACTTCCAGTCACCTTCCACATGTGCAGACAAGCCACAGAATGTCCCTCACACTTTCTCAGAAAGTCTCATATGGTTATTCATGTAGTTGTTTGGGCAAGGTGTTTCCCATCATTCTTCATGTTGTGCTTGGCCTGACTCCGCAAAGAAGTGCAAAAGTGAAACCCAGCCAAGAACGAGGAGCTCCATACAGGTTTTCTCTGCTTACTCGTGAACAACATGTAGAATACATCAAAAAAGAAAAACATATCTAATCCTGTTGGTAGAAGATAAGATCGTGACAAGCACATTAAGGTCCAAACAGGGCTCCAGCTAAACCTTTTAACTCACATGATGTGAGCTTTATTTACCGACACTGGGACCTCAGAAGTTAGACAATTTGGATCAAAGAAAGTGAACAAGAAATTGAGGGACTGATGTAAAAATGACTTGAATTTGAAAGGCTGAATTTGAGGTTTTAGCCGCAGATGCTGCACAGAGGAACACCAGCAGATGGATAAACTGTTTTCCATCCATTTGCTGCCCTCTACTCCCTACTCTACTGCTGCTCTGTACTTAATGCACAGATATAAGAGTGGTATTGATGTTCTCATCTGTAAATCATTCTCAGAAAGAAAGCTAATAAGTGCATCTCCCAAAAAGTTGAACAAGGTACTGTGAAAAAGCTTTGCATTTGTGTGCTTTTTCTTGTGTTTCAGCATTGAGAATTGTTCTCCATTTGGGAAGCACATTTAAATTTACCTAGAAAATATCAAGAGAAATGTATTAGGTTGTAACAGAAATGGACTGTATAAGGAACACAATTTAAATAAATAACATGAACTCAAAACTAAAATAACTCAATACAATTTATCCTCACAAAGTAACAAGAAGTAGTAGTAACAAGTAACTAATGTAAACGTTTCATCAATGAATCACCAGCCAATTGATTCATTGTGCATCCTCACTTTTTACAAAATGACTTTATTCTCAGCATTAGGGCGTAGAAAACAAAATGTAGAAAACTCATTTCATTTATCAGTCAAACAGCACATGAAAAAATCTGCTTTTCTTTATAGACTGACTGTCTTTTTAGATCAATTATAACAAATATCTCAGTGCCATAATTGTATTTTATCATCCCAAATGTATACGCAGTTTTGGTTGTAGTCCATATATCACCATTGCTTTTTAGTCTGAGCAAACACAAGAATAAATGTTGCGCTTTACACCAAACCCATAGTTAAAGAACAATGTGCACACAGCCAATCATGTGTTTATCCCATATAAATGGCTTCCTTGTCAGCCTGCTTTTTCCATATCAAGTGACAAATTACATAATATATCTTCCAGAAATCCTCAAATATATGAGAAGCTTGACTTTTTAGAAATGACTTGAATTTTAACATCAGAATTTGGCAAAGCAACTGAGCAACTTCAGTATGAGAACAGTAAATACATTCTGCTTCCAGTTAACATTTAATTTATTGTAATATTTAAATGACAATATAAAAACTATTGTTTTCTGTCATACCGAGGTGGCCATTTTGGATATAAATCACAGTAGCAGCAATCAAAAAACCCAAAACTCTCTGATCTCAGCTTCCCATTTTATGTCCAATACTTATGCAGTTTGCCAAACAAGCCTTCATCTTAGCCTCATCAGGACTGATTTTGTTGTTGCATGTGATCCTACAACCTCAAGTATAGCTATTGCAGCCAAACCATGTTGAGCTGTCATATAAATCTTTTGGATTTTTCTCAGCTTCTGCTGACCAACAGTGGAGGGCTGAACTGGGCAGCTCCAAGTGTGAAATATGGAGCTGTGTGAATGTGAAGCAGGGTGGGTCTATAAAAAGCATGGTGGTCTGTCAGCTTGGCCTTGTGAACAGTTTAAAATACACCTACACATTGTTTTGCCATCATATTTCACTTACATCAGAGTGGGAAATTCCCACATTGACACTCAAGTTTCCCCAGAAACTGGATAATTTGCAATTAGAGAATCAAAGTACTATTTCATCATAGCTTGACAGCATAAACTGAAAACTGTTTCATGTATGATATGTGCATAAATGGTACAATTTGAGAATCATCCAGCATCCAACTTCCTCTTTGCCTCAAGGGACCACAGAAATGAGTGTTGGTGAATGTCTGTGGCTTCCCAGTGAGGAGCATTGCTGTATATGTGTATTTGTGGACAGTAAACATTCCTTCTGCTCCCTTTGCTCTCTTCAACTATACTGGGCTAAAACTCACATTCACATCTATTGAAATTCAAGATCCATTTAGTCTAATGGAAGACCTAAACAAACTAGAGATTCAGCCACACATAAGGGTAACTAAGAAAGCCAGTTTTATAGGCAGTAGATCTTAAGAGCTGCACGCAGGGACGCACATCAGCACAACAGCTGTGCTTTCTGAAACCTGCATACAATTATGCAAGGTGAGAGGCAGCAACTTACCATTAGGGAAGACTTTCTACTGCTGGATTGAATTATTAATGGAACACTTTTTTTCTGCACCCTTGTTTGGTTTAACAATACCTTTACAAGGATCAGTGCTCAGGTTATTGCTTCCCAAGATATAATGCATAAATGTAATAATAGAACTGCTGTACTTTTGACTTTTCACCACAAGAGGTCAGACTGCTCCTTACCAGCCCTCTACTCTGTGTGATGAGTACATCTCTGTATGGGGGTTCAGGGAGCTACAGTAAAAGAATTTGTGACAGCTTTTTATACATTGTTGTGTTTCTTTGTAAATAAACAAAAGACAAATTGCTGTCAAAGGGACGTCAAAATGAATGGCAAGTCAATGGAATGCTAACAACAGCTGATGGCTTGTTAGCATCAAAATGGCGCCATAGGAGGTACGCGTTGTGGAGAGAAGCTTACCCGCTTGGCGGCACCAAATGTGCATTTGAAATAATATGTATATGATGGTTGTTCTTCTGCTCTTCTTCTGATCAGTTTGAAAATAGTTATGAGCACCTAATTTAAGGCTTGGTCCACAGGCATCGCTATACCTTTAGTTATTTCCTTTTCAAACATCCCCTACCTGTGGAGGACATTTTTGTGGATATAGTGAGGAGAAGTTCTGACATTACTGTAAGAGAAAGCCAATCTTCATATATCCCAAGGGCAAAGAAAAAAAAAAAAGGTTATTTCAAAGGGAAAATAAACATTTATCAACACACAGCTCTTTCTTATTGAAATATCTTTGAAAGCTGATGTCGGCGTCAGATGTCGGTGTTTTGCTAACGTTATCAGCACCATCCTCCCCTGCCCATCAAATTAGGTTTCTTTGCCTCCTTTTTTCTGGTTAATTAGTTTTAGAATAGCTTCTGAAACATGGAGTAGCTTGGTTGACATGGCAACGGGTTTTTCCCCATAATGGAGGCAGGGGCACTGTTGCTGCGGGTGACATCAGCAAAGCCCTGGTTAGAGTACATCAGCACAGGACTGTGTGTGATTGTTTTATGATGTGTGTGCGCGTGTGTGTGTGTGTGTGTGTGTGTGTGTGTGTGCATGCTGTGTATAAAGGTGTGAATGGGTGTTATCAGTCTATTTGTGAATTTTGAATTTTATTCAGTGAATACTGGAAATTCAAGATTCAGCTCACAGTCTATGGAGCAGAAACATTATAATAATATATTATAATATAGACTAAAATCTATTTGATAAGCAACATACATTTAAAAAACAAACTACATAATGATCAGATTTTGCTTGTTCATCTAATTCATACAGGAAAGCCCATTCTGACATATGAAAACATCTTATGAAACCCGAAAAAAATAGAAATAAATATATACAAATATATATATATATATATATATATATATATATATATATATATATATATATATATATATATATATATATATGATAGGCTACTATATATGCAGTATATATATGTAGATTCTGGACTTAAAACACTTTACATCCCTCCCCTTGACCCTAATTATCTCATGTACACCCTTCCAAATTAAACTACTTTTACACTGAACAATGGTGTATTTTCGTTGGTGATACAAAGCCCTATTCTTTAGGTAGATGATACTGCCAAGTAATACACCGTACATTAGTAACAACAAGTATATATTACTGTGTACTGTAAAGTAAGGTCAGAACAGAATATAATTAAAATATCCAAGATATAGCTCCGTCATCAAGCCCTACATTCAAAGTCAGATACAGTGGATGGAGAGGAATAATAAAGTGGGAGGGGAATAGAAGACAAAATAGAGGGGAGGAGATCAAAAATCGTCAGCAAACAGGCATTCATGCTTTCTCCCCGATTTTCTCTCTCTCTCTGTCCCCCCTCCCCACACTTTGTCAGTGGCACTCTCTCACCTCTCTCCTGGTACACAGAGAAGTCAGACAATGCATTAGCCTGCAGTTCATCTGGCATCCTCTTTTACTTTTCCCCTGCCTCAGCTCCTCACTTCTCTCTGCTAATCTCTACCTCTGATACCTCTTTTTTCCATTCCCCTTTCCTTTTCTTCCTCCTTTTACCCACACCTCATCCTCAAGCCACCATGGTGAACAGATAACCGGCCAGCCGTCCCGACACCATGGGTGCCTGCCTCTGCAAAAGTCACAAAGGTCAGTGCCCGGAGTCCACCTGTTTGTGTCCAGGTCTGTGTGTCTGTGTGTGTTTGTATGTGTCAGGAAGTGTTGCCAGCAGACAACAAACATTTGAGTGATGTTGAAGAAAGTTAGATCAAGCTTTTGAGAGATAGCTCTGCATGTGAGAATCTAGAAAATAACAGTAAAGGAAAGTAACAGGATCCTTGAGGTGTCAACAACCACCTTTTTCGCATGGCAGAAGTGTTTGCATTTGTATTCGTCATAGAAAGGATGAAACTGATGCAGATTCTGCCATAAAAAACGTTCATTCGAAAAACTACTTTTCATCTGCTATCCTAGCTACACTGGATCTTGACTGAATCCAGGGAGATTGCTTTAGAATGAGACTTGAGGTGCAGGAGGTTGATGATAGGGATTGTGAGGATCAGCAAACAATAACTGTGGCTTTAGGACATAACAGCTCCATCCGAAGCTTGTCATCTGTGACTTGAGTTGCAATTTTCTCTCTCCTAATTCATTTTATCTTATTTCCAAACAGGGACAGAGAGAAAGTATGTGGTGTTTGTTGATAAAATAATGATGCTTCATCTGGCAGAAGGGCCTTTTTTAGGAAGAACACAAGCACTAATTTATTCTAGCAAAAGATCTAAAAAAGGTGACATCAGTGTACCAGCTCTCTGTGATACCACCAGAACAATCTAAATGTTATTTTGTTAGTATATGACATTTGACATCATGTCACACACTCACACATTATTTTCAGCCTGAATCTGTGATGCAGTGTGACAGTATTTTGTGAGACAGTCTGCTTTTGTTCAGGAAAGGTCCCTTTTAACAATGTGGAGGGTGATGAGAGCAAAGCTTTCAAGCTGGGAAGAAAGAGGGTAGGCAGCTGTGAGGCTACAGACAGATAGCTAAGAGAACAACAGGCGTGTATCCGTGTTGTGTGTGTGTGTGTGTGTGTGTGTGTGTGTGTGCGTGCATTTGTGTGTGATGTGAGTCAAGATAAGATTTAACTCCACAAAGACAGTGGATTGTTTCTGGGGTCTTGATGGTTTTCTTGACCTGCTAATATCACTTTATGAGGCCAGAGACCAGATACAGCCCTGTGCACCAGTGTGTGTGTGTGTGTGTGTGTGTGTGTGTGTGTCCTGGCGATCGTGACTTAAGTAAATGGAAGGGGATCACTCGCCTCATGTTGTAGTCGCGTTTCCATAGCAACAGCCAATTGTCTTGATGACACCTCCCAGGGGAAACCCCAGGAATGAGTTTCTATTTCTGCTGCAAATGTGTGTGTGTCCACTGACCTTTTTAATGATGTTAATTCTCCATCGCTCTGAACTCTGCTTAATTTCCTCTCATCATTCATATTATCCTCATCACCAGCAATTTAAAAGCAAATAGGCATAGTATGGGCCAGTGTGTATACAGAGAGGCTCCAGTTAAATGACTGGATGAGGATTCAACACTCGCTCTCTCTCTCTCTGTCTCTCATCCATAATGAGCCTCACTTGACCCCTGGCCGTTACACATCAATGAATACAAACACACACAAACACACACACACACACACACACACACACACACACACACACACACACACACATAGAGCATGAATCCAGCACCAGTATTTGTGTGTGCTTCCCAACAGAGCCCCACCTTCCCATGACAGCAGACCAGATTGAGGCAGGTCAGCCATCTTCTGTCAAGGTAAGTAGAAGCAGTGACATTTACCTTATGGGTTTTACCTTTTCTTGTGTCTACCTCTCATATGTTAGCAACACGTATTGGCTTTGTTTCTATCAAGAAAAAAAGTCCCTATAAAAACTGTTGATGTTGTGTTCTGTGAATTATCCAGAGGCTACTTCTTTTTTAAATTTTCAATTAAAATGGTCATTGCTGTGAGCAATGGAAAGAAAGAAATCTGTTCAATTAAATTTTATTGGGGTAAGAGAAGAAATCTCAGAGACAGAGCTCTTACACTCTGGGCAAATAAATCCACGTCTAATTTCTAATACCATTTGAGATTAAAAAAAAAGGTTTTTCTATGATTTGGGTGAGCCGACCCTTTCAATGTTTACCAGCCATGCACCAGAACACTCTCCATGCAGGAATCTGGAGTGAAATTACATGGTTCATCTTTCTCATCTTTCTCTACATTTGTGTTTTAAATATAAACACCTGCTATTAAAATTCATTTCACCAGCATTTTACAAATTCTTAAATATTAAAAAAAGCATTTAGTCTTGGTATTTTAGGTAGAAACTGTGTTTTCACAAAAAGAGTTATTGTTTTGTATTTAACAGTTTGATTTAGCTAACTGTAGCGAGTGTTGCTAGCTGGACAGCTATTGGCAGAAGACACTTAAAGGAGAGTGTAGAATTTAGGGGGATCTATTGGCAAAAAAATGGTATGCAAATTTCATAACTGTTTTCATTAGTTGACAATCACCTAAAACTAAGAATTAGAAAAAGAAAAACATGCTTTGGTTTATTGGCATTTCTTTTAACCAATCACAATCGTCTTGGGCGGCACTAAGCGCCGGACAGAGCCTTGGTATCGCTGCAAAATAGCCTCGGAAAGGAACTTGTTTTGGTGGAACATTGTAAGTTCAAAAGTTGTTTGAGTCGTGCAACAGAGAACTCAGATTAGACAGATAGTCTAGCTAGCTGGCTGGATTTACTCTGCAGAGATCTGAGGAGCAGGTAACCATAGTCCTCATAATCAACCAGAGTTTAAAACGTCATGGAAATAGTTAGGAATGACCCCTTCGGACAAACAAAACACTGGCTGGAGAGGACCTTTTGCATTTTTAGGTTATTTGAAGGCCAGTGTAGGTTTTACTTCACACTTGGAAAGGGAGGTGTGAGCAGAGGGGTAGACAGTTGGTTGCAATCTGCAACCTCTCTGCTAGATGCCACTAAATCAGCTGCTCATTTACAGTATTACTGCCCCTGAAGAATTAAGAATGGTCAGTTTAGAGTTTAGAGTACAGACTTTTAATAAAGTAGGAAATGTTTGTGAATTTAGGATTCTCTTTTTTAACACTAGTTCGGTTGAGTGAATTACATATACTCGGCCCTTTCACAAACTTTTTATTTGCCTGTATAAGCTACTTTTACAAATGTCAAATCTGCCAAACTGTGTCTTACAATGATTATTTAAAGGGATACTGTACTTCACCAATTAGGATTAAGCTTTGTATCAGTAGAAACCCAGTAGTATTTTCGAATGACCATGCTTCCCTCCCTCATGTCCCCTGAGACTATATTTCTCTGTAATGTGGGTCTGGAAAAAAGTCATTTTTTTTGCCCAGAGGCTGTGGACTAAAGCCAGCTAGTTCCGCATGTTTTCTACCCGCAGGCTGAGGTGCTGTGTATGTGTAGGTTATGTGTATATTAATCTGTGTAAACCAATAAACTTAACTAAACTAAATTAAACTAAACAGCTAATTGAGTTTAAAAGACCTCTTGATTGAGTATGAATACTGTTGGGTTTTCACAAAAGCCGTCTGTTATTGTCTTAATCACCATTTCTATTGTGTATGTGGGTTGAGTCATCACACATTGAGTCACACATACATGACTGCCAGAGAAGGATGTATGCAAAGAGCTTATGTGTGTATTTGTGTGTATAGTGTATGTTCTGTTTTTTGTGTATGTAAAGGTCATAACTACTCGGTTGAAAACATTATACAAGATGCTTTAAAGGTTTTTATATATTATATAAAGGGGTTACCTGCTCATCTGTGAGATGAAAAATCTCTTTTTGTCATATGAAATCTATTCAAAAACCCATGTCATAAATGCAGTTGCAACAAGCTAAAATCAAGCTATTTATTTTAGTTTACACTGGAAATACAAGCTTTTTACCTTACATTAATGATAAAGATGTGATATTCTCCCTCTTCTTGTGCATCGTATTATGCAGAATGGCCAGAATCCAACCAACGGCAGTGTGGCAGATAAAACCAGTGGCTATGATATAGGCGAGCTGGCCACTTCCTCTTTGATGGGTGAGACATGCACACGCACGCACACACACACACACACACACACACATAACACGGAAAACAGCAATCTACAGTATTAACCATGGGAGGTTAGTAATGTAATTTCCCCCCCTTCTTGTGCCCTTTCTCTCACACATATGCATGCTGCAATGCCAATATACCCAGACAGACAGACATTTCGTTCTCCCAAATGATTTTCTTCTTTACCTTTGAGTCTGATTACTCTTCTCTTCATGTGGGGTCTACTCTTTATTCCCTTTTCCTCATTGTGTGTTTGTCTGCCTCATCTCCACTGCTTCCCTCTCTCTGCAGGAGGTTAATTATTGGACTTAATGTGTTATTCCTTGCTGAACTTTCCCCCATGAAAGCTCTTTTATTAGACCGACAGCATAATTATGAAGGCTGTGAAAACCTCATGAATACATTAGACAGATGCAGACATTCAGGCAGCCAGTTGAAAAGCTGACACCTGCTTTGGGAGTGAACAAACCGGTCGAGTAAAAAAAAAAAAAGAAGCTTTTTGACATTTGCTCAGACTTAATCACTTGTCAGTCATCATTTGTGCCCAAAGACTATATTTAGTATGCAGTTAGTATGATGAGGAAGAATGTCACATTTGTTCTGATTGGTTTGAAGCCTTGAAATATGGTAGGGACACATACTTTGGGCAAGTATCTAACATTATAACTTTGAAATATTTACATCACTTTTTTAGGTTTCATGATTTTTTCAATGAGGAAAAACTTGTTATTTCAAATGTGTGCATGTCTTTGAGAACTTAATAAATAAAAAGAAAATTATTCCTGAAGTAAGCAGGAAATAATAGTTCCAAAAAACGTGGTGGGAAAAAAATACAGAGCATTAAAATAAACTGGAACATTGAGACAAAAGGGGTAGAAATACACACAATGATCTGACAACAGACAAAACAACACAGAGACTAAATACACCAACGAGGGTGAAACAAGGGACAGGTGACACAAGGGTTCAGGAACAGGTGAAACACATCAGGGCGGGGCAGACAATTACAAAGGTGGGAAAACACAAGCCAGGAAGTAATCAAGACATGACATTGGGAGAAACAGACTACAAAATAAAACAGGAAACTGAAGCAACAAATATACACAATAATGAAAACAGGGTAAAATCCAACAGAGAACACAAGAGACAGTAAACAAGGAATAAATCAACACAATAGAACAGGAAAAACTATAACAGAACACCGCAACCATGACACAATATAGGCCTACTGGTTAAACCGTGCTTCGCGTTTTCAACATAGCTCATATTATAAAGACAGATCACTTCAAAACAAAGTGTTAATGGTGTTGTCTATAGAATAATGTCTTGACACATTGATAAAAATAAACAGGCATCACAAACTATACCTTTGGGAATTATCAGCCTTTAAAATCACACATCGTTTGGATCCTAATTGTTTTTTTCTGTTCTGCAGATTTTTCTCACCACAGCTTGACATCAACACTTGTGGCTTGCAAAAAAGCAAATTACATTCCTTATCCATCTTACGCTCTTTAGTTGTTTTCTAGAATTAGTCTTGTTGGCTGGTAAATATCTAAGCTGCGAATGAAGCACCTACAGGCAGGGCTGTAGTCAAGACCACCACTTTTGTTGAGTCCAAGACTAGAACTAGGACAAGGACCAGGACTAGTCGAGACCATGTAAAGTCCGAGTCAAAATGCCAGTGAGTCCGAGACAAGTCTGAGACCATAGAAAAATGGTCTAGAGTACTGTACTACAGCCCTACCTACAGGTTTTAAAACTCTCAATGTTTGTTCATCTGGCTGTTTCCTCACAACATGCCTCTCATAATTCAATATATGTCTGTTTTTGTAACGGGATTTATTCCTTACTGACTTTGGTTACTTTGTCAAACGTGTAAGCTTTGTACTATAGCAAGACGATAAACAAGACTAAGAAATCCAATCATTTCTTACAGCAACCAAGGAAACTCGGTACTCAATAGCTTCAAAAAGGAACTTATTTTGGTGGAATATGCTCTTATTCAAAGGTTGTTTTCGTTGTGCAACAGAATCCTCAGATTGGATAGATAGTCTAAGTAGCTGTCTGGATTTACCCTGCAGAGATCTGAGGAGAAGTTAACCATAGTCCTCATAAATCACCAGAGTTAAGAATGCCACCACAAAGAAAGAGGAAGGTAATGGACACCCAGCCGAAAATTAGGGACATCCGGAAACATTGTCTATATAGACTAACAAGACTGTTACAGTATTGTTGATCCATCATGAAAATATGTATGCCACTTTTATACATGGTTTGTGTTGCATTTTTTAATTAAACATAATAACCCTACCAGGGCAATACATTTGTAGTATCCCGAAACAGAACAGTGCTTTTAACTGCAGCCTGCACTATAGCCACAGTTTAACAGAGAAGTCTGGCTTGCTGCAGCCCACTGCATTCAGAGGCACATATGATTATTCTGTGGGGTGCAACCGTCAACCTAATATGATTTGGTCATTTTCCCACTGCAGTGTGGACAGTAAGACCAACATATCCAATTTGAAAAACAATAGGATTTTCCTGTGGTGTGCACATGACTTAAATAGATGCAAGCACAGCTTCCTCACCACCGAGCGTCAGCAGAACAGCATCATAACAGAGTCGTCACAGTGTGAACGCAGGGTGAGACAGCAGTGGGAGCTGGAGTGCAAAACAAAACACAGAGAAGCGTATCTATGTGTTGAGATCAAATGAGAATAATATTTTGGGATGTTTTTCTCAGGTTTAATTATCCCAGGATGCATGCCAACCCTATTAGCTTCCTTTTTTCAATTAACTGTATCCATTTCTCTCTAAGCTTGTTACCCTGTCCCTCGCTCTCTCTCTTCTTGGCATTCTTCTGCCTTTTTTCTTTTCCTTCTTACCTTAACCTTTCCTCCTCATTCTCTTTTTCCACCTTTGCCTTTTCAAGCTTACCTTTTGTCGTTTTATGTCTATTAGGTAAATCTGTTTCGCAATATGACCAAGGCATGCTGTCACTTTCACTTCAACTCTTCATTTCCCTAGAGCTTTATACCCTTGCCTTGTGTGATTAAAATATATATTTTTTTGTGGTTTTGCCCAGTGATTCTACAGGTTATGAATAACCTAATGTAGAGATACTGAACAGCACCTCGTACTGCTTGAAAGGAGTCCATTTAGTGCAAGCAACACAGCTATAGATGTAATGCTTGGATTTAAGTCAGTCGTAATAATGAGGACTTGGGACTTTGACTTCCATTGACTGCTATGACTGGCCTGACTTAAGACTTGACCTGAAAACAATAAGATATATGTCTCATGTTTTGACTTGGTAAAATCCCAGAATTAAAACAAATGACGTGATATATTCCAAAAAAGGGCCGTACAGTTTGGTAAATTGGCTTTTTGGAGTGAATCAACGACTGCACAAACAGTAGTCAAAATCGTGCAGACAACGCAAGGCGAAAATTTGCTTTGCTTACTGTCTGTACACATCTTTATAATTATATGAACCAAAAGGGCTGCGTAGGTCTTAAAGTAGCAAAGACACTTTCATCGGGCTTTGCGTTGGGCTTTGCGCCATGCTGCGCCGGGTGCAAGATAGGGCCCATTGTCTGAAATACACTTATTAAAACTACACAATAGGACCAAAGTTGTTTTGTTTTGGGTTGTGTTGTTGTTAATAAATAGTCATTTAAATAAGTAAATTTTAAGTAAATTGTAAACAAAAAAGAAAGAAAGAAAAAGTAAATGTATTTTTCATTATAAGTTATAACATAGATCTATAGAGACAAACAAAGTGCTGTCTGTAAAATAAAAAACAAGAAAACATGCAATGCTCTCCAAAATCACCTTGGGTGATGTTACACTGTTGTTTTCGGTCTTCTCCAATTCCTTTTCTATTGAGCTTTTCATCAGTAAAAGTCCTCTGTCATGCTTCAGGCTATTCACATCAGGAGTAAATGCTCACCATCAAAGTCTGAAATACGCTTAAAATGTATATATACTTAAAATGTGTATATAACCATTTCATGATTCTACTCACTCTGTGTCACCTTTTTACATGTCCACATCCCATGTCCCTTACTTTTGCCCTGCTCTATCACCTACTGTACACCATTTCATAGCCTATCACTTATTTCCTTTCATGTGGTACCACATTTACTGTCTAATTCACTTTATCTAGATGTATCCCTCTTCCTCCCCTTTTTTTAGGTCTGGTGGCCACGGTAAAGGAGCATATCACCAAGCCGACGGCGATGGCCCAGGGGCGAGTTGCTCACCTGATTGAATGGAAGGGTTGGGGCGGAGGCAGCCAGGCCAGGGGAGGTGGAGGAGGTTGGAGCGGGGCCTGGGGGGGGATGGGGGCCGAGCTTTACGAGGACGAACAATTCTACTCTCATATGACGGACGAGATCAAGGAAGCTCGCTTCGCTGCAGGTGAGACAGACGAATGAAATGAATTCAGGAGAAACAAGATGTGGTCAGTGGAGATGAAGTGAAGCTCAGAGCCCTCTGGGGCATTGTTTCTGTTCGATTGGCTTTTACAGACGGAGCTCCTACAAAAATCACTGGCCCTTAAGACCATGACAGTAACTAAAATCTAATGCACTTATTCAATTTCCTTTTGATCCTCACAGACTTGATGAAAACAACTAGGGGTCGACTTCAGAGAAAAGGAACATAACGTGTGTATGTTTCACAGGAGTAGCAGAGCAGTTTGCCCTGGCTGAGGCTTCTATGCATGTGTGGTCCATGAACGACAGCTCAGAGCAGCCCTCCACCAGTTTACAAGGTACGCCATGTAAAAAGATCACGGGTGTGTCACTGGAGCTTTAAGTCTATGATTTCTCTTTTATCCTAATTTGAATCTTAACACAAGTAAACCAATGGATGCAAACATATGATATGATATACATTTTATTATATCATATATTTGCATAGTATACACATAGTGTTTGTATTACATATCATATAACAGTATGTGACATATATACAACATATATGACATATAATATAATTATACATATATATTATATATAATGTATATACAACATATATGACATATAATATAATTTATATATATATATATATATAATGTACAGTATATATGTCATATATGTTGAATATATGTCACATATGGTTATATAACATACTATATGATATAATATGTTATACATATATATATTTACTGTATATATATTAGTGTGTCAACAGAAGTGCCTCTGCAATCTAGACCTATAGCAGCATAAGTATGAGCTGGTCCGAGGCAAACCTGAGCCCTACAAGGGTTAGTAGATGAATCACACGTCAACTATTGTATTAGAGAACTATTGTATTTAATTATTTTACAAATAAGTCCTTGCACATATGACTTGCTGGGTCTTTACTAGAAGAAAAGAAAAGGTAAACAATGGCAGAACAGACAGCAGCATTGCCGTCAATGCTTCAATTTGATTCGAT
This sequence comes from Etheostoma perlongum, assembly GCA_026937815.1. Lineage (NCBI taxonomy): Eukaryota > Metazoa > Chordata > Actinopteri > Perciformes > Percidae > Etheostoma > Etheostoma perlongum. The sequence goes on from CM049377.1 coordinate 23,436,580, forward strand.
GACCTACTTTGTCGGATCACACCTTTCATTCACCATTAAAGAACTCATCAAAACCCAGTGAGTTTACAATAGAGGCATGCAGTCTGTCTGAGAGTCCTGGATGATAAATAGAGTGATGTGCACCCTTTGCTCAAGTACTCAAAATCCTGGCGCGCCAGCGAGAACTACATAATTTTGACTTCAAATTGGCGCGTACACCCTTGCGTGTGGCTAGTATACCGGACACTTAAATGTCTTTTCTTTTTTTATCCAATTCAGCACTTAATGCATCTGTGCTGTTGTAAATCTTCTAAAATGCATTCATTCAAGTCATGGGCAATTTTAGACCCTTTTTAAAAAATATAATTTAGTGCTACAAGTTAGAGTTTGCAAACTTGTCTGTTAGGCACAGAAGACAAACAATTACAGGTTCGAAGGGTTTGAAACAGGTTTAATATCCTGTGGCGCTGTAGCCAAAATGCCCCTGTAACCCAGTGAAGGAAAGGGTTTTCGGCCCAACTGGCCAAAACTACAGATAACGTGGTAATGTTGGTAGTCCCCAGAGATGAAGTTGGTCATTTCATGGCGCAGATTAGAACACAAATGGAAACGTAAGCAACTAAAATTGCTGAATGTTAGAACATTGTGTCAAATTGGTCGTTTTTACTGGGACTTTCAAAGTGTTAGGTTTAGGTATTAATCATAGTGTCAAAAAATATTAGCCGGCATTGTTTAGTAGCTAGCCCAGAGATTATTGGCTAATGAAATTATTGATTTAGCTGGGGGGGGTTAACACTTTTACAAGGCGCTGTATCTGTGTCACATTCTCTAAAGGTCTGATCCTAGAATTGACCCTGGTTCAAATCATGTTTTTAGTGTTTCAAGTAGCAACCATTTGACTGATACTGTTATTATTCCTCCTCAGCAGCACAAAGCCACTTCTTGTCCCAGTACCTGCTGGACAGTGTTCCTCAGCACCTGTACAGCATCAACGCCCAGACATATGGCAACAACAGTGTGGCCAACCTGGTCCTTCCGCCAATGGTCGACTGCATTTCCTCAACGTCCAACACCCAGCAGGACAGACGTCGGCCCATCGAGGACAGAAGCACTGCAACTGCAGAGGCTGCTGTCCGACACATAGACAGCAGCTCGCTGTCTGAGGATGATGTTTTTTATAACTAGGCTCACGAGTGAGGTAATAACGAGCCTCATTGAGGGGACTTTACTCTCAGCCACCAGCAGTGAATGTCGGTGAGATATTGCAAGAGGCAATTCTTCAAATGGCTTGTCTGAGAGGCTTTCAGCGCCTGCATGTTCTTCAGATACAAAGACTCTAAATTGTATTTTTTCCCCTGTAGAGGAGTATACTTTTGTGAATGTACATAGTTTCATTATTACATTTTTATTTTGTAATCAGTGTACAATGAACACTTTCATGTTATAGGTAGACCAAAACTGTGAATAGTCAAACAACAACTGGTGTAAATACCTTGTTATTAAACATAACATATGTTTAATATATGTGCTGTACAAGACTGTACAATTCAGTTTTTGATCCCTTTTCCCTTCACATTGATGATTGAACAATTACATTAATTAAGTTAAGGGCCAATGAATTGATATTCAACCTAAAGCAGTCGGAATAGAACCAAAAAATGAAAGAAATAGAAAATGTGTTTTCTCACCTGAATCTAAAGTGAAGAAGAAGTCTGTTGTTAAGAAAGCGGACACACAGTTATGTCTGAGTCTTAGCTATGGTTAGCTACAGTGGAAGGGAAGTTTTGAGCATCAACAACTTCATTTCCTTCATTTTTATGCAACAATTTACACTGGAAATACCTTTATTTAGCCTATGTAAAAAAGAAAAATACAGATGACAATTCAAAATATATCAAACATGTTGTCGAGTGTCATTGGACATTTTAAGTTGGTGTATGGAAATCCTGGAGATTTTTTAGTGGGTATACTGTGTATCCATGCGTATCACATAGACTACACCACTGGTTAGCTATTATTCACACTTGTTAGTGTGAGAGCGATGGGTGCAGAAAAAAGATGAGTGAAGAAAAAACAGAAAGGGAGAAGGGGAGCGTGCATATGGTCGGTGTGTATTTGCACATGTATGTCATCATGCCTGTGTGTTTGAGAGTGTGAGATGGTTGGAGAATGGAGGTGTTAGTGTTATTTGCCATGGTGTTTCTTTTAGCGTGGTTTACACTAAATGAAGATCTGCTGTGTGGTGTGCCGTAGCTGCTTTCTCTTTTGTTATCTCAGTCAGAAAAAGGAACAAAAGGCTGTGCACGGCTAGATTAACACATCCATCATGAAAGAAAAAAACTGAAGCAGAACAGGCAACTGATTTGAGGCCTAGTTAGTTCCACAGTGCAAAAACAGCGGCTTGCTCTGCGAAAGAAATGTGACAGTATCAAGTTAGACAGTCTCACTCTGACAAGCTGCAAGTTATTGTAGTGTTGAATCTTGTTGTAGAGACAGAATGATATTTTATTAAAATCAGTATAGTGTCTGAAAACTCTGGAATCACCAGGAAACCGGGACTGGAGCTGCTCTTACTATTAGATTTGAGTCCTGTTGCACGTAGAATCTTATGCTGCGTTCCAGACACAGTTTTTAGCCCGTAAGTTACGACTTTTGTCACAACTCAATGACTTGATAGCATTTCAGGTAAAGTCACAATCCCTTCGAGCTAGCGTTAGCTTGTTAGCAGCTACCTATCGTTAGATAGATAGATAGATAGATAGATAGATAGATAGATATTGATTACGGTGTTACAGCAGCACACGTACATCAGTCATACAACACAGAATATAAATATAAATGAGATACTAGGAAAAATATACATACATACAATGTACATGAAATAATATTAATAGGAATAAACTGGCCACAACTGACCGGTAGAACATCTCAAACATTCTGCTGCACACATTGAAGGATCTCAGTTTCCTCAGGAAAAAGAGTCTGCTCATCCCCTTCTTGTAAACAGCAGTGCTGTTGATCTTCCAGTTCAGCCTGCTGTCGTTGTTGACACCCTGGTATCTGTACCGTTGACATTAGCTAGCATTAGCTCATACTAGCGATTTCTAGTCAATGACATATTTTGGGCTTCATTTAATAACTTGTAGTAGTACACAATCGTATGTGTATTGTTTTGATTACCATGTGCAGCTTTACTTTACCTTGCCTATTAATGTCTATTTATTTCCATTTCTCACTGTTAATCACTGGCGTCTTTACAGAATCAACAGGGGTCAACACGTTATTTATGTGTGTGTGATGTCAAAACTGTAACTGGGAGTACAACGATCTGGTACGAGTTCACAAGTAAGTTCCAGGTTTGACTGCCGTTCCAGGACACTCTCATGTGTAGAAGGTTGTGAAAACAGGAGTTACGGGCATGGCCACGGGAATTAGGGGTGCGGAGGGTGCTGCAGCACCCCTTAGCAAAAGAACAAACAACTACAACCATAATTAAAAAAAAAACTAAACAAAAGCATTTATTTTTAATAAATTGATTATTATTAATTATAATTGTATTATAATGAATCTGCCTCTGACGCTGATGAGTGAAGAGAGTTATGGGAACTTTCCTGGCGGGTCAACAGTAGGCTACAGACGTTTGCTAGCCATGGCACAAAAGCGCATTTTGGATTTCTTTATAAATTAACCACAGGCTAAAAAGCCTGAAAGACCAGAGGCAGAAAACTCAGCAACTGTAGCCGAAAGAAGAATCAGCAGCACCTCTCCACCGCCACACTCCCAGAGACCTGCTAGCAACAGACAACGAGGGAGCTAATGTTGTTAGCCAAGCTAGCAGCAGCAGGGCAGCCGTGGAAGGAACCTTAACAATGTCAGCTCAGTGCTGCCGCCTCGGGGTCACACTTTTCCTGGTAGACGTTTTGGAGATGAGGATTTTTGTTATGTGTTTTTTGTGTTATAACTGCAGCACAAGGTAAGAATGCTGGTTTATTATTATGCTTCCACCGTGCAGTAAATTGGCATCAACTCTTTAGTAACAGTTCAACTGAAAGTTTATACTAATTATTGGAGATAATTGTGATTTTTTTTACAGGCCTGTGAAGCCTTTTTATTGGAAAACCAGAAAGAGGTTGCACTTATGTTTATTAATTATCCTACCGTATTGTTACAAAATGATTAGGCCTTGTTAAGAACTGTTGATACATACGGCCCACTATCTTTATGCCTTAAATTTGCTATTGGTGTGCTATAAAAACTTTAGGCTGCATTTCTCTATTTCAGTGTTTGTGTCAGGACTGACTGGCTTGCTTCAACTTCACATGATTTAATATAATTCAGTGATGTGTTTATTCTGTGCCATTGTCGCAGCCGTTTGCCTATATCCTGCAACCGTGCCTAGTTGGTTCTGTTTTGTATTATGGAATTTATTCTTGTTTTTTTGCTTGTGGAGCGTGTACGTGTGTTCCATTTTTATTATTGAAGCCTTAGTACTGTTTTGACACCACAAAGTGCCTTGTTTTAATAAAGAGATATTTTGTCTTCATCTTGACAGTATGGGTAAGAAATAAATGTATATTTGGTTGAATAACAATAACAGTCTATTATTTTCTGGTGTTTCCGGGTCAGTAGTCTATGGCAGACTAATTATTGTCTTGGATAGGCTATTTATAATGAATTGAATCTCTATACAGCTCAATAAATTGTGATGGATGCAGTTAGGTGTGTGGTGGTTGACTATGGCTGAAATTTGTCAGCACCCCCAATTCAAAATATGTTCCCACGGCTCTGGAACGCAGCATAAAGCAATATGTTTCTTATTAAATGTCTTTAGAAAATGAGTTGCACAAAGTCATTTTGCATAATAATTGCATTGCATATCTAATCTTCCATAATAATCCCCCTGAATCCTTAAGTGTGATTTATTACTTTTAATAATCACAAATCCCTAAATCTCTAATCTAATTTCTGAAGTGTGACATAGTGATGTTTTCAGTCATCTTAATAATGACTTTGGTGAGTGCAATCTAATCATAACGAATCAAAATGATGGCCAAAACAATGAAAACAAGACCCTTTAAAATCTGCCTCATACTTGATAATCATATGATGGCAGACATTAACTTGTCATTGATAGACATAAAGATGTTAAGACAAAGATGAAATCTATATGGATACTTAACATCTGTCATATCATATTTATTTGTTGCTCTGCATTTCTTTCCCTTCATATGTTTTCTTTTGGCAGGTTCAGGCAACAATATAATAAAAGTTAATGATTTTGTAAAACATTTTATTTTGATTTTATTTGTAATGTTTGTTATTTAGTATTCAAAAATCTCCTGAGTCTTAATTATCACACCAGAAAAGCACAAACAAATAATTTGGAGTGCAATCAAGATTTGATTACGATGAGCAGGAATTTAGTCACCAAGGCAACTGTTGTCATATTCCTGGCGTGGACATGAGAAATCACTCAATATTTTTACGTCAAAGGCTCTGTGTGAAGATTTGTGATTCATATTATTATTATTATTATTATTATTATTATTATACAATATCTTTCTTTTTCAGGGTGAATGTGGGTGCAAGCTATGTGTTGCCCTCAGGGAGGCGCAGAGGCGTGCATTGCTGTATGCCACAGTGAACCTTATGATTCTACCACTGGGGGGTGCTAAAGTCAGACATCTTAACATTCAAAATAGCCGCTTTAACTCTGGACTCCAGTGAGCCACCTGCATCATTACAAGATGTTGATAATTACATGTTGCCAAACCAGGTAATATGGGCATGGTGGATATGTGATGATATACTTATCCCAAGGACATTTCAAACCGAAGGCTGCATGAAAGATAACAAAGTCAATCTCAAACTCTTAAAAATACATCAGCAGGGTTACATTGTGTTAATTGGTTTTACATCAACACATACTCTGCGTAGACATTAATATTTCTATGTCACAAAGTGGATCCGTTAATGAGATAGTGTGCTATCTCCTCAGTGGACCAGATCCTGTTAAATACAATACAAGGCAAAACAGTAAGCTCTGATAAATGTTATTATAGGAGCCTCACGCTGATGACAGTTTTGTATGTGCGCAAACACTGTTAAGCCTGGGTATTGAAGAAGTGGTATCATTATCGGAGCTATGCAGCTAATCAGACAGAGATGGATTTATGTTTGCTTAAAAAAAAGATCAAAGGATGAGCTTATTTCCTGTGTGTCACTGCTTAGATTTCTTTGGCCAAGTCTTCCAATATTCTCTTCATCTGGAGTAGAAAATAGAGGGAGAAAAAGGGAGGGAGGGAAGAGACAGCTTTGAATTCATAAGTAGCCATTTGCCTCCAACACCCTGCATATTGTTAACAAATCCATACAGCTGTATGTGTCATTAAGAAAATGTTGAGTATTATACTTTTGAGCAGTGGTGAATGTGAATACACATATTTCAAGCAAACACTCATTACCTGTGGCCATGTGATGACCCGACCAGTCTTCCCCTGTCTGTGACAAGCAAGGTCTGAGCTCCAATCAGACTCAGGCAACTGTAGGCCTGTGAGGACGCAAAGGAAACTAGATTTGAAGTAACTGATTCCTAAAAATAATGCTCACCATTTTGAGAAATATGCGTATTCATTTCTCTCTTGGACAAGAAGATTGATACCAATCATAAACTTGCATAACCAGCAGTGTTTGTAGCCACCTGGAAAATGTACCAACTCCTGAGGGAAATATCTGACTCAAGCTGAATTTTCCACTGTGTTCACCATAGTCACATTCTCACATTTTTTAAAGTCTCCCTACCTCCTGAACGGTGTTGTGGGGTGATAACAGGACAGATGTTGGGTAAATGCAGCAGACCTCATCCAGATGTTTCTCCTGAGTCTGCACAGAACAGCACAAGAATATTCCCCTTTGTATGCATATACTGTCAGATGCATGCTTGTTATGCAGTAGCATTAAGTATTATATATAAATAATATTTAAGAAGATATGATTTACAGTTCTATTACTTGAAAACCTTTTGTAAACTTATTTAAGCAGCTCTATTTGCTATCACTACGTAGAGCTTTAAAATGCGCATAAAATGAGCTTTTATGTTTTAGCCTTTGAGCCAGCAGTCCTGTCTGTAGACCCTGTTCCCATCCTCTTTTCTGCTGCTGTTTTACAAGACATGCTCTGCCTTTTAAACAGCTTCAGACAGTTCCCTCCTCTACCTTCCTCTGAACCCTGCAGCTGTCTAACTACAGCCAGCCTTTTACCTCAGTCTTACAGTGACGCAGGAACGTCAGCAGCTCTGATCGGAGAACAACGCCCAGTATAATCTGCGACTCTTCAACAGAAGAAAGGAGAGGAAATCAATTTTCTCAGCCACAGTCGGTGCGACAGTTTAGAGTGTGTGCAGCTCTCTAGTGGGATGTGAGTCCTCTGTTGCAAATATAAAAAATCATCCATGTGATTGCAGTTCAGCTGGCCAATTGACTATTTTCTCACAATTGTCAGCTCTTTATCAAGGAACTTTCACACTGCTGAATTGCAGCTTTTGAAACGGTTACAATTTTCCATTATTACTCTCATCAATCTCAGGAAACTCTATGTGGTGTCATAACTATGGGGTTGTCCAGCATGTGTCTTTTGTGTACAAGTACATTTTCTTAAGATCCTGATGACTTTGTGCCGATATTCTATATCTTTTAGATTTAGACAAAATCTGACTTCTTTAGCAAGAAGACTAGGGTAAAAATCTTTGTCTGTGCACCATGTGAGTCCACAACAGGTATTTGCGTGTCAGTGCTCGTGTTGACCGCATGCTGCATCTCCACTGGACCAGCTGCTTTCTTAAGCTGCACTGATTTCACTCCCAAAACCTGTCCAACTGGGATGGAGGGAAGCCTGCAAGAGATCAATCATGTCATACCCGGAAGAAAAAAGAAGCTATGGTTAAATGAAACAATACATTTCTATGGAGGTCAATGCCTTTTTAATACTATTTTCACATTGTAAAGATTTACAAAATCTATGTGATTCTGGGTTGTTATGAGCTGCTTGCACAATGGACCTATAAGGTAGTTTTCTGGCAAAAATGCTCAAAAGTCTCTGAGCTCAAGTCCAAATAAAGTCTCAAGTTTCTCGTGGTTATAATGAGTGTTGTATCACCTGCTGCATTTCATCCAGGCTGCTCAGAACACTGCATAGCTATATATACAAGGGATTTAAAGCATGTAATTTATTATTATGACTCATGTATCTATTATCATACAGTATCAGCTCTGATTAGTTGTTTGGTGTATATTTAGTGTATAGTTAGTGTAAACAGGCTATTGCAATATGACAAAAAAGAACCTGGAATACTTTACTTTAGTTAATAGCTGTATTTTTCCTTGTAACTTGAACATACAGTACAGACCAAATATTGAGGTACTCAGGGTATCAGGAACATTTTTGCTAAAAGGAATAACTCAACTATTTTTCACTTACAGCGCACAACCATGTCATGTGCACTACATCTACAACTAAAAAGCTTGTTTGAGATGAAAGTGGACAAGAGCAGGCAGAAGCTGCCAGGGCACGGTGACAAAAAGCTTTGCATTGGGTGGCGATCGCCCTTGATTGATTCTGATCTGGCTCATCTTGAACTGGCCAAATCACAGCCTATAAACTACTGTAGGTCAACACATCCCCCAGACTCTCAAAGCCAGGATTACATCAACTAAATAGAACTGTAGTGTATACATGATCAACCAGAAGCATGTAACCGGTTTACAGCCAATGTTAATAATTAACATGGTGGCAGCCAGCGGGACATAAATGATTGCGTAATGCTAATTCATAGCATAATAACATTCAGCTCATCAGACGTTTCCTAAAAAATAAAGATTGTCACGCATCTTGAGTCTGAGTCAAGTCTGAAGTCACTGTGTGCGCAGCTTTAGTGTGACTCACGTCAGAGTCTGAAACTCAAGTCCCCATCTCTGTTTTCTGGGTGAGGACGGTCTGGAAAAAGCGCAGGTATTTCACATATTGGGGAATAGTGTGAGAGATCCATGTGGAGGCATGCGGAGGCCTGGTGAGGAAAACTGACAATTCAAAAGGATCTCCCTTTGATACCTCATTGGTGACACCAGTAGATTATTAACAACTGGTATGTTGAGAGATAGTGGCAGATCATTTTGTTGTGGCCAACAGTAGGCTACAAAGACCACATCAATAAACAGAGAGTGTGTTTTTACTTTCCCATTTCCATGTTAATAGGAAAAGAAATTCATAATAAATGAATGTCTTGGCAGATGCAGGCTACTGTCTGGAAAAAATGTATTTCTCCCAGAGCTTAATGCATTAAAGATGCTATACTTTCAGAAATATAATAAACAGTTTTTAATGCAGAAATGTCCTCAATGCTATTTTTCTGCAATAATATAAAGTGAGAGTAGGAGATATGTGGTGGTTGATGGGGCTTTTGATCAATACCAGTGACTCAGCCATTATTTGGCCTGCTTCTAAGCTTGTAAAAATCAATCCTTCCACCTGCTGTGAGTGAACATCAGGTAGCACATGACATTTCAGCATAGAAGGTTAAACAGTCATTAGCTTGCTTTTCTATTGTTAACATGTCAGTTGGGTAACTGTGACCCCGTTAGAGGGATTAAGAACAATGAAATGTTTACCCTGGGTTGGGGAAAGCACCTCTGTTTCAGACGGATTTTATGGATAATCTGTCATTAGACTGTACTTTAAATTGAATTTGTATAGTTAATATTTTAGTTAGAAGGATATAATACCAATGTTTAGTGCTGGTAAGTAATCTTTAGCATGTTAGCATGCTAAAGACTACTAGCATGCTACATTACGTTCTCTCAAGGCACAGTTTTTTATTCTGATCCCAAATTAAATATTTTGCCATCAAAATATGTTTTTTATTCATCAAATAATTGTAGTTGTTTATTACTATGCATTAATGATAAAAATAAATTTGAAGTAAATTGATTGAATTATGGATGTTTTACTGAATTTAATAACTCCTGTTGTCCTACTGCACAAAGTGGTTCAATCGAGCAAATAGTCCCACCATACTGCTCGCCAACATATCTTTGATCCTGGATGTGTGATGTGTGGGGTCAATCAATGGTTACAACAACAACAAAACAACAGAACAGGTCTCTTCCCAAAGGTGTTGGGCCATTTCACAGTTTAGTCTGAGAGTGACAGGCAGCACAAAGAGGAGGCAGAAGCTCCATACTGCACAGGAGGCTCGTGAGATATTTGTTAATAGGAAAGAAAAGACAGATAAGGAGGACAATGCTGAACATAATGAGGGGGATTAATCAACGGATGAGGAGAAAAATAATGATGAGGTGATAGATCCAACATACAGACCGCATGCTGTTTTTTCCTTTGAAAAAGCCCCCACATTGACTGCTGCAGAAATGAAAGATGAGTATGAATTGAAGGAAATTGATGAACTTGACGAGGTAGAACCTAAAGCTGATATAGAAGAAATATCAGATGTGCAGCAGTGCATCTATTATGATGAAGATGAAGAATCAACTGATGAGAAAGAATCAGTGAGGAAGAGGACCCAGCTGAGATAGAATATTTCCGGTCAAAGGATGAAACATTGGCGCCCAGATAGGTTAGTTGGTAGAGCGGGTGCCCAATATAGAGGTTTACTCCTCACCACAGGTTTGACTGCGACCTGCGGCCCTTTGCTGCTTGTCATTCCCCCCCTCTCTCCCCTTTCATGTCTTCAGCTGTCCTGTCAATATAGGCCTAAAAATGCCCAAAAATAAACTTAACCAAAATAAAAAAGAACAAAACATTGATCTGGTCTTCCATTCCTCCCAGTGATGGACGATGCATGTTGACAGTAGAGAGAGAAACAAGCCACCATAGTCTCCAATTGATGACATAGGTCCACTTGACCTGTCTTATTGGCCTTAAATTTCAAATGAAATTTAAAAAATTTTTTTGAATGAAGTTGTTATTAAAGGCTTAATACAGCATTAGGTGAAGTATCCACTAAATATTATTTATAATAATAACAGTAAAATCAGATGGGGTCATTTTGACCCCAGAGGACAACAGGTGTGATTATGGTGTGATTATGGGCTGTAATTTAAAAAATTCAAATGATTCTAAAACAGCATCCTCACTAAACTTTGACATATACCACTCTGTGATAAGTCAAATAGTCAAAATAATATTAGGTCAAAAATAATTCATAGTTTCATTTTATTTTTTATTCAAAAACAGGGTATACTTTTATGTAAACAAGGTCTATTAGCTCTAAATTCCAAAACGAAGGGAAAAATGTGTAGTAGTGGGTAGAACTGAAGTAAGACGAAAGATGTAACACAGAATTGATTGACAATTTATACTGTATACTTTAAATAACAGTCAAACCAGGTGGGGTCATTTTGACCCCAGAGGACAAACGGGGTGAAGCATTTGGGAGGACATTACGAGGGTTAAGACAGATTGTTGGCACTAAAATATAAGTTGGGGGACTATCTTTAGAATGTGTCTTTTGGACACTATAACAAATTTGACAATTGTTGAAATATTTCACTCTGGACCAGTGCTGGACCAACATTGTCATCCGGAGAGCAAACATCATGAACTCCAGATATCTATCACATCTACCCTGGATTATTTTTGTCTTTTTGTGTGTGCTGATCTGATCATTTTGCTTCATGATGAATCATTCACACATTTAAGGATCTGATTGAATAACATTTCGCTGGAATTTTACCTTGTACAAAATAAAAGTGATTCATTTTGTTTGAAAAGCTGACTACAGAGAAGGTCATCCCAAAACGTGGTGTATGTCTTTATTCAGCCTGACACTTACCGGGGGCACACCTTCATCAGGGAGGGCAGATATGGGAGCCTCTTGCTGATGGAGATTGCGTCATAAAAAGATGGGCGGTCCCCAGAGCGAGACACGGCATTGGACAGCAGAGTGGCGAGGATGATGGGTATAGCATGGCTGAACTGGCCAGTTAACTCTATAGCCATTAGAGCTGGGGACAAGGTGTGTGTCACTGCCCCGCAGAAGGCTGCTGCACCTACAAGGCACAAACCATATTAAGCTACTACTTTAGGTATTAATGATGTTGTAAACTACGGTTAGTACTCAGGTTATTTTGAACCCTTTATCAGTATTTTAACATGGTATACTGTACAAATATAGTATGTGCCAGGCACCTCTAACTTGATGCGGTTTGGTCTATAACAGTTGATGAACATTACTCTGGTTGTCAGTGGGAAACTCTGAACCCAAGTAAAATCTAATGCAACATTTTAGCAGATTTGGGCAAATTTAGGTTAACATAATATTATTTTACAGGTTTTTTACATCCTGATATGAAACCCTGAATCCTTGCAATTTTCTAGAAAATATTAATTGAAATATACATTGAAATGTGTTAATCAAATTTACCGATTTGTATTATTAATATTGGTATTAAATATTAGCTCTTGGCAGATCTGATGTAAAAATAGGCTTATAAACATTTACAAAAAAATTCAAAACTCCGAATAGGTTAGGTTAGACGGGTCATGTCATCACTATGTCAACAACAGATGCTATTGATCAATGTTTTCTACCTGCAAGTGCGTAGCCCCCAGGATTTACAGGATTTATAGAAGCCCACTGTTGGCCAGAAGTCAGTCCAGTTACTCCTTCTCCAAACAACCGGCCTATAGCTGCCCCTGGAAAACAGAAATTTGCATCAAGAAATTTCTCAACTTGTGCCATTCAAGTATTCTGCAAAACAAGCACGTCCAAGGGCTTTTCACTCACCATAGATAAACACTGGCATGACGTATCCAGCTGGCAGAGGCAGAGTGCAGGCGAGGACCAACATCCACATCTCAGAACCAACCACAGAGACACAGACTGTCAAATTTCTCTTCGCCACAACAGCTCTACCAGCACTAGCAGATGAGTCACTGTCAACCTGTGTGCACGGATATGTTGCAGTGCGTTTCGCACAAATAAACTGAATCATGTCCATTTACATCTCACATGTGCGTGTAGTAATGGGGGGAAACTGTGTGGATCCCACTGAGGTATAAGAAACTGTTCTCAATGCAGAAATGTCCACATACAATGCCATGTTTTTTCTGCAACAGCATGGTAGGTTCCCTTCCACTTGGAGTACAAATGAGACTAATAGATATATTGGTGGTTAATGGGGTTCTTGATCAATACCAGTGACTCAGCATTACTTGGCCAGCTGCTGAGATTTCTAGTTGCCCTCTGCAGTGTTGCTAAGGGTGAACATCAGATATCAGAAGACATTATAACCTGAATGGGCAAACAGTCTTTAGCTTGCTTACTCTACTGTGAAAATGTCAATTACTGTATGTCAATTATGGGTCACTATGGCATAATCCAAGGAAATAAGGTGGGGTGTCAGAGCTGGGTGCCTTGTTATGGTTTCCCTTAGTTACTAGTGTAGTTAGAAATAAAAGACTCATCAATTGGCTTTTCCATTGTTTTACCTTCATTAGCAGAAAGACAACCAAAGAAAGGTAGAAAGGACTTCCTGATGAACTCCACTCCAACAAAGGCTCGCTCCCCAGTTGAACAGAGGCATTGTGGGATTGTAAGCTCCACTGCCTGCTATCTAATAAGGAGTTCAGGAGCTGCTTCATGGTGTACTGTGAAATAGATTGCTGCTTTTCAGATTACTGTGTGGACACAAGCAAAAACTAGAATGAAACAAATTGTGAACATTATTACTATTATTATTAATAGTAATAATAATATTATTATCAACATCTTTCTTATGGTCAACAAATCTAATGAAAATACATTATTATCTATTATTCTCTCAAACTTTTCCACATCCTACAATGTGGTACTTAGCCCTGATCCCTAACCTAATCCTCTAAATATTATTTTTTGATTATAATTTTTATTGAAGGTTTAATAATTAATACTGTTTATTGATCCCCAGTGGGGAGATTACAATTCACACTGTTAGTAATCACTACACACAGCCCTGAAATACACACACACACATGCTCAGGACCTATTCATGCACAAATGGAGAGTTGTCAGAGTGAGTGGGCTGCTAGTGCTGGACCAGCACCCTGAGCGGTTGGGGGGGCAGGGGTGCAATGGTTAAGCCTCGCCCTGGGTGAACCCCCTGCTTGATCTTGGTATCTCGCCTGCCAGGTAATTATCAAGAAATCTTTACATTTCTTCTAAACTAGGGCTCACTTGTGGAATACCTGCAGAACAGGGACAGGAAGTAGTTCTTTTGTAGATTATGGTAAACTAGTGTGTGTTGTAGCAGTGTTTTGCCATTGAGAACGAGCTAGTATGTTAGTGCTAGCATGCTACGGTTAGCCACCTCGTCTCAGCTAGTGATGTAAAAAGCTAAAATTTTGAACAGCTCACCAGGAGACTGAAGGTAGAGGACATTCACAAACCCATATCTCACTAAAAAAACAGCATGGATAGTTTTTTTCCCAAGTTTGTATGCCCGTGGAAGCACCAGAGACACAAAATAACCCCCTAAATCCCAGAAAAAGTGATTTTTTGATGAGCACTTTAGGTCAGTCCTACCTGAGAAACCATATATTGACCAACAGAGTGAGGGAATGTCAGACATGCCAGGAAGAAGGCCACCATGCCAGAGTATAGACCCTTCCTGCAGAGAAGTATTCACATATATAGAAATTATAGTTATATTAGTGCTTTCAATTTGGTCATTCATTTTAAAATTTAAGTTTAAGTTCTGATCATCTGACTTCTCTATGTGACCTTTTCAGAACAAACATTAATACTAGACTTGCTCTGGTCTTTTTCAGATGTGTGTTTTTAAAGGTTTATAGTGTTTTACACTACATAGATCTGGAGTATAGATAAGATCACTCAGGATGACTGCAGATGACTCATCACTGAATCACGATCTGACTTTCGCATTGTAAAGAGCTCTCACTCTGTCGTCAGCATTTTGTTGAAGATCGGGTTTGTTTTGACAAATTGCAGGATCCACCGATGGCAGATGAGGTAGCAGCAGCAGGCAGCTCCACACAGAAGCCTGTTTCCAGAAAGCAGACTCAGTCCACAGTGGGAGACAAGGAGCATATTTAAACCCAGGCCACAATAGATTAGTTTAGTGATTAGGAGGAGGCGGAGGCCAGGAAATGATTAGTATGAGAAAATAACAAACTGATTAGAATAGGACAAATATGAAGAACTGGTCAAAGACTTTTCATTGCGACTTATACAAATATGGATACTAAATATCAGTTTTATTTGTGAGGCACAGACATATAGAGGACTTGTTTAACTATGCAGATACTAATAAACTCACCCCAGGAAAGCGAAGAGCACAATCTCCAGAGGGTAGAAAGGTAAAGCATTGGGGAAATTAGTTTTGAACAATGCCTGAGGAGTCTCTGTGGACACAAAACAAAGTGAAGTGATCACTCCAATTTCTCCCACAGCCCTTAAAAGTCTAATCTTCCCTAACTTGATTGCAGAGAGATTTTTTGAAATTCATTGTCTGCCAGCTTAAAAGGCCAATATATAATATATTTACGGTAATAAATCCAAAAATGACCCAATGCGTAACCAGATATTAAGGAACCATGCTAAATTGAAATACTATCTTTTCTGACAACAATGCTAAATTCAGTATTTTTTCTCCTATTGATATACCCGTTCCGTGACGGAATTTCTGTTTGTGTTTTGGTCTGTGTGTTATTAACTGGCCAGTTTGGCAGCCAGGCCGGGTTGTCAGATATACCCAACGCGCTACAGCTGTAACGTTAGTAAAACCATGAAAGCAGCAAACAAACAAACAGGATCAACGGAGATATTACTGGACATAAAAAAAACGACATGTTTCAATTGAATTCAATCCAATCAATGCAAGTTTTGTTTTGCAGTGTGTACCGTAATTCTAAGCCTAGAAATGTCTGTCCATCGGGTGGAGTAGACGGCAAGGCTGTTGTGTTTTTAGCGGTTCCTACCGTAATCTTAGCTGAATAAGTGTGTCTGTCAGTTGTTTACAGAGCTCTGCTTGGGGTTCTATGACTGTCAATATAGCCAGCATCTAACGTTAGCTACTCTGGTGTCCTATGAAGTAATGTCTGACTATGTGAGACAAGCGTCTAGCAACTTGTTATGGAAGCTCCTTCAGCGGGCTTTGGAGGAGGGTCTAGCAAAGCAAGACTATGGATGCTGTGGCCTCAGCCTGGCAACCACCGTGAACTTTGAGTCTGGTGGGAGAGGAGGTGGGGGAGACCCAGTATTATATGATCCAGTATTTTGTATTATATTATATTTTATGCTCCAGTATTTTATTTTATTTTAACACAGTATTACATATTGCACCTTTAAATATTTCTGATAGTTTTGCCAAGGCTGTTGTCATCATCGTGACAAGTAATTAGACAGCTGTCAACATCACCGACAAGCTAAAATGACAAAAGCATGGCATTTACTTTGAATTGTGTTCAATCCTTCAAATGTAACATTCTCATGGGAAAAAATGCTTAAACCAAACTCAATTTAAATTTGTTGCATTTTTACATGACTGTGCTTTTTGGCAATTATACAGAATATATACTGTATACCTTATATATATACAAACATGTATATTATATATTACATCAGTATGTATATATATATATTGATCCTGTTCGTTTGTTTGCTGCCAGTGAACCTTCTCCTCGTTGACCATGAGGGGCAAGTGCTGATCAGGGCCTCCATTACCTCTTTCTCCACTCCACACTGAGAACAGGCGAAAGGTCAGTGCCCCACAGGCGGCTGAGAAGAAACATGGGCAATAATGCCTCACGGCGAAGTGAGAGCACATCAATTCCACACTGAACAACACACCTACAAGAGTAGAGAAGTGAGAGGAAGCTACTTTAGACTATTCTAAAAACAAGGCAAGTTATCTGAGCTACATGAGAAATGATCCTCTCTCCTGCATGTGTGGCAAAAATCATGTAAAAAGGAAAAGTAGAAATGTATATCCAGTATGTTTCAAGTGTTAAAAACAGTCTAATGGTTTATGTTAATTATGACAGTGACATTTTGAATGTATCTTACAATGTCAATTTGAAGCTGAGGTGCTGAAAAAGGTTACCAAAAATGTAGTAAACAGTGAGCTGAGAAGCTTTAAATATCAGGCAGAGGTGATCAAAGGAGGAAGAGGTGAGAGGAAATGATTAACATATAAATGATGGAGGAGCAGAGGTGTGTGGGAGGATAAAAGGAAAGAGAAAATATAAGTTTGAGAAGGACCGATATAGCGCAAGTAGATACATAAACATTCTGCAGCAGAATGTTAATGTTTATTACGGAAGAGGATTAGGGCCACTGGTGAAACATTTATGTGAGTTCTGACTTTATTCTCAGAATTCTGACTTTATTCTCAGAATTCTGACTTTAATTTCAGAAGTCAGAATTCTGACTTTATTCTCAGAATTCTGACTTTATTCTCAGAATTCTGACTTTAATCTCAGAAGTCAGAATTCTGACTTTATTCTCAGAATTCTGACTTTATTCTCAGAATTCTTTAATCTCAGAAGTCAGAATTCTGACTTTATTCTCAGAATTCTGACTTTAATCTCAGAAGTCAGAACTCACATACATTTTTCACCAGTGGTCCAAATCCTCTTTTGTAGTTAATGTACAAATCTAGCAGAATTTCTTCTGAACCTTTATTGGCTCTCTCACCGGTGATGGGAGCTCCAAAGCAGCTGGCTACGCCAACTGCAGCAGCTACAACCAGCATTTCTCCAGCAGCTTTATCCTAAAATAGAAAGATGATGTAATGCTCTCTCTCTTTTGAGACCGAAAAGTAACAGTAACATGTATTTTTATTCATACTGTTCCACACCTTTTTAATTAACTTTTTCATTATATTAATAATTACTGTGGTTTACCTTCTCATTGGCTTGTATGAGGTTGCATAGGTTGCTCAGGTAGGCTCCAACCATGGTGGAAAGATGCACAAATGGACCCTGATGTTAAGAGGAAAATATAGAGAACAATGCTCATAACAAACACCACACAGTTTTGAAGAATAGCTACATATTTTGTATGACAAACAGGTATAGTGAGATGTCTCTCACCACTTTGCCCAGGTAAACAGTGCTGCCTGCTGACAGTGTACAGATAAGGCCCAGATACTTGGTAAACATATTAGTGAGAGACAAATATTGAGGCATTTCAATGCCGACCAGCATGGTTCTCAGCTCTGGTATCCCCGAGCCTGAGGAGAAATAAAGTAACAGTATTTTGGAAAGTCCAAGAATTACTAAAGCAATCAAGAAGTTTAACACAGGAATGTTTTTCCAATAATTAAATTGGGTGGGGGGGTTGGGGGTAGCAAGGACGAAAGGGTTTTAAGAAAGATCAACAATAAACTAATTAAAAGGAACAATAATTTACTTTGTGATTAGTAAAGT
This sequence comes from Etheostoma perlongum, assembly GCA_026937815.1. Taxonomy (NCBI): domain Eukaryota; kingdom Metazoa; phylum Chordata; class Actinopteri; order Perciformes; family Percidae; genus Etheostoma; species Etheostoma perlongum. Next base: position 23,455,000 of record CM049377.1, read on the forward strand.
TATGTTGTCACTACACACCATGATTTTAGTCTTCAAAAGGCTCCTTTGGGGAACTTGGCCACATAAAACAAGTCAATTTTCCCTTTTAGGGTTTGTTACAAAGCTTTACGCCTTAGCAATAAGAGAGAAATAATATACTGATACCTTAGGGGCAAAGGGCATAAACAAAAACATGAAGCCAATTGGGGACAGGAGGGGTAATGTCCTGTTACAGACAGGGTGTTGGGTCAAGAAGGGTATGTCATACACCATACGCCAAGATTTGAAAAATCTGCATAGATATCTGCTTCCTGGAAATGCATCATGCTTTAAATATTTTCGGTGAGACAGATGAAATCATAATTGACTTATCATATTGCACAATTCCTTTTACGCACTGGATTTGAAAGGTAATACAGTATATCATAATTATTAGCAAACAGTTGCCTATTTACACATTCAGCAGATACAAAGCAACATTAGCATTAATTTGGAGATATGTTTGCGTCCACCTGACAAAGGTGAGACCAATATACACTCTGCTTTTTGTGCTGTTATTGATCTCCACCAACTCCTCTTTAGCAGCTATCTTATCGCTAACTGTATAGTCTTGTTCAATGGATGTACATTGCTGAGATAAAGCCTGACCCCCTCCTTTCTCGCTATCTCCACTAGGGCTTAGCACCACCCAGGACTGTTGGGATTGATTTAGAAGAAATACAAACAAGCCAGATAGATTGTGTAGCCAGAGCATAATCCAGCACTGACACAGTGCTGTGAACATAGGTCTGGCAAAGTGAGACTACTAACTGTATACCTGTTGATTTGACAGACCTGTGGAGAAGGGACATATGTTGTGGGAGAATGATGATGAGACGGCACAAAGGCATGCTGGGTAAAGAGTCCAGCAGAAGAACTGCAGCAGACTGTTGCCTTCCAGCTTCATATAAAGCCATTGGTGAGCTACAAGGGAAGTGAAAAAACATTAAATGTGTGTGTGTGTGCGTGCATGCGGGCGTGCGTTTGTGATTCGGTGTGTGGGTTTGTGTACCTCTCAGTAGCTTTGTCACACTTAGATCCATTAGAAAGCTAAGGATGGCAGTCAAAATTCCTAGAGCGGCGTAGCAATACCACTCCATTCCACACACTGTTCCCAAACAGCACCTCAGCTTCAACAGCCACACTGAAGGACACAAACACAATGGGTTAGCCTAATAATATTGTTATTAAAATAAAAAATGTATGGAGCATTGTACAATAACATACAGTACATGCAGAACTTTGTACCAAGGCCTCACAAGGTTCTTAAAAGGTTATGCTAAGCCCATAGAAATAGATGATGGTAATAATAATAATAATAATAATAATAATAATAATAATAATAATAATAATCTCTGTGGCTAACCCTCAGGTCATGTGTTGTTAAATTTGTGTTATGGAAAAGGGCTATGCAACTTTGAGGATCTTCATTTAGAATTTGGTCAGATACAAAACACAATTGAAAAAAAAATTAAAAAATAACACACTCTAATACTGTACTGTATTTACATAACTGTTCGCTATGTAAAAGAATATATGGGCATATAGTAGAAATTATTATAAATTATTTATATTAGTATTGTGGAAAACACAATCATCACCTCATCAATCACAATCTGTCTCTCTGTAACTCTTAATACAGAAAAGGCATATATCATAATTCTAAAAGTATTACGTTGGTTGTGCTGTCCTTAAACTCAACAATAATCTTTGGCTCCTCACATTAAGGTCAGACAGCTTCCATTCAAGTTTGATATCACATGCAGATTGGCTGCGATATACGATAGCTACTCTCTGATGTATTGATCGGGTCAGTATTGATCCCATTCTATCGATTTTCCACTTCAGTCTGACCTTTGACAGTTGCACGGGACCGTCGGCATGGTGTCCGTGGATCACCAAGAAGCAGCTTTGTATTATGGGATGCTGCTGATTGATTTTCTTGGTCCCAGTTGTTGTTTTTGCTGAAAGTTTTAGTCCCAGGAACCTCATCCAGGCTCTTCATTCTGTCTTGATGTGTAATTGTTAAAACAGTCTCCAACAAACACTGAGGCTCAATGGTGACAAAAAACAAACAAATCAAAGACACATCAAAACCAGATAGACTTACCTGGTTGCAACAGAAGTGTTATATCTGTTTGTACGGTTATATGTGTGGGTGTAGTGCAGGTGTGCTGGTACCACACTGACCTCTGTTAAGGTATTAGCATAGAAGTGATGGGACAGTCATGGTTGACAGGGTAGCTAATGTTAACTCTTTGGAGGAACAAGTGCCCTTCATCGGCCTTGATAGCAATACAGTGCGAGAGTCCAAGTCCAATGTTCCCTCTTTTTTAGTTTACTTTTTGGTCTCTACCAACTCTCTAAATTGTTTTTATTGTATCTCTTTTTTGTGAGGTTGTTTGTCATATCAACATATTGACATGTGGTACAGTATGTGTAGTATTTGTTAAATTAAAAAAATAACTGTTGCAGCTGAAAACATAACCATAGCAGTTAAGTTGTCGGCCGACAGCTTAATACTAAGCTGAAACTCATTATGAAGCTCCGTATGTTTGCCAGCTAGCAGTCTTCATCTTAGGTGCTTTTGGCATGATGCTAACTTTCCTGGCCCCCAACTAATAATCAATGGAATAGAGTGATACAACGGAAACACCCTAATAAAACACTGCTCCATAGCACCACTAGTGTTTAAAAATGTTTATTTCTAATGATTTTGTTTCATTTTGAAGTACAAGGTGAAATAAAAGTTTAATTATGATTATCTGTCCCCCATTATTACTAGTGTGATCAACATTTTACAGCTCAGATGGATATGAGATGTCATTGCTATGACCTTCCTTATGTCAGTGATTGGCTCCAAAGACTCAATTGAAAAGTCTGCAGGGACCCAAAAAAGTCTTTCAGTATGAAAAAAATAATCATGAATCTTGTAAATATCCGACACGTTGTAGGAAATCATGGTTTCCAGCAGACTGCTCAAGGTCAAGATAATCATTGTTCAGATCCTAAAACACACACACACACACACACGCACGCACACACACACACACACCCACACACACACACACACACACACATACAGACTTTAAATTAGCCTATTAAGTTAATGTTTATTTTCCTCACTTCCACCTCCCCTTGAGGCTTTCGATAATCGCTTTGAAAATATACGCACATACATACTGCTTTTCTCCGTATAAAAACTTGTTTCCATGGGAACGGCTCACCTAGAGCCAGACAGGAGGTTACTTTACTTAACTCTCATGAATAATCATTGTTGACAAACTAAGACATTTCTCATCAGGCAAATAAGAAAAAAGACAAACAAAATGATGCAACACAGTGTCCACATCTAAAAATGGATATATTTACAGATATATATTTCTGTCCTTTTTTTATTCAAAGGAAATACAAAATGAAAAATTCTGAAATACAAAAGTAAATAGGTGATCAGCTGATATTTTTTTAAGTGTTCTCAGAAGTCTTTTCATGAACAGCTGTATAACTACATTTGCATACAAAGCTGACCATACGAGAGATGACCTTCTAGCTCACTGGGACATTATGCAACACACAGCAGCTGAAGCAGACAATTTACAGACATGGCAGATTCGCACGGAATAAAGATCACAGACAACCTCCACAATTATTACAAAGTACTAGATGTCCCTGGGTGTGAAAATAGAGCCTAAGATCTTTTTTGTCAGCTTGTCTGGCTCTCGTCACTTGAGGAAAAAAACATGTTGTCTTATGTGTTTGACCATGTTACGGATGCTGCTGTTCATCTGTTGACATCAATATCAAAGTCTAAATGAATTACTTGGGGCTTTTGAGTGTCCCATGGCCTCTTCTTCTAAACTTTAAGTGGCCCATTGCATCCTTGAAGGTTTCTCTGTTCTCATCTTCACTAACACAATGTTCCTCTCTCAGGAAATTCCATTCATTAGAAAAACAGCCAAACCTACCCACATATTTGAATGTACTATTCAGTTTTAAAGCTGACAAATTCAACGGCAGTATTTGAAACATGCTAAAGGTTTGCTGTTGGCGTATTCAGGTCAACAGTACACTGGCAACACATAAGAAAAGAGTTTGCTGTTTTCATTGTTTAACAGAAAAGTTGATCATCGGGACAATCCTCCAAAAACTGAGTGTATCCAGTGAAGAGCTTGGGATGTGGTCGCACGGTTAGTGTTATGGTTTCAGACAATTTTGTGTGTGTGTGTGTGTGTGTGTAGTCTGCCTGTGGTTAGGTTGTTATGCAGAGCAGGGCAGTTTTTTTCCACGTTCAGCGCTTGATTCAGTTAAGATGGCTGAGGGATGGTTCACTCTCATGACATACCATACATCCCATCTGGTTCACTGTCTGTGTGTGTGTGTGTGTGTGTGTGTGTGTGTGTGTGTGTGTGTGTGTTTCAGTGCTCTTTCTGGGCAGATAGGAATGCACACACAAACATACATATAGAGGTGACTCATTCCACTGGTGAGACAATGTGGATTACTGACATCAGAGAGATCAGATTTTTCCTCTCACTCTCTGTTGTCATTCATGTTTGTCATTTGCATAACTCCTGTGTTTCTAGTTGGCTCCCTGAAATGATTATAAGCCATATTTGATGATTATTATTCATTTGACTCCATCCAAACTTAATCACACATTATTTATCCTGTTTTTAACCTCACAAGACAACACATAGTGTTTATGTGTATCTTCATTCATTGACATTGAGCTACATATTTGAACGCCTTAAGGCAGGGATAACACCGCATGCCTAAATAGACCATTAACTTCTTTGAAGCTGTTAAGGTGCTATGATCCGCTGAGCTTTCCGATACACTCCTCTTGTTTGTTATTATCGAGAGCTTCCTCGCTTCCCAAAAAACTAAACTGAAATTAAGAGAGTTGAACTTTTTGAAAACTAAGATACGTTACAGCTAAGATTAGTTCAACCTTAAATAAAATGACACAAATTTATTGAAAAATATAAATAGTATAAATAGTATATAATATTATAACTAACATCATTGACATTTCCTAACACATTTTGCAGACTACCACTTTGGTCTTGATGACAGCTCCATCAGAGGTGCAAAACACTGTCTAATTTTGAGTAAAAGGCCATTATTAACCAACAATATTACTGCTGTTACTTTGGAGGGGTGGAGGCTCTGTGCTCTCTGGCAGGGAGTAGGTTAGTTGCCGGGCTGGATTTAGACCTTCAGCAGGGGCTCTGAGCTCTCTACTGATAAGATTGGGAGTACATATCACTGTGTGGTGTCATTTGTAATGTCTGGTAACCTTCCAAATGTGGCTTTAAAACAAAACACCAGCAAACTTTGGACTGCCTTGGATTTCAATTTCAAGATGATTGTGATTGGAGATATTTGATGATTGAGTGATGTTATATGTGTCATACACAGGTCATATGTATATTATAGGCAACCCACTCTTGACTGAAAAGCACAAGTCAAATATGTAATGTCAATGAGCACATGAGGGACCTAATAGATTAGTTGTCAGCAGCAAAGAGGAGAGCAGTGAGTTTCCTTATCATGATGGCCTGCGCTCTCCACATAGGTATTAATAGCCACAAAGCAATGTCACCACTAAGTCCCCTGCTCCCGCTGACGGCTTTGTTTTCAAGCACATTCTTTCCATCTTTGTTTTGCTCCTAACTTATACTCTGAAATAAGAGGCAAGGCTCCTTTTTTCACTTTTTAATTGACTTTTCTCTCTCCACCCAGCTCAGCGGCAAAACAGCATTTTCCGAGGTATCATTTGGTGTAAATGTGCTTGGAGGTTTAACATTTGAGAGTGCAACTCATTAAACAGATGACAAAAATCTCTCTAATGAGATGCTGTGAAAACGCTGATGTCATTTAGTGGCAGAACCATGTGAGAATCCAATGTCAGAACAAAGGCTTAGCACCTAATGTTAAGAAAGCGGCACAGAAAGAATTAAATATAGAGAGAAGAAGGAAGCTATTTTAGGCATGGTGTATCTGAAATGACAACTGTTGCCCCCCTCGCTCCCCGCTCCTTCTCTACCTCTCTCTATCAAATGCCGCTCTCTTACCATGCTCTTAACCTCATAGCCTTCAATGCCCAGACCTTTTCCAACAACAGACCCCTCTCTCCATTGCTCTGTGCGTCTCATGATAAATATAGAACACTATTACCCTCTCCCAATGAGCTGTGACACATGTGCACACCTCCCAATCATGGGACCATACGCTATAAAAGGGCCAAGGGTGGGTGGCTTCATGAAAGTGGGAAAATAAAGGACTTTACCTAACACAGACAAGAAAAACACATGATAGGTAGAATAGTAAGCAGATAGAAGAGCTGTGTGTAACATTTCTTACATTTAAGCGTCTGAAAGACTCCCATACAAATCCACTCTCTCCGCCTCCCTCTTCCCTCCCTTTACGCTTCCTCCTCTGCCTTACCCAGCACTCTCAGCCATCCATGAGTGTGACCAACTCCTCTGCCTATCGATCGGAGCGTAGTTTCCACCAGACCTCATCCTCATCCTCTGGTAACCCATACATGGAGAAGAGCCGAGGACTGTTTGCTGAGGACTTTGGCTCCTTCATGGGGCCTGGGAGCGACGCTTTGGGGTTTTCCCGTAAGTTGGAAGCAGTTTCAGGTCTCTGTTAATCCTTTTGTATACAATGTATGAAAATAATAGCAACAGTAGGTTGAAGAGACACCTTTGACTGTAAAGTAGATTTATGTCTATGCTTGGAAGATATTTGTGTGTTTGTGTGGTGTTTCTTTCTCCATCAAGTGGTGATAAAACCTGTCTGAAGTGGCAGTTCAGATGAGGGAGAAAGAAACAGGCAGGACAGAGTTAAAAAGGCAACACTCTAGTGTGGTTGATTTGTGTGGACAAATGTGTTTCTATGTAAGAATGTGGCCGTGGTTTTATGGAATAAATTTAGTGTAAACTTTTTTAAATAAAGATGTAAAGAAAACAGATTCTCAAGGGAAACACACTATAAGTTTAGGCTGTATTTCTGTAGAAATGGAGGCATTAATCAGCTTTCTCTTCCAGGTTTTTCAGGCATTTGTATGTTTTAAATTTCACATTCTAAGGTCATTAGACATTTGACTTTGTGGTTCATCTTCTAGGTCCATAATGTGTGAACTGCTCTGTATCAGGTCACTTCTGGCACACAGACATGTGAATGTGTGTCATCTAAACTTTTAATGGACTCAGAGTCCATGTGGCCCATGTATCACGGACAGAGTTGAATTGTTTAGGAACCAGTGTTGGTATCCCATAAGAGCCTAAGGATGGGTGGATGCAGCTAAAGGGAAAGCCAGGCGCACACACACAAGCAAACTGGGGAATGCTAGACTGGCCGCCAGCAGTGTGACTTCACACACTGAGTATCTTGAATGACGCCTGCATGAGGAATGACCAGATGGTTGCCTGGCGACCAGTGTACACACCAAATACAGTGCTTACACACACAGTTGGAATGATGTCACACTGTCAAACTAACCTGCATGGGAAGCCAGAGCTAATATCTCACATACACTCATAACCAGTCTGTGTGTGAGGTCATGACACCAAAACGTTCTTCACTGAGCTCAGAATCTCTGGGACAGACTGTCACTGACTAGCATCAGACCACATGACTATCATATGTTTATCTACTTTATCCTGTTACTGACATAAACCTTTTCCATACAGCTAATCAAGATCTTTAAACAAAAACAATGGAACAAGTGACTAGGTGTCCCTCATAATCACAACCCCACAGAACAGTATCAACCAACTCTGCTGTTCTGCTCAGCTATACAGCACTTTTTAGGCCATTCTATTTTCTCCCAAACTCTGCTCTCATCTAATCAATCTTTCAGTAGCAGCAACAGCAGCAGACAGCTGTTTTTAGTGAAATGGCTCTGATAAATTTGTTAACTTACTGCCCAGCACAAAACAGCAGACAGACAGTTAGCAACTAGATGAGAAAGAATGGAAATTCTTGGTAGTTGCTAAAAAACATATGTTGAAATCAAACCATTGCTACTGATCTGAACTGTGACTTTTCAATTACTCTCTGTAAAACTTTACACATTAACAATATACAGCCAAGTATGCTGGCTCCCATCTATGGTATAACCACTAAGAGCCGTATCATACAATTTTGAATTTGGTTCCACCACGAATAACATTACATTCATAATTCATGTGTCATAGCAATTGCCACTTCAGCATATTACAAAGATCTTGCAATAAATAGCCTGTTAGGGCCATGGTCAGCATGTCATGCATTTTATATGGTTTGTATGGTCAATTTATAAAATATTTTTTTATGTCCAAATCTGTCGAAATCCAAAAATACACTTCCATAATTCCATGAATTTAATAGGAAACCAAATAAATAATATAAACCACTTTCAGAACTGCTGTGATGCCAGAAAAGAATGGCCAAATAATTAATGTGACACATTTAAGGTCAAATAATATGTAGAAACAAGACAATTGCCACTTCTGTGCCTTTATTTTAAGAATATAAAGTACTCAAATGTCATTGGCAAATACAATATCCATCCTTTCAGTGATGTGAAAACTAACAAAGCAAGCACCAAGACCCTGAAACTGAAGCAGCTCAATGGAATTCAGCCAGCATTAATTTTTCCTGCTGTGTCTATTCTACAGGCATTGTTGCAGTTGTGGAGGATGGACGTGGCATGGTTTTATAGGGCACAACTGTCTGAGTGTTTAAAGTAGAATGGTTTAAGTGAAGACAGATAAGGAAGTATCATAAAAACAAAAAAAGTGACAGCCAATCCCTCACTTGATCTTGATCTCGGTGCGGAAGGTCTATACAAGCTCGTGTTTAGCCGGGTGTTGCCATGCCCTGACCGTTAGGGTCCCTTTGGCCTTAAAACAGATTTTCAAAAAGAAATCAAGGACCTTTTAAAAGGTATGTGTTTTAAAATTGGGTTCCCAGGATATACACAGACACGGGCAAGCTTTGCCTCTAAAGAAAGCTTGTAATCTCAGAAGAAAATACTTAGCTTGAATAATGTTGTATTCTTCGTTGTTGGCATGTAATACCGAAATGACAATAACTGAAAATATTTCAATAACATAATGTAGTCTTTTACATCAATGAGAGCCTGTAACATGTTAGCGATTCCTATATTGTTATTATCACCAGCCCACAATTATCAAACCATGTGATTACCCTCGTTAGCATGTAGCGTAAATGAGAATTCAGGGGAAAATGATTTGTCAAAGAGGCCAGTATAGATTACTTGTATTTCTTCCTGTGGTCTAAGGTCCTTTCTCATCTTGTGGCCTTAGGTGGATCTGGAAATATCAAGACTCTTGGGGATTCGTACCAGTTCACGGTTGATGTGCGAGACTTCTCCCCTGAAGATGTCATCGTCACCACATCCAATAACCAGATTGAAGTTCGTGCAGAGAAGGTGGGCAGCCTTCTTATTGATATGAATAGTATACATAGTCTATAAAACAATGTTAGTGTTACAATGATATGACTAAAATCATATTAAACTGGGGTCTGTGGGGTATAATAGACAAATCACTTATCAAAGCTTTTATCTACATAAGTCATCGCTAACATTCTGTCTTTGGCAGTTGGCCCAGGATGGTTCAGTGATGAACACTTTTACACACAAGTGCCAACTACCTGAGGATGTGGACCCCACCTCAGTGACATCATCACTGGGTTCCGAAGGGACCCTAACGGTCAGGGCACGGCGACACCCGGCCAAACACGAGATTGTACAGACCTTCCGCACCGAGATCAAGATCTAACGAGGGATCGGCTTTCTCATCACAAAACCTCTCACTTTTTTGTTGTCATGCTACTTCCTCATTTCCTGTCTTCCTGTCTTTAAACACTCAGACAGTTGTGCCCTATAAAACATGCCACGTCCATCCTTCACAACTGCAGCAATGCCTGTTGCTGCTCATTTATATTCTGAGTTAGTTCACCATACGTACACAGCAGCAATGGACCTTTTTCACAGCAGACATTTTGAATTATCATAGTAGGAAAGGCACAGATGAAATTGATAACCTTAACGGTGGCTCGAGTCCATCAATTGTCCCAGTAAGCTGTTTCAGTGAGTCAGCATGCACAATGCCAGGGCCTCTCCTAAGTGGAATGCAGCCACCATTAATGGTTTTGAATGCACATGTGCTTTTCCTGCAATGACATGTCAACATGTCTGCTGTAAAAAAAGGCCTATAGATCATACCTGCACATAACATATAGAAATACAGGGGTTGGAATTTTCTCTCACACACACATACACACACACAGCAATTAATGGATCAGTTCACACTTCACTCCTGAAGACTCACCTCTGAAATTGATAGTTGCCACATTACAGTAAAAATAATTTATTGTATATTATTATTTGTGTGAATAAAAGGATCCTGCTTTGACAATAAACATTGAACAATATATAAATCTTTTGATTGACATATGGCAAATTGTTTTTATTAAAGGTATGGGCCTGGAGTTTGGAAAGTTGATATTCTATTAAACTCTTTGGCCAATTTATACAGCTGATTTCTCCTACTTATGTTTTTTAGGCAAAAAAATTATAATGGCTTCAGCATTTCTTCCTTTGAATTTTATTGCTGCCACTTTGGAGAAGGCTTTGAAACCCCATTTAGGTAGCACTTCATTTTGGAAAATAATACAGAAAAAACAGTGTAACTGAACGTGTAATTAACGTTAAAATAAAAAAAGCAAAGTTATTTTAGAAATTCTCTTTTTGCAAAAAATTTTGGTGGTGGAGGGTGTGTTGGAGGATAGCCAAACCTCAGTATTACAGTAAATCCTGGCTAAGATGCTGTCTAAGATGTATTTTTTAGAGCCTAACCAGAATTGAACTGTCCGTCCCTGTCTTTATTCAATATGCTAATGAATTACAGTAATAATCCATTTTGAATATATGATTGACCCAACACCATTGTGTTCTTCAGCATATATCCGGATAAAAAATAATTCAAATGTAGGCCTAAAGGTGGGTAAGCAATGAACACAAGGCAAACCACTCTAAAAGTCAATATGAAACATATGAAACCATTCTTAGGATAGCAGGTGCTTCTGTTCAGTCTTTTATGTGTCTTTATAAGGCATCTGTTGTGCTTACATGAAAAAAGGATTTCAAAGGTTCTATTCAAGCAAAAATAATTTAGAAGCCTTTGTTATGGGGCTGTAAGGTACTCTGTTTGAGCCAGGCTGAAAAGGACTTTGCATTTTGGCATGCTCCTCTGTGTGGAAGACAACATTTTCTTAAGTAGCCTTGAAATGAATGCTTTTTATGTTCCCTTGAAGAGTGCTTTGGAAGTAGGCTATTATTATTATTATTATTAAAGAACTTGCATAATGCAGTTTGATCAGTAGCCTACAGTATAGTAGCCTACACTATGATTTTGAATTTAAAATAAAAAATAAAGGTTTTTGGTGGGTTAACTTTTCAGTAGGTCATTAACTCCAATTTGAAATGTGTTTAATCGGCTTAATAAAATCTATTAAACCGAATAAAGTGTTGGTGGTTGTGGTGTGCGTCACCCATTTACAAAAAAAGAATAACTTGGTGATATTGCGCCATCTCGTGGTCATCATCAGAACAGCACGTGTTCACACTGCGCGTGCTCCTGGGATACATCCGGCCGGTCCCTATCAATCGATCAGAGAGAGGAAGATGGCGGCGGATGGAGTTATGGCCAGCGGGGCAGGATCGATCACCGAAAAACTCGATTGGGTTAGTTTTTCCTAACGGAGTCAAACACCCCATATCACCGCATAAGCAACACTTTGAACTCGGAGCGAAAAAGCGACAACAAGAAGGTAACTCAGGAGTTTGTTTTTATTAAAATTGCGCTTGAATTGAGCGAAATGCGCAAGCTAGCTGAGAAAACAACAAGGGATGAAGACAGGCCCGAATCATCGGCCCGCCATCTTGTCACTACATGCTGGTCAAGGCACGCTAAATTAATCCCTGATAACAAAGCTGCAAGGATGAAGGCATTGTAATCGATGTATTGCACTGTCCAACCAAGCTGTCAAACTTATAAAATCTTCATTTCCAGTCACAAAACAGCTTTACAGTTGTTTTCCCGGTAGTTTGAGCCTAGTGCTAGTTAGTTTATGGCCGACATCAGTTGAAGCTAGCCAAATGCTGGTGTCATTCTAGCTTTTTTTGCTACTTGCGGTTTGGTTAACTTTAGCTAACGTTACATTTTATTTCATTGTTGCAACCTATGCGTATATAAGCTAAGGGTATATTGTGAGTGATTGTTTTTTTTCGTTGTTAACACAGTTTAAAAATCGTATCTCTGTCTCGACTCTATCCTGTTGGGGTCCTGTAGGAAAATGAGCCTAATATCACTAGCTAGCTACATCCATTAGTGCAGAGACCACTGCCATTAAACATCCGTACCGTTTCAGCACAAATCAAACACTTTCTACAAGATAAAGTATCTGTTTGACATTTGTATTACCGCGAAGGCAGAGTTAACGGTACCTCAGTACAAATGTAAGAATGGTGTGTATTGCTATAACTAGGGTTGGGTATCGTTTGGATTTGAACAATTCCGATTCCTAAAACGATTAAAAGATAAAGTTCTTAAATATATAATAAGTAAACATAATAACTCACCTAGCACACAACTACAATAATTTAACATTATATAACAGATACATTAACAAGTAACAACAAAAATGTTAAGTTGGGAAACAAAATATGGTATTTTAAAAGTAGCATACATTTACTGTAGCTAGCTAACAGTAAACTACAGAGATATTTTGTGTTGTGATGTGTGATATATTTACGTTTCGGTGTGACAGAGGGAAAATATTTTAGTCAACACATTAAGTGGAAAATGATTTCTCTAGTCTAGTCCAGTCAATTATTCAAAACCAATTGCTTTACTATGCTGAGGGAGGATATATAGTCATATTAGAGGCGAACGACGCTGATTGATTGGTAAGTGTCAATAAATGTCTTGGCAGTGTCACGGTCAAGCTGACTATCAGCCTTTTGAGCATTAACTAATGTAGTCAATCACATATGACTTCTTGCCTGTCAGTGGTCCATAGAGCCCGTGCCTGCCCGCCAGCCTCTTCCACCATCCCCAAGCCTTTGGGACGATGGAGTTCCCTTGGCACAGCGGGAAGGTTCTGGAGCAGCTTGACCGCCAGCGCACGCAGGGCCTGCTGTGTGACTGCACCTTTGTTGTGGACGGGGTGGACTTTAAGGCCCACAAAGCTGTGCTGGCCGCCTGCAGTGTCTACTTCCGCACCCTCTTCCTGGACCAGAAAGATGTGGTGCATCTTGACATCAGCAATGCAGCAGGTGGGTTCCCATCAGTACACCTTTACATAATAAAACCCTTTCTGATTCTGACTGGCCCGTTGACAGGTATTTCATACTTTCACATTATGCGTTTGATTTATTTTGTAATTTTTATTATCCTGCCTTTGCATACCATCACCATGCTTTATTTAGCGTTATAATGCTCGCCTAGCTCCTAGCATGGCACTCCTCATACTCTGCAACTGGCAAGCTAGCAGTACTTACTACGCATGAGCGACTCCAAACAAAGAACAGAAGTGAGATGCCTCACTTGGTAGCTAAAACAGAGAGCTCAACACACAGGGTGAAAAGAGGTGCTGCAGCATTGTGCAGTACAACAAATATATGGTGTTTTCTGAAAATTAAACCACATAAACCTATTCTGGTACAACCTCCTAATACAATTATGAACCTTAAAATGAGCATAATATGAGCACTTTAAATAATAGTCATTTACATACCCCACCATCGCTGCTGTATAACCACAACTGTGTATTGTTGCATATCATTGCAGGTTTGGGTCAGGTCCTGGAGTTTATGTACACTGCCAAGCTGACTTTAACTCCCCAGAATGTAGAAGATGTGCTATCTGTTGCTAACTTTCTACAGATGCAAGAAATTGTAAACGCCTGCTCTGCGTACCAGTCAATGGCAAATCCAGCTCCATCCGTCATAACACTGGATTTTGCCGTAGGTAAGTCCAATTTTCACAAAGCTTTGGCAGCCTGTTCAATATAGGGCTGCAGTAAATACTTAATCAATTGTTTTTTGTAATGAATGCATAAAAATTACATTTTCATGTCCAAACCCTTAAAGTAATAATAATTGTCCTCAACTTAATCATCTGCAAACCTCAAAGTGCTGAACCAGGTCAATCATTTGTTGCTGGTGTAGAAAGGGACAGATGGGGTTAACAAGGTACATTTTCTGTGTTGAATGATTTTAAAAAATCAATTGTGTTTATCCTTAACTGTCACTTCCCATGGCATGATGTTTCCTAATGTTAATATTATTTGAAACAAGGTATTTCCACTCTATCCATAGTTAGTAGCAGATAACATTCTTCACCTGCGCTTTAAAGAAATAAGAAGTCAGAGCTTTAAATTTTAAAATGTCGTTCAGGCATTCATATTAATTAACTGTTGTTATATCAAATTGATATTAACTTTTTATTAAAATTCCCATCTGGTAAAGTATTTCTCTGATATGATGATTGTGATACAATTTGATGAATTCCACATTTTGTGCAAAATATATTGGTCCACTCTTGTGACTCATTGTAAACATTTTGATTCCATTCCACTTTGCTGTCCAAGTATGAAATATGGTCCTTACTGTATAGTAATCGCCTACTATCTTCTATTCAAAAGGAAACTTCTCAATTTTTTCTTTACTTACAAACTAGAAGAAAAACAAGGTGAAGTAGAGCAGAGAGAGGAACTGGAGACCCCACAGAATTCTGACCTGGCAGAATTGGCGTCTCAAGCAGAGGAGAGTCCTAATATCACCACAGAAGATAAAGAGCCCCCACAAAATCAGGAAACTGTAAAGGAAGACATCCCCAATGAAACACCTCAGACTGTTTCCAGGCCCAGCCCCACCAGAACCCACTCAGGCAGAGGACGACACCCCAAAACCACTCCTATTTCTGCTCAAAAGAAGATATCTGTAAAGAAGGAGGGAGAAAGTGCTGCACAAAATGCCCCTGGATTTCAGGACGACCCCTCTGATGCTGACTACGCACCCAGTAAGTACATATTTATAGAATGTTGTCTATCCGTCCATGGGCCGTTTAAGGTCCACATGATGCATTGAAGCGTCTTTAGCAAGTGTTGCTCTTTTTATTTGAGTAATAAACTTAGATATTTTCTCTTTGTTTACAGAGTCACAGTTAAAATCCGCAGGCAGCTCATCTTACATGAGCTCTCGAGGGAGAAGAATCCGAAAACCTCCTCGACGAAACTTCCCACCTGGTGAGCCGGCTGCGCTGGTGTACTCTGCTATACTCAAATGTCTTCCCGTTCTTCTAAGCTTTTCACTGGTTATGGAACTTGTTGAGTATCATAAGCCGCTTTCCGACCAGGTAGTTTCAGGAACGTAACTATAGGAATAGTCTACTTGCATGTGTGTGTGTGTGTGTGTGTGTAACGGCTGGCCAGCTTGAGGAGTTTAACTCCGAAAAGACAGCATAGGTTCCCGTTGATCTTAGGGTGGACATGTGTTGTAATATTTAACCAAATGATCTATCAACGGCGAAATTAAAGCTTCTCCTTTACAAGACCGGTCTGACAGACCTCCAGCTTACAGCGGGGTCTCCCAGCATGACTGGCTGAGTGATGAGCTAGCGGCCCACTTTACGGACCTTCTCAACTCCGAAAACTTTGAAGCGAATTGTCAATTCGGCAACAGTTAATTTCTCGCCTTAAACGTTCTCAGAAGTGAATTTAGTTATGAATAAGATGGTGGAAACTGTTAAAATTGTCCCATTGTTGGTCTTTCTGTACCGGAAACCTGACTCTCTTTGACCTAGGTTCCTATGCGGAAAAGGGAACAGCAAAAAGACCCTGCCCTGTAGTAGGAGCTGGAAGGGTTACAGGAACAGCGGTCAGAGAAACTTAAAAATCCCCAAACTGGTCCAGTCGGGACACAAGAACAAAGGTTCTAGGAATGTTATGTTCTAGGAACTGCAAAAATCCCTCTGGTCAGAAAGCGGCTATACAGAAACATATTCCAGACAGAAAAAGTCAGGGGGGTGGACACATTTGAAAAAAAAGGTTTGAATAGAACTAGTGTAATTGTTATACTGTTTCTTCAGTTTTAGTCTTATATTCAATTCCAGGTATCGTGACGGTTAAAAAAAACAAAAAAAAACAGCAGAAACATTGCTATTATACCAATTACCATTTCCAGTCAAGGCTTCAGACAGCATGTTATTTTCATGAGTTTCCTGTTATCGTCCTTGTAGACAATTACTCAGAGGAAGAAGGCACATCAAAGAAAAAATCGGAGAAGAAGGTGGCTGAGCCGGCAGAAGAGACCGGAGAAGAGCAGGATGACTGTGCCGAGACTGGCGACGGGGAAGCGGATGATGAAGAGGGGTCTGGAGAAGAAGACGATGAGGTTAGCGAGCAGGTGGATGGAGTCGATTCAGACAGCGAGAGAGATGGGAATCAAACTCAGTCAGCGTCTATGAGCAGTCGATCGGAGTCAAAGCCTTACAGCTCCGTGACACACAAATGTGAGGTGAGAAATATCAGTCTGGGTGCAGGAGGAAAGTAACTGTAGTCATTTACAGTTTGTAACGTCTTTACTTTAGTGTTTCCAATTTTGTCAGACTTAATGTTTTGTTTAGCTTGTGCATATATGTTAATATTATCAACTTTGTAGTCTATATCAACAACGTTTAATTCACGGGATTGTTCCGCGGCTGCCAGATGTCCCTCATTTTTGGATGTCCGTCACCTTCAGCTTTTTTTGTGTTGGCATTCTTGTTTTTGGTGGATTTAAGCAAACTATGGTTAACTGCTCCTCAGATCTCTGTAGGGTAAATCCAGACAGCTAGCTAGACTATCTGTCCAATCGGACAATAGACTACAGTAAAACCAAAACAGTACGTACACTGCCATATGAGCTGTAATGCCGCAGGTGCATTACAGCTAATATATCCCCATAAAACTTGGAAAAGTTGTTGATGCTGGGAGGTTTAATGCAAATCTCAACGTCAGAAGTTTGTGGCAAAATATTTGCATGAAAAGGTTTTGTCAGTTCACTCTTCATCTGACATATTTTTTTTCTTTCCAGGACTGTGGGAAGAAATTCACCCACACTGGTAATTTCAAGAGACACATGCGTATTCACACAGGAGAGAAGCCGTTCAGCTGTCGGGATTGCAACAAGGCTTTCTCTGACCCTGCAGCGTGTAAAGCTCATGAGAAAACACATAGGTGAATTATTTGTTTATTTTCAGCGAGACATTTTATTTACTGACACCCGCCTAATGAGCTCTGTCAGCTTTGTGTCTTAAATTGCGCTACTGTCGCCTCCTAGCCCTCTGAAGCCGTACTGCTGCTCCACTTGTGGAAAGAGCTACCGCCAGATCAGCCTGCTCAACCTGCACCGCAAACGCCACACGGGCGAAGCACGCTACAGCTGCGAAGCATGCGGCAAGCTCTTCACCACGTCCGGCAACCTGAAGCGCCACCAGCTGGTGCACAGCGGCGAGAAGCCGTACCACTGCGACTTCTGCGAGAAGGCCTTCTCTGACCCCACCGCCAAGATGCGACATCTGGAGACGCACGACACAGAGAAGGGCAACAAGTGTGCATACTGCGACAAACGCTTCAACCAGGTGGCAACATGTTTGTGAAGGCTTTGTATAAGCAACTGTCCGACAAACATTCATGCTGTGATTGCAGATTTTTTTCTGATAAATGTTATAAAATCTTCAACTGTAGAAAAGCTGAGTTTGGTAGCCACATGTTACTATTATTACCAGTGATGTGTTACTGAGCATATTATATTGAGTCTCTTAACTTTTTACCTAATTTTGTGGGTTTTTTAGCCCGGTAATCTGAAGGCCCACCTAAAGATCCATATCGCAGACGGGCCTCTCAAGTGCAAGGAATGTGGCAAACAGTTTACTACCTCAGGTAAGACAATAGTATTGACCATATTTTTCTTGAATTTTCTGTTAAACAGATGTTATATGGGTATCTAGAACTGAAGAAGTCTCTGACTGAGAACCCTAACAGACTTCTGTTATACAGTGATCTTAACTGGTTAGAAATGAGCTGAGGTTGACGCCTACCGTCTTCCAACTTCTTTTAAATGTGGTGATCTGCTGCTTTTCTCTTTTTTATGATTATAAATTGTGGATCTTTGGGTTTTGGACTTTTATGCCACAAACCCCCCAACCCCCACCCCAAAATCCTTCTTGTCGGTTTTGGCTGGAACACTGTTTGTGTATGCTTCGTGATGCAGGTGGGCACATTTTGTTTTTGTTGCCGTTTTTTTGAAATATTTGAAAATGACTGTATAATCACCTCCTGATATTGACTTTTTCAGGTATGCAATGGCAATAGTGTTTTTTCACCATTTTATCTGGATCAATCCCAGCTGCTTTCAGTTCGTCTAAAGGAAGTTGACTTGTCATTGTCTTTACTTCGAGACATTTGGCCTAATGTTTGCTTGATGATATCTGCTTTTTAGGAAATCTGAAGAGACACCTGCGAGTCCACAGTGGGGAGAAACCATACATCTGTATGCACTGCCAGAGAGCTTTCAGTGACCCTGGAGCTCTGCAGCGGCATGAACGCATCCACACAGGTACATTCAGGCAGACTTTGAAATGTGAAAACATCCATCTGAAATCCCACACAAATATTATCTACATCCCTTCATGGTGAGACTGTAAATCATGTTCTACAGGAGAGAAGCCCTGTGTCTGTCCTATCTGT
This sequence comes from Etheostoma perlongum, assembly GCA_026937815.1. Classification (NCBI taxonomy): domain Eukaryota; kingdom Metazoa; phylum Chordata; class Actinopteri; order Perciformes; family Percidae; genus Etheostoma; species Etheostoma perlongum. The sequence goes on from CM049377.1 coordinate 23,473,834, forward strand.
GGCAAGGCCTTCACCCAGGCCAGCTCACTCATCGCTCACGTCCGCCAGCACACTGGAGAGAAGCCCTACGTGTGTGATCGCTGTGGCAAAAGGTCAGCAAGCAGATAAATCAGTAATGTTACAGAAGGCTCGTTTTTCAAAACATCACTCGCACCTGGGGAATATTACCTGAAGTTATCCGACAAGGAGACTGGGAAATATGTGAAAAGATAGCAGAGAACATTTGATTTTAAGTTTTATTTTGCATAGGGAATAGTGGGAATCACAGATGACATGTATGGCCTCACAGGTGTTTTGTTCAGTCTAACATCAAAATAATATATATTTTAATTTTATTTAACCTTTATTTAGTAGGCCGTTAAGAATCGTTTCTCATTTGCAACGGCGACCTGGCCAAGAAAAGCATAAGCGGGCAAGACAACATACAGTTTAACATTCAATACAATACAAGAATACAGAGTACAATATGCTACATAAAGTGCAGATTAAGTAGTCATTACAAGCCGGCGCAAAGTGAGGTGTAAGTAAATTGATGCATATGCAAGAGTAATATGGTAAAAACAATATACATGAACAGGTAATCTATATCACTGCTGAGATGTAGTAGAGTCAATGTGTAGTTAGTGCAAAGCGCAAATATACTACCAAAAACTAAAACTGCCGCTAAAAGTAAGTGAGGAAATATGTAATTTATTTTTGTAATTTATGTGAACTAGCCCTTTAAATATACCAGGATATATGAAGGAATCAAGATGAGGGATACATGTTATGTCTCTCTCTGGACAGGTTCGTGCAGTCAAGTCAACTGGCCAATCATATCCGGCATCACGACAATGTCCGGCCGCACAAGTGTCAGATGTGCAACAAGGCATTTGTTAATGTTGGAGACCTGTCGAAGCACATTATCATTCACACAGGTGAGGACACAATTAATGGACAGCCTTTCTCTGTCTCTGTTCTCTACATTAAGCAGAACTCCCAGCTTTCACCCTCAAATCTTCAGTTGTTTTCTTTTCTCCGTCTTGCTCTCTCAGGGGAGAAGCCTTTCCTGTGTGATAAATGCGGCAGAGGGTTCAACAGGGTGGACAATCTGCGCTCCCACGTCAAAACCGTCCACCACGGCAAGGCCGGCATGAAGCGGCTGGTGTTAGCTGGGGGCAACACAGACGAGGGGGCGGATGGGTGCACAGGGGCATCCACCTCTGATAGCGAGTTTAACATAGTTACCGTCACCACGGAGGACATCGTCACTCTGGCAACCGAGGCCTTGGCATCCAGTGCCGTAGCTCAGCTGACAGGTCAGAAAGCATCTTCAAGGCCGAGTTCAGTGATTTTTTGGGGAAATGTCAACATCCTGGGCCTTAGACCTCTCTGCAGAGGACAGCGATGAGTGGTTCTTTACTTTGTGTCTTGTGTCTGTTAACAGTAGTTCCAGTGGCTACTTCAGTGTCTGCAGATGAGACAGAGGCTTTAAAAGCAGAAATCACCAAGGCAGTAGAGAAAGTGCAAGAAGCAGGTAAGACGGCAAGGAAATCACTATACAGTATTCCCTCAAACATCTGTATTTGAATAATATCATAGATTTAAAAAACCATACAGAGAGCACAATGGGGTCAAGAATGGCACTTTGAACATAACAGAATATCAGACATGGGTTAGGAGATTAGAGGACAAGGCGTGGGTTCTATTTCTAGCATGCACACGTTTTCAGCACGTGAGCCCTGTGTGTCACACAGGCAGTGTGTAAGCTCTAACCTGTTAACATTGGAGCCAAAATAAAACACACACGACGCACCTGACACGCTCCCTGGTTTTTTTTATATTTCCTATTGAACGAGAATTTCCATCATTGGTCTAATTGCCTAAAATGTTACTCTTTACCATTAAAGCAGTTACAGAACCTTTGCATATGCACATTTTTAATCAATAAATGCTACAAAAAATCCTGACCAAATCCAAAGCAGGCAAATGTTTGAACTGACTTATATACAGTAATATATTACCATTTTATCTTAAGATTTTAAGGACTTCTCGTTCATGCTCCGACTTAAAAGCTGAGGTTCAAAGTTGAATCTTGAACTTGGAAACAACAGTTTTGAAAACAATTTTGTCACTACCGTATTTTGCGAGTGACTTTTTAAAGTCAACTTTATGCACACAATGCTATGTTTGGGGAAACTAACATAGTAAATTGGCTAAAATGTGCAAAAAAACAAACAAATGATATTTTGAGTATTGCATGACTTGGAGTCTAAAAAAGCTGAAGGGAAATATTGGTGTGATAATTTTGAACTGTGCAGTTGCTTTGATGACTTGTGCTGTAGGTATGATGGTGAAGATTCAGGACTTGTCCAAAAAATCAACATTTTGTATAAACTTTTTATTGATTTTGAATTGGAGGAATTTTAATTGCCATTTGTCTGATTTAAAGGCTTATTCTGTACAGAACACATGTTGTGTGGCTAATAGTTACGTTTAGAAGTTAGAGAGACTAAATCTATTCAGATCACGAATCATCTACAGTGTGTTATTAATTATTCCCAGCAACAGATCGCATGTAGAGCATATATGGGTCTGATAAAATTGTATTGAATTGGAATGGCACCACAGTGTTTCTGTCACTTCCTGTTCAGCATGAAGGCTGCTGAAAGTGTCTGAGTAGAGCGGATTTTTGTCACCAGTCCTAGCCCTGATTGGAGGATCTGAACCGGGTGGATTTTTGCAAATCACACTACAGGCTGTAGGTGGTGCCAGAGGAACTGGATTTTCTTTTAAATTACATGCTTCATGCAGTTGTACTCGAACATAGGGTCAGTTTCAGCAAATATGACAGAAAGTTAGTTTAATAAGTCTTACCTACTGCATCTGTACTATATGTTGTAAGGTTTGATGTTATAAACTGCTGTGTTTAGTTTCATTCTAAGCCAGTTAATGCCAAACATGAAAAGGGAGCGCAGTTTGAGGAATTTGAATCGCTTACTTTGTTTGTCGACTCTTCTGTTCCCAGATCCCAACACCCAGATCTTGTACGCTTGTGATTCATGTGGTGATAAATTCTTGGATGCCAGCTCCCTCGCCCAGCACGTACGCATCCACACAGCTCAGGCCTTGGTCATGTTTCAGGCCGATTCCGACTTCTACCAATACACCACAGCCACCGCTGCTGAGGGGGATTCTGCCACGACATGGCAACCCACATCTGAACAAGTCATCCAGGAAGGAGAGGTGATCTTCCGTGCCTAAGATGGGCAGGGAGAGGCAGAGGGAGGGATGGTGGTGGAGACACAAGAAGAAGAAGGGACAAGAGGGGAGGGAGGATGAAGAGGTGGACGCCAACACTGAGTCAACAAGGAAGGAAACGATGAAGCTGCAGCAGAGGTAGAAGAGAAAATAGAAGAGGAGATGGAATGTGAGAGTCAGGCGTAGGGGCAGATTTGTGAAGAATGTATAAAATATTGGTTAACAGAAATCTAATTTATACACGAAAAGAAAATATAAGAAATGAATGCAGTTGATGAGACCTCAGATATTCAACATACTATGATGGTACAAATTAATCTATACAGGATTCATAACACACAACACTTTATAAACAATTATATTTTAAAATGTATGGTCAAAAATCATGTATTTTGCAGTCGGAAAAGAGGTGAGATCCAAATATTTGGTAGATATGGTTGAGAATTCTTCCAGAGATAGTTATACTACTTTGTATAGTTTGTTTATTTTATTAGACTGAAATGCAGAATGATGTTGTGTCCTTTTGTATTTAGATTACTATTCTGTATTACCCTTATTCACTTAAGAAAGACCTCTGTGTTATGTTTTCCATTTCACTCAGATGAGATATGTACATTTTCCTTAAATAGTCAAACTATTTTATTGTACTTAGTTGTAAGTATTTTCATAAAAACCGCATTATACAGAGATTATATACAAGAACATGTGGGGGTACTAAAGGTTTGTTTGGGGGGTAATTATCAATTCCTCCATTTTTCCCAAAGTGGGATGTCATGAACTGGGAAACAATGTAAATGCTGTGCATGTATGCTATTTGTATATTTGTTAGGCATCCTCTGAAAAAGTCTAAAAAATACCTGATAAAACATAAAAAGAAATATGTGTGTGGTGGTGACAACCTGATCAACCATTCTCAGTTTCACATTGATATCAAGATTGTTTTTTCTGGTATTGCAGCTAGCTAGTCACACTGGTAAGAAGACAGTTTCCTGTCACCAATGTTTTTATTTCATTATTTTGTCTGTTTATATTAACACATGCAAGATGCCCTGTTAGATATCAGTAACATTGCTTAGACTGAAAGTCATCATCTCCTCAATAAAGAATCATCAAACACCTGACCAGCCTTGTGTTGTGCTGTTATTTTAATTTTTTTGTTTTTTATAACAAATGTGTTGTTTTACTTGTTTCCTGTAAGCTTACACTGCTCGCAGAATATCTAGAATATCATTGAAAGGTGGGTATCAGATATTTAAAGTAATAAAATGTATAAATTCGATAAAATAGGAAATTAAGTCATTTCAATTGTTTAAATTATTAGCAAACATCCATGAAACGTGGACATCTTAAGTCATTAAGGCACTGCTCCTCAACTTATAATAAAATATGGACTTATTGACTTAGTTATGATTATTCAATAAATGGTAGAGTTTTTGTCCAGTGACTTGGCTTCCGTGATTGTCAGTCTTATAATAGAGCTTTTATCCCATTGGTGAAGTGGCAGTCAGACCGACGCGTTCCTCTCTGCGATTGGCTGAAATCTGGGGTCAAAGTTAAGTCGACTCATAACGCTGACGTCGACTTCTGCAGCAAAATGGCGTCGTTGACAGCAGTCGTGCACAAGAACCGGTCCGGTTCTTCAGCCTCATCCAAAAAACAGACCGGAATGATGACCCAAAGGAGGTTCAGACTTTTGGACAACAATATCCTTTTTTTCCTTTCGTTAACCTCCATGTTGCATTGTGCTTTGGCTGACGGCAAAACGCTCGTTCTCCTGGAGAACCTCAACATCAGAGACACACATTCAATCTTCTTCCGCAGTTTGGCAGGTCAGTACGACATGTGTGCTTTTTTTCATCCATGAATACTCTCCTCTATACTGTTATAGACCCCCTTCTACGGCTAACATGTATTTGCAGGGAATATAACGTTAGAGCCTTTAGGACTTGAGCGTCATACAGCACAGCAAGGCTCCTAATTGTATCTTAACGTTAGCTCTATGATGTGCGCTTTGTCTCGTCAAACTTCATTCAAGGCGATCGCAGTTTAATGTATTTTAACTCATTCATATTAGTATACATTTTGGTAATGTTAACTGACACTGTATTGGATAGACACGGGGCCACTCTTCATTTCGGCATACTTAACTTAGTACACCAAATACATAATATAATTATTTAGTACACACTTTATATGTTTTATCAGTGTAGCAGTCATCAACCATAGATTCAATTATGTTCGATGCAATTAATCGAGCCTACATTTGAATACATTCATCTACACAAGATAAGATGAAATAATTAATGATTTGCATGCTAATATACTTTACATGGACTTGCCAATTTATCTCCAGCTATTTCACTTTAAAGACTTGCAAGTAGGTGCATTAATATATAGTGGGGTAAACCCACTTTCCCATTTGGGAAGTAGAATTTACTGTTCGTTAGCCAGTAGTTTATACTGTACATAGGAAGTCAATCAGAACATATAGATGATTAGAAAATACCACTTTAACATGGGAGTTATAATGTATAGGTCTCCGGACCTTTGGAAATGCATGCAATGCAAAATGTCACTGCAAAAATGCAACAAGTGTGTCAATGTTCCAGTGATAACGTATCTCTTGTTTTCAGATCGTGGCTTTGACATCACATTCAAGACGGCTGATGATCCCTCTCTATCTCTGATCAAATATGGCCAGTTCCTGTATGACCATTTAATCATCTTTTCACCATCAGTTGAGGGTAAGCTTCACACTCCTGATTCAAAATCAAGTTAACAGTTTCATGGCTTGTGTACGCCTTGTTGAAACAATCATTTAAATTGATTTCTTTTTGGCCATTGGCAGACTTTGGAGGAAATATAAATGTGGAGACGATTACATCCTTTATTGATGGTGGAGGCAACGTCCTGGTTGCTGCCAGTTCAGATATTGGTCAGTTGATTTCCAACAGCTTTTCTTTAATATTATAGCCAAGTCTATAATATTGCATATGTTAAGGCTCTTCTCCTTCTTACACAGGTGACCCACTGAGGGAGCTGGGCAGTGAGTGTGGCATTGAGTTTGATGAAGAAAAGACTGCTGTCATTGACCATCACAACTTTGACGTGTCTGACTCTGGAGAGGTAAACAGAATTCTGTTCAGACAGCAGGCACATCCACTTTGTTTCTCTGATCCAGTCTTTAAAACTGGTGCTCCAGGTTGTTATTTACTAATGGTCCTTCTTGTCTCCAGCACACCCTGATTGTTGCTGATCCAGAGAACCTGATGAAAGCTCCAACTATTGTTGGCAAACCCACCAATAAGCCTGTTTTATTCAAGGGTGTTGGGTAAGCACACCTGAACAAGATTTACATTTTAACAACCAAGTATACAAAGTCTTACTGCACTTCTCCACTCTACCATTTAGTATGTTGACACAATTGATATTCTGAAGCAGCAGCAAAGACCTTAAATCACTGCTGTTTACAAATGTTAAATCATCTCTACATTAATTCAATAAATGAATACTTTATGACTTGAGCAGCAACTCCTGAGGTTAACTTTACTTGACTGTAGCAGAGATCCCATTTTATGTCGCACCAGTTCAGTAATCTTGAAAGGTTTGGTGCATTACTCACAAATACAATCTGTTTACATAATAATATTGACTAACATGCAATGCCCCCCTCCACTCTTGCAGCATGGTGGCAGACCCAGAGAATCCTCTTGTCCTGGATATTCTCACCGGCTCATCTACTTCCTACTCGTTTTTCCCTGACCGACCTGTCTCTCAGGTGAGAATACTGAACATAAAAAGTATATCTGATTATTAATTTATAAATAAGTTATTCATAATGATCCTCTTATGTCCTGAATGTGATTAGAAGCAGCTTATTTGCTCAGGTTCGGCCATGCCTCCACACGATAGACAGGTGGGAATTTAACTACTGGAGACTAATGCCGATGCGGTTGTGTTTTTGTGAAGAGTCAGGAGCCATATATAGCCTTATGTTCTCTGGATTAGAAATGAACTACACAAGATTTAATGTAGTTTTTTTGTTTCTGACTACAAATATATTCTTTACCTCTCCAGTACCCCCATGCTGTTGGCAAGAACACTCTGCTTATCGCCGGCCTTCAGGCCAGAAACAACGCTAGAGTGGTTTTCAGCGGCTCCCTGGAGTTCTTCAGCGATGCCGCCTTCAACTCTCCTGTGCAGAAGGCCACGCCTGGCTCCCAGAGGTAGTCTTCACGCTTAATCACATCCTTCTTCTTATGAATGCTATTCTAGCTTCCAATTACGAAATAAAATTAGGGACATTCTGGTCACTCTTAATTTTAGTTTTGCTATGTGAACAGATGTTCACTTACTACTCAACCATGTGGGATGCAGGCATTTGTAATTCCTTACAGTCTTGAGATGCTTACAGTTCAGTGTCTTAAAAGACCCTGAAGGTCCCCCTAAAGATTCAGTGGGTACATTTTGTAAAAAAAGTTTTTTAAAAAGTGGCATTTGCAAGATTTCACTGTGCCTGAAGATGAACAGCCAATCAGAGCCGAGGGCTCTTTAACGCAGTGTCCATCACTGTTTGTGAACTGCAATCAAGCTGTCAAACTAGGCAGCGCTCATCCAATAGGAATCAAGATTCTCTTACTGCTTTGCCCATTTCTTATGAACACATTTTAGTGTACTGTTCAGCTGTAAAATAGGAACGTTTGTGAACAAGTCAAGCTAAAACCAAACACAGCCCAACGATCAGAGCAAACGTTTATTTTACTAAGCGGTTTACTAAAATATGTTTGTGAACACATTTGAGGCAAGAAATAGGCAATGCGGTAACGGATTCTTGATTCCTGTTTGAGCAGCGCTGCCTAGTTTGACAGTTTGATCAGAGTTCAGCAGCAGTCATTGACACTGGGGTATGCCATTAGGAGCACTAAGACAGTAAACGGCAACAATATGACAAGACAAAAACACAAGAATGTGTTCATGTGTTGTGGTAGTGCATCAAGATTTGCAAAAATACAGCAGCAACTTCAGGGTGTGGCCTTGACCAACTGCCACTTTGCTCATTTGAAAGCCATGATGTCTCTCTCCCTGTCTCATGGGTGTGCAAAGCACATGCTATGGGACCTTTAAAACATGTTGACATTTTCATATTCAAACAGAACCTGCCAATACACAAACCGGCTCCAAATAAGTAGTGTGTAAATCCTCCTGACAAATGAATACATTTTGTAATGAAACAAACTGCATCCCATCAGAGGTGGTCAGAAAAGAATCTGTATTGTCCAGTTTTAAATCCCCTGTGTTTGAAGCACATTTCTTCTTGTTGGGCTCTTTGTTAGGTATGAGCAGACAGGGAACATGGAGCTGGCCGAGGCTCTGTCTCGTTGGGTGTTTAAGGAGGCCGGAGTCCTCAGGGTGGGAGCTGTTACCCATCATCCCGTTGGAGAGATCACGCCCCCTGCAGCATACACAATCACTGATCTTGTGGTGGGTTTAAAATTTCCAGGGACTTATGTGAACAACCATCACCCTGAAGATATTTGTCTTGGCCTGAACTAAGGGCTCTGAATTTGTACGTATACAGTATATCTCAATCCGTGTCCCACTTTCCCTAACAGGAGTACAGTATTGTCATTGAGATGTTGACCGAGGGTCGATGGGTTCCGTTCGACGGTGATGATATTCAGCTTGAGTTTGTGAGGATCGATCCTTTTGTCAGGACATATCTCAAGAAAAAGGGTACGTTTCTGTGCTCATGGAAAATATAGAGTACTAATGAATTGATTTTTAATTCAGGCTTACAGTCTAAATGCATTGCACCTTGTTTCATTTGTATGCACCATCGCAGTTTCACACTGGGTCCACTATTAATCCTGTGTTGTCTTTCTTCTAGGAGATAAATACAGCGTCCAGTTCAAGCTGCCTGATGTGTACGGAGTCTTCCAGTTTAAGGTGGACTACAACCGACTGGGATACACACATCTCTACTCCTCCACCCAGGTAAGTTAATCGGAAGGTTTACGTCACTTGGGCTGTACTGGTGGAGATCTCCATGTGTGGAAAGTACTAGAGATACTAGAGATTGAATCATTTATAGTTCACTCATCTTTGTTAATTGATGTAAAGAGATGAACAACGTATTGTTCGCTATGGTTAATGAGGTATTCCACAAAATACCTGTAGGACGATCTCCCAAAAACCTTAGTGTATCAGAAGTTTAAAGTACTGTGGCTTGGAAGAGGTTCCTCTTATTTGTAATACATGTAACAGCCATACTCTAATGAATGGCAGCCTAACTTCTACTATTTGGTTTCTCCATTACAGGTATCAGTGCGTCCCCTGCAGCACACTCAGTACGAGCGCTTCATCCCCTCAGCTTTCCCATACTATGCCAGCGTCTTCTCCATGATGGCAGGACTCTTTGTCTTCAGCATAGTCTTCTTGCACATGAAAGAGAAGGAGAAGTCAGACTAATGCAGAGAGACAACGGGGAAGGGATGACAAGATTATAAAGTTGAAATTGAATGTCTTTTGATGGCTTGAATCTTCACGCAGGGAATTTGGACTATAAATACAGTTTCTGTTCAGTTATTTGGTTACTTAACTACTCCGGGGCTGGAGGCCAAAAGGGGTGACTAATGCAGTGGTTGGGGTTTTGTTTTATGGATGATTTTTTTTTTTTGAACTCTGAAATTACTCAAAAGCCTGTAAATGTCAGTCAGCGTTTGTATAAATAAAGTTACTTTACATTTGATGAAGTTATCTCCTAAGTAGAGCACTTGCCTTGGAACATAAAGATAATCCATAATAAAATTTGACCCATGTTCTCAATTTAGGAAGGTTTATTGTGGTAACTACATGCACTGATTATGCCAACTGTTAATTTGTTTTTGATAAGTGTTTCCAAAAAAGCTGGAGTCATCTTAACAATAAAATATTAACATTCCACTCCATACGTCCTGTTAATTCTGTGACATTGTATCATTGTACTCAGTGATTTCCACAATGTATTGAAATCTGTCTTCCTGGACCTGTTCCTTAATAACGCTACACGCTGTGACTGACACATAGTGGTGTTGGTTGTAGTGATGTGACGCTACTGTCCTAGGAAACGACATTGGTTTAGAGAGTTTACATGGGGGGGGGGGGGTACATATACGACATGACATATACGTGAGTCATGCAGGCGTGCCGAATTGACGAATTGGTGCTGATGATTCACAATCATATTTTATATTTTATGATGCATTGTATGTTTGCACAAAGCTGAGCAAATAAAACTTTTAATAATCCTACTTTTAAACTCCGTTCAGTCGCTATAGGTTTTTTTATTTAGTTGTTTTTATTGACATAATAGCACGAACATCAAGTGTACAAATTAAAAAATAAAAAACATACGAAACAATACAAACGAATAAATAACAGTCATTATAAAAAGTGAACAGGAAAACAAAAATTTACAATTAGTCAGAGGTTTCAGGGGGGGGGAAGCTACAGTTTCCACAATTGTAATACTTTTTTAGTTATCCAACATTCTAAGTGACTTCAGTAGAGATTTAAATTCTATGAGAAAAAGGTACAAATTTAGGAGATTGTTTAGCAAATTTCTGCTTGTGAATATAAAATCTGGCATACAGAATAATTAATTTGATACTCAAGAGCACCATCATCTGAATAACCATAGAAACAGATGATATCTTTAAGGGGTAGACAAAGTTGGTGGGTTCAAAAAAGTAAGACTCCAAATCTGTCCAAAATCTTTTGGATAATTCACAATCAAAAAAAATGTGAGATATTGTTTCAATATTCTGTTTACAAAATGTACAGGAAGAGTCAATGTCGGCAAATCTAGCAACAAGGTGATTAGTAGGGTATATTCAATTTGGAGGTGTACTTCCTTAGCTTTTGTTAGAAACACAGTATTTATACGATAGAAGCCAAGCCCTTCTCAAATTTATGTTCTCAATGTTGGATCTCCACACAAACTTGCCCCTTAATTGGCACAACTGTATTCTTTCTCTGAACAATTCGGTGAATATGCTTATTGTTACACTTTGTGTGTTAGTTCAATTCCATCCAGGCTGGGATATATCGTGTGCACCATAAAATAAGTAGTTTTATAAAAGTTGAATTTAACCATTTGGGATTGCATGTGTTAAAGAATTAAATTCTCTGAAAGGAATTGGAAAACTGTGTACATCCATAAACTGTTAATAAGTTCGCAAATCACCAGATTCATCAAAAAGATATGGAATGTGATTTAAATCTCTTTGGAAACATTTAGGAAAAAATAAGGATTTATCCTAATAAGTATGTTACAATTATTCCATAACAAAGATTGTGCGATAAAAAAAACAATTGTGGACAAAAGCTAGTTTCCAAGCTAGAAGGGCTTGTTGATTAAATTTTGATCAATTAATTGTCAATTTATTTGGCAGAAAATGTATTTTAAATAAAGGAAATACCTCCAATTTTGTTAGAGTTCAGCCTCTACAGTCCTCCCACGCGAGGCTAATGGTGACGTAATCCACTGACAGTAGGTCAGTAGCACAGCAATTCGTTTCTTTGGTGTTATTAGCTAGGTAACTTATATCGGCAAGTCCGCGAAAAGGTAGCTAACTTAATGTACTTTACAATAGCCAATCACAGTGAGGAAACGGAGAGCGTGCAAACCACAGTCGCTGCTTAAAGTTATCCATGGTTGGACTAAAAACTTGCTAGCCACCCCTACCCTAAGTCTAGCGTTAAAAAAAAGTCAAGTCGCTAACGTTACAGCTATAAGGCGAAGCTAGGAAAACATTACTTGGCTAACAGGTTCCGTTGACAGAGGGTTGACTTTTCGCACTGCTTGCTTGGCATTAACATGATAATTGTGAACTAGCGGTGCTGTCAATTGAATGTGTACAATTGATAAACAAAGCTGTATCTTTAGTTTGGCAGCCGAGTGCCTTGGACGGCAAGGTAATGTTAGCTAGCTAAGGCGGGCGGCAGCGTTAGCTTTAGCAAAATAAGAGGTCTGCTTAGGGAGTCAGCTGACAGCCTGCTGTAAGCTGCCGACAGACTAGTGATGGATCAACTCAAAGTAAAGGATCGCATATTGGAAAACATCTCCCTGTCTGTCAAGAAGGTAAGCGCTGTCCAGTTGGTCCAATAACTTAGCTAAACAATGTCACAAAATTGAAGCTTTTTCACATGAGATAGTGTAGCTAACGTTAGGTCATCTTTTGTCTGCCAAAGAGAGCAACTTTCAAGTCGGTGGGACATTACCAGTTCGCTGTCAATGGAGGGCCTTTCCCTTACTGATATTAAACAAATAACCTATACACTATTCCCTACGATTTCTTAATTCACCTTTATGTTTTACGGTTGTTATGTTGTTGTAGTTTATTTTTTTGATCAAAGGGACCAATAGGGGCATCAAGCCCCTGTGTTTGCTTACTGCGGCATGTGTTGTAAACACATCTGCAACTATATCGGCGACAACATTTTTTGCAAAATAATGGTAAGCCAGTACGTCTTTGCTACCAATTTCCATTGGAGTTATGAAATATCTTAGATATTTTTCCAGCAATGCTTGGACACCCTAACATAACCTGACAGACAGCATTGCATATTCTTCCTACTCTCCCTGCATGCTCTTTTACATTCACTTTCCAAAACTATGTGCATTTGCGTTTTTATTTAGCATGCGCTTTCAGTCTCAGTAATTTCCCATTACTAGTCCACTAGTGTTTAATGCAATGCACCCAGTAATGGGTCTTACTTCCTTTATTCACATTTCTCTAATACTTTTTAGTCTAGTTACTGTTTCATCAACATATTTTATTGTAAAGACTGCAAAAGGACTGTGAAAGTGCTAATTAAATGGTATGCCTCAAGCTTTTAAGAAAGTGTATAGTGTTTGCCTCAAACAAACATTGCATAGTCCTGTGCAGTCTCAGGATACAAGTTCTTTTAGGATGTTGATTATTGTGAAATAGTGCATATTGACAATGTACACACACACACACACACACACACACACACACACACACACTCACACACTCTTTGGGTCACACTTGTCAAAGCTACTCCGACCTATACTTGGTTCATGCTTCAGGGTTTCAATACTGAAGGTCACAGCAGGACCACAATACAAGACATTTAGCTGCATAAACAAGTGATACAGTAGAACTAACCTGCATCTAACATTGCGCTTTGTATATGTCAATAGAAATGTAGAATTCTTTTTTTATTATTCAAATCCAAGAAGATACACACAGTCCAGTGTATTCTGAGTTCTTTTGGTTGTTTTTGCTCTGTACACCAGCACATTGTATTTGTAATGAAGATGACCAAGGTTAAAAGTGGCTCCTGTGATCATTAATTACATCCATATCAGATGAACAATGTAGAAATTCAATTGTAGCCCTTTTAATGTAGAGTCCCCCAATTTAATGGAGCCACATTTACTTTTATATTTGCATATGTCTATTTGTACAAATCCTTCACAACCATATCCTGTGACTGGCAACCCGCAGACATCAGTAGGCATGTGGTATTTTCTGTGGTGATGCTCAGTCAGACCTGTGCTGCAGCCAGCTCACTCACTGCCTGTTTAATGGGTTACTTGTAGAAATGGTCCAATACTATTTCAATATCCAATACTGTTTCCCGATACCGATTCTGATACCTGATCTTGCGTATCGGCCGATACCAAGTACTGATCCGATACCAGTGCGTCATATGTTTCATTATGTTTTAACAACTGTGTACTACTATCCCTGTATAGATGTGATATGATTTCTATTTTGTTGTGAAACATGAACAAACACAAATAATTATTATCCAGTTTGAAAGTCAGTCATAACGGGGAAAAGAACATAAATAAACTAATTTAACGTACATTTTCTTCAGGGCTTTATTACAATGTATCGGATCGGTGCATAAACTTCACTACTTCCCAGTACCGATACCAGCGTTTTAGGCAGTATCGGAGGTAATACCGATACTGGTATCGGTATCGGAACATCTCTAGTTACTTGCCTTCAGTCTGGTATTCAGCAGTAAAATTGCAATACAAGGAGTAACCTGCACACAGGAAAACACATGCTTAGTAGGATTTAGGCCTAGGTCAGGGACATTTCACTGCTTGGTACTAAATTCCTTGGTTGCTATGACTGCATGTTGCTCTGTCCTAATCCTTGGATCATGTAGAAAAAGGGCTGCAATTCTTACAGTGTTCACCCAACATTGATGTGAACACCATTGAGCACACTTAATGCAGTGTCTACTCACACTGTAGTTAGTGTTCTATTGCAAATCAAGTGTGCGAGTACAGAGCCAAGACAATAAAATTACTTGATTATCAGGTTAGAAATTCATTACAGCCAAAACAGACCTTATTTGTCTTGTTTGCATTAATGCAATTTCTTTATTCAGTAATTGCCAGTTTTGCATTTTTAAAAAGCTCTTTCACCAACGCCCTTGGAGAACCATTCATCATGCCAAATTGGCAGAACAATCATTGATAATAAGGGCCAAATACAATCAGTTCTTAAAACTGGAGTTGGAGTTAAAATGCTCCTCTTCCTAGCAAAACAGCAGAGAAACAATGTCTCTCTACAGTTGCAGAGTTACTTTGCGGCCTGTGAAGATGAGACTCCAGCCATCCGAAATCATGACCGGGTCCTTCAGCGCCTCTGTGAACATCTTGACCATGCTTTGCTGTATGGGTAAGAGGCTTACTGCAAGCAAATTGCATAGAGCAAATAATGATCCGATTTGTTTTATTTGTCATGCAAAAATCCTGTTGTAAATTGTATTTTATTTTCTGCATACAGTACAACCCCATGTCCCTCCATGTTAACTGTCACAATTTTTACAGCTTTTAAAACCATGCTTCAATACTACTATACTACTTTAATTGATCTTGGTGCGGATCATTTTTATTTCTATAGTCTATACCCTTTGCCATTTTTTTTATCATGCATGTGATGTTATTGACTGTTTTCTACATTACAGCCTACAGGACATCTCCTCAGGCTACTGGGTCCTGGTCCTTCACTTCACCAGGAGAGAGGCTGTCCGTCAGATAGATGAGCTTCAGCACATAGCAACCAACCTTGGGCGAAGTGAGACATCTCTCTCACTCTGTCGAATACACTAACATGTACAGTGCGTGGGGTGATAGATTATTCAATGGGTTATATGTATGGAAAATAATTATTTTTCTGTTTTCTGTGTAGGCCGTGCATGGTTATACCTGGCATTGAGCGAGAGCTCTTTAGAGAGCTATCTACGCCTTTTCCAGGAGAACCAAGCGTTACTGCAGAAGTATTATTTCAAGTAAGTAATCCAGTAACCCTTATCTTGATTACCTAAAGAAAAGGAATTCTGAATTCACAAAATAATTACTATTAAACAAGTATATATTGTATTTCAGGAATTACTTTCTGTGGTTGTTACAAATTGTGTTGGACAAATTGATATGATCAAGTAATTTTGTGAAGAGTAAAAGTTGTTCACTCACATGTAGCTATGTGATTTTATTCTCTGCTAGGAATGCACTGGTCTGCAGTCATGACCACCTCACACTCTTCCTCACGCTGGTGTCCGGCCTGGAGTTCATTCGCTTTGACCTGGAGCTGGTTAGCATATATTTCATGACAATATCAATAGAAATGCAGCTCCTAGCAGCATGTATCTAATGTTACTGTTGGGTCCTGCTGGTTCAGGATGTGCCCTATCTGGACGTGGCCCCCCTACATGCCAGAGTACTACAAACCCCAGAACCTGCTTGACTTTGAGGAAAGGCTGCCCAGCTCAGACAGCTTGTCCCTGCACTCTTTCACCTCCCTTACCTCCACCAACCTGGAGTGGGATGACAGTGCCATAGCCCCCTCCAGTGAAGGTAAGCAGTAGGGATGGGCCGATCAACTTCTTGTGGCCCCCATGCCAATCTGAGTTCTTTAATGTTGGATATTTGCAGATACAGTGTCCAATCCGATACTTATATTTACCTGAATGTTGATTCAATATTTATCTGACGCATCAAAATAACTATGCTTTTAAAATTTGGCCCGCCTTTTTTCACAAAATTCTTGCTCCAAATACTAAAGGTTCTGATCCAGAACTATAAAGGGAATACATACAAATTTATTGATATGATATGAATAATAAAAGTTTATCTTGGGGGAATAACTCAGTAATTGACGCGACATAATCAGCCAGGGAGAAGACGCATCACTCTGTTGGAATTGTTGGGACTACGGAAACACAGCGTCTACTCACAGTTGTATTGTGGTGATACAGAATGGTGTTACCTCTACTTTTACAATCACTGGCTTACAGAGAGCGCACACACACACACACACACACACAGACACACACACACACACACACAAGACAACAGACAAGTTTCACTTTGGCATTACGTTACTCATTGGAATTAACGTTTAAATAGCAACAGTTAATATTACCTGCCGCCTGTGACATACATCATTTGAACTGGCATAGAACTAGCTAAAATGTGAAGCTGCTAGTTGAGTGTTGGTACATTCAATCATTTGGACCCATACTGGCTTGTAATTCTGAATCATTATGGCCCGTCAGTATTGCTCCCCTTTGAATTAGCACCATCAAACATCTAGTGTTAGTTCTATGTGCTGCTGTGTCTCTGTGTGCCTCTAATCTGGACACCTCATGGACTAATTGGGATGTGACTCCTTTGCTCAACGGCAGCCTTTTTTTTGGAGTTTATGATTTGAGCAGGTCCAACTGGAGTGTAAATACACACTTGTATGCTTTGGCACAAAATTTTACAGCAATGTCCATCTAATAGTGTGGTAAAGCAGAAGTTGGATTGATTCTTGCAGACTTGTGACTCACGTATACCAAAGTGCATTTTATCAAATGGATCACTTGGTGTGTAGAGGGTCATGGTTACAGAATGTTCACATTCGTGTGATTGCAGAGCTCACTGAATGCTTTCCCCATCACTCTCCACATAGTACTGAGTCAGTTTCAGTTTTAGTTCCCACTTTTTTCCACCATTGATTTTGTTATTTCATAAACCAAATGTTATTTAATTTCTCTGTTTTTGTGCCATTGAATCAATCTCATCTCTCCTGTCTCCACTTCATCTTTCTCTAATGTTGAACATTATCCTTCCTTTTTTTAGATTATGATTTCGGTGACATCTTCCCCGTGTTGCAGTCATTGCCAAGTGCAGACTGGGAAGGTGGGACATTGGTCATCCCCTCCCTTTCCAGCCCTTTCATCCCTCCCTCCTATATGGCATGACCATCCCGCAGTTTGTGCATAATGCATGCTGGGTACTCCAGCCAGTAATTAGACATGTTTAATATGTAAAGTCCAGCTAGCTGGTGCAAACAACTGCTGTTCTGAGGACATTAAATGAAGCATGATCAAAGGGACATTGGTTGAAGTACTTCTATTTTTGGGATTGAGTTCAGTTGGAAGGGATGTGGGTTTGGGTGTTGGGTGGCACATATTTCTGCCAATAAAAGTTATGAAAGCCAATGGCTTAATAATTTTTTTATACCATCAAACCTCTATATTTACCCTCATCTAAACTTACCCAAACATACCACATTAGTATTTTAACTTAAAGTCAAATGTGACAGCATATTTTAGTAAAGCTTTTTTTATTGATAATTTTATGAGTTGAATTAACAAACAAGGGTATGGAACCAAAAGTGTGTCATCATACATAATGACTTGACTGGTAAGTTTGGGAAGAATTCAGTGTTTGGTGGGTACACAAGTTCTGCATGTGTTGCTCATCGGGGGAATGATCCTAATGCTCGCTCTGGCTTGTTATTTACCACAGCAAGATACATGTCTTGTGTACTGCCTAATACTGACCTCGTCCACTGTCTTATCTGTTTGTCTGGTGTATTGCTTTTGTAATGTCTTCTGTTCCTGTATGATATGTGGCACTGGCCTAGGTTCAGCTCAACTGATGTGTGAGGTAACACTCAAGAATAGTTGTTTAAGGTCATAGAGTGCAAATTCCTTTGTATTACTTCACCACCTGCTTTTTATTACATTTTGATAAACACATAAATTAATTAGTGGAAACCACTTAGTCAGTACAACCATGATCAATCAAAAATGCTGATTCCTGCATATAATATTATTTAAATATTTGTATGACCCAAGCTACCCTCTAGCTGCAAAAGTAATGCTTGCCCTCGGCCTGTCTCACTGCAAAGATAGCTGCCTTGCCGTGTACCTACTTGATGTGATACTCATTGTGCTTTGTGCCTCTCTGACCCTGCCAAAGAACAACAGGAACCTGCTGCACGTTTGTTTTTGAGCAATGTTGATGAAGAAATACACAAAAGTTTTTGTAAAATTGTCTCGTTGGTCAATTTTCCATGAAAATTAACAGAATAGAAACAACTCTTCTCTAAATTACCTTCTACATTAAAACCTTTTGAACTCTAAGTTTATTGTTTAACTTTCTGACGAGACAATGCTAAAAAATCTGTGTATTTTATAATATTTATATCTGTAAAAAATGTGGGTGACTGACTGCTACTTAACTCTTGGTATTACTTGTCATGTTAGAGGGTGACCTAACTGACCAGGCCAGCTGTCCGCGATCCAGTGGTTCTGATCCCCAGACAGTCATCAGCGACACAGTGGTCCTTTCTGCTGGCAATGTCAAGGCGACGGCAGCAGCTTATCTTGCTCCACATAGCCCCACGTACAGACACAACCCCTTCAACGAGGACTCAGACACTAACACCACTAACACCTCAGCCGACGGCACGCCAATTCATGTGGCCAGCCGCTACTACAGTGCCACTGCTGGAGATGACACAGAGAGCACGAGCAATGAGCTGGAGGTCATCAGGTACAGTAGCTACAGCTTTAGTTTCTGGCTTGCAGGCTCATATTCTATCTGAACAGTTAATCTAATTGTATTAAAACAGAGAGGAACCACAGCTAACCACTCTGGTCTTCCAGGATGGCCAGACGAAGGAAACCAGCCAAGAAGCGCCGAGGGAAGGGCTCCACAGATTCTATCGGCAGCATCCATAACTCTGTCTCCTCTGAGCACATGGAGATGGACAACAGCCTCTTGGCATCGGAGGATGTGAATTCATTTAACGGCACTGTGTTCCAGCTGGATGCTGAGTCAGAGTTGAGGAGAAGCAGGGTGGGATCACAGGTTGTGGATGAAGGAGATGAGGATGGAGTAGAAGGCCTCCTGCGGCTCCCTGAGATGACGGACACCTCCATGGACACCGTGGGCCAACCCCTCCGTGATGTAATGGACCGGCTCAATGGGTCTTTAGATAGGGAGGAGGCCTGGGAGCACAGAGAGGAGAAAAGCAGCGAAAGCTGTGACCGGAACCCCGAGCCCCCTGCACAGCAGCCCTTTCGAGAGGATTCAGAGGGCGAGCCACCTGACCCAGCTGCAGGAGAGACGTCTCTCTCCCATCTGGCCACAAGCCACAACTTCCTGCAGGCCTCTCCTACAGACTTATGCTGCTTTACCTCCAACAGTTCAGACTCTACTCCCACTGGTGGTGGCCACTATGACTCTCCAGAGCATAGCCAGTCGCAGACTCTTTCAGGTGGCCTTGAAGATGAAGGAGAGGCAAAAGCGTCAGCAGGACAGGAGCCTGACGTGAAGACCGGGGAGCAAGGCACTGAGGAAGGAGAGGAAACCGACAAAAAAACATTTACCATGGAAGCAGAAAGTTCTCATCCTGCAGAGTTTAAGTAAGGAGTTTCTACAAAATAAGTTGGTTGTTGTTGTAATTTTGTTAAAAGGGTGTCTAATGTTCTTCATTGTTCATATTTCAGGGTGGACAACAATCACTTGCTTCTTCTCATGATTCATGTATTCAGAGAGAATGAGGAGCAGCTCTTCAAGGTGAAGACAGAGACACTCATTGTTTTTTATTCATTTTGAATTAAGTTACATGCTTTGGAGAAAATATGAATGTATTTATATGTAATGCTGTATTGTAACATTAACAATTTAATGATAAAATATCATCAGAGAAGTAAGGCAGCACAGTGATGCCATGGTCTTTTACCAGGCCTGTTTTTAATTGTCTTTCAAAGTGATCATTTATCATACGTCTTTAAGCAAGTTTTAGTATTGACTCATGCTTGTTTTGAGATGGAAGAAGTGGTTTGGAGACGGTTTAGTGGAAGTGTTGCAAGTATCAGTTTGTCAATTGCCTTTTAACTTTTTTCTCAGGCTGTAGTAATATGTTTAACATGAAACACCCCCAAAATTGCCATTGCCAAACATACCATACTCCATTTAAATAAACAGTAATTGTATCATTGTAAAATACACTTTGTCAACAGAAACAAAATCAAACTATCAAAGGCCGTCTTGGTTTGTCTTCTCACTGTTCCAACAATCATGACTGGTTTGGTTGGAAAAAAACCTTAATTCGCCCATTTACATGTAAAAAATAAGCTGGCTCTATAAACGCTGTCCATACGCTTCCATAATGCTGTCAGACAGTTAGAATAATCTGAGCCTGTCAGTGGAAAAAAACAGCACTTTTAGTGGGCACAATTGGCAATACACGTTTGCCCAGTTATTACATTGCAGCTTGGTTTGCAGCTGCTGGTTACAGCGTTCTCCCACAATACTGGAGCAATTCAAATATTTTTGTTCACATTAGTCACTTATGTCACACCAATTATTGGGGAAATAGGTCCAGGTTAAAAAAAACAACAACAACCTTTAATTAGCCTAATTAATTTCTATTATCAAGTGAATAAATGGTTTGTTATAAACAATGAAAACATACAGCTGATGATAAACTAGCATAACCTATCTACTATACTTGTAGCAACACTGTGCCACAGTATACAATCCAGTTGCCAGAAGCATCACTAGTGAACAAAAAAGTTTGAGATGGATGAATATGGAGGTTGCCGACACTTAACAGAATTTAGCTTTGTGTTTTCAGATGGCGAGAATGAGCACAGGCCATATGGAGGGGGGACCTGCAGCCCCTTTACCTGCTACTGACTGACTGTTACATCTACCTTCTTAGGAAGGGTAAGTGGCTCAAAACCTAATGTAACCAAATGTATTGGCTTTATTAACAGGACATATCATAAGTAGGGACATACTAATATTGGTACTGGGAGTCAAAATAAATTTTTTACACATGGGTAACGGCATCTGAATTTGCATTCACATTTAGTAAATCAAATTTTGACCA
Organism: Etheostoma perlongum; assembly: GCA_026937815.1. NCBI lineage: Eukaryota > Metazoa > Chordata > Actinopteri > Perciformes > Percidae > Etheostoma > Etheostoma perlongum. The sequence continues at coordinate 23,495,283 of CM049377.1, forward strand.
TATGTAAACCAATCTTGTCCACCTGTACTAGTAACCATGAGAGTATATTTTTCTGAAACATCCATTGTAATGGTCACATAAGATCTACACAATGTTCTAGGAAGTGGGCAATACATTTAAATAAGTTTGTTCTGTTGGCGAAAATACTTCACATTAACATGTGCTCACTGCATTTCATCGTTGTACTTTTGATTTTCTCCACAGGTGCAGCAGAGAAGCCCTACACAGTAGAAGATGCTGTTTCTTATAATGAGCTGGACTATCTTTCGGTAAGTGTCCTGCATAAACAGGGTTTGCCATTTTCTCTCATTTGTCTGTGACTTGGCTACCCACATACATACATACATACATACAGTATGTACATACATACAGTACATACATACATACATACATACTGTACATCATACTAGGGGTGTAACTAGACACCCTCATGAGACGAGACATGAGATTGGGTTCACGAGATTGAGATGAGACAAGTGTTTAAAACATTTTACAGAAAACTCCAATGAAGAAATAAGACTCCTGTATAACTAACAGTTACACTACTTATTCCATATGTATGGTGGAGAGAGAGTCTGTTCACTCAGATAACCAAGGTTACAACATAACTAAGCGTTTTCTGGCAGTAGTTGAGACCAAATGTTTTGTACTTGAATTTGTCATTGTACAGTAGACAGAGAGAAATAAAGCGTATTTGACTATTGTTTCACATTGATTACGTTCTGAAGCACAAATAAATGACCATCAAACACTCAACAGATGATTTTTGTGAAGACAGATGCTATTTTTTCCTCCTCAGCATTTTATTAATTGCACAAAGTAGTAGGCTACTCTAGTATCAATTTATGACCATTATAGGACGAATGGAGAACAAACTAAAGTTAGGTTTTGCTGTCTGTTTACCAACTCATTTTAACAGAGAAAGAGAGTGGTCTGCGTGAGACAGTGCCACAGTGAACTTTGGAGATCGGCCGGGGTATTTTCTATGCTAATTTCGAGGCTGCTGCTCTGCATTTGTGTACTGATATCACAAGACACTTTTTACCCCGACAAAAAATCTTGTCAGGTTTAACGGCGAGATCTTGTCACACCTCACATACATACATACATACTGTACATACAGTTTCTTGATGTTACAAAACATTTATGAGTTAATAGAGTTATATGTTTTTGTTGTGCAGTACTCCATTGGCCCCAACTGTCATGTCATGGCTAAATCTGCAGTTAACATGGTCCTTAATGTGATCCATCTAGAGTTATTTACAAGATGAACCATGTAGACACCAGCATGATGTGACAGCTTTGGTAGTGGAGCACAAATGATGTATTAGTTATTAGTAATGCTGTTTTCCTTTAGGTGGGCCTTGACCAACAGACAGTGACGTTGGTTTGCACTAACAGACGAAGAACATTCCTGTTAGACACAGCTGATGCTTCTCTGACTCTGTGAGTCTACCTGTCTGCCTCTGGTTTCCCCGTGCAAAGAGCCAGCATGCACACCTTCACATGTAATATACCTGCGCCTATGTGACTGTTAGTCTCTCCTCTAACCTTATCCACTCCATCCTTATTCACTTAACAGGTGGCTCTTGTCTGTTCTCAAGTCAGCCATGGTGAAGGGTTGCCGTGAGCCTCCTTACCCCTCTGTGCTGACTGATGCTACTATGGAAAAAACTCTCTCTCACTAAGTTTGTTTCCCAGGAATCTCACTGTGAGGTAAACGTCAGTTATACTGTATTGTCTTTCATTACAGGTCTGGTCTTTATAGAGAAAAAGCTGACCTACACGTAACTAAGCAACCAATTATCATAAGACAAATTACAAAATCTTATCAGGACAGTCAAGTTTATTTTACTGGTTCAGCTTATTCCTGCCTTCAGCTGTACTAGACACTTAAGTAAAAGAACAGAAACCTTTTGGAAAATCTGTGACACAAGAAATGAGTTAACACAAATCCTAGCTAGTGTGTCTCAAACTGTAACACATACAAATCCACAGCATGTTATTTTCTACATACAGTTGAGATCCAAGGTCAGTCAAAATATATTCAATTGTATTTGTACACAGTGCAGTGCAAAATAACAAACATGATGGTCACTGAGAGAAATACTTCACTTAAGTCTCTGTAAGTCAATTGTCATATTGCATATGAATTTAATTATAATTTGAACTCATTTTTACCTGTAATCATCTTAGTAATAATTCTAGATATGTTTGGGAGTTACATCTTATAAGGTCCTTTTTTACCACTCATATTCTTGACTGACTTTCAAAGCAGTGGTAAACTAATACTTTCTTGTTTTTCAAGGTATATGAAGTATCTATCCAACTGTATTCACTAGTCCATTGGGAGGATCCTATGGACATGACTTTGTCACCCGAGGGTGGCCCACTGAACTCTGGACTACATTCCAGTACCAAGGAGGGGACTCTGCAGTACCGGGCAGGAAACACCTACCTGGGCAAAGAGCTGTGGAAAAGCTGCTACCTCGTCCTTAGGTATGTGCAGGTTGTGCACATCAGTCCCCCTGTCAGCTGGTATCAACATGATACTTTATCATACTTGATACTTTACATCTGACATTAACCTTCCCACTTTGTGTAATAACAAGGTGGGAAGGCTATCTACTTTCACAAATTATAATCATTCTAGTCACTTCTGATTGTTATATCTATCGCGTTTAAAAACTTTTATCCTGAAAACTCTTTGTGGATTTGATTGCCAAAATACCATACCATGGGCGCCCAGATAGCGCCCATAAATTGAGGTTTACTCCTTGATACAGCAGGCCCAGGGTTTGACTCTGACATGCGGCCCTTTGCTGCATGTCATTCCCCCTCTGTCTCCCCTTTCATTTCTTCAGCTGCCCTGTCAAATAAAGGCCTAAAAATGCCATGAAGATTAGTCTTCAAAATACATACCATAATCCCCAGTACTCACTTCCCATTTTGGCACTTCTGCTTTGGTGAAAATTGCCAACATATTGGAAGTGGTATTTCCTTTGACTCTCAGCTATTGCCAGACATACTGAGAGCTAGAGCTCGTGTTTAGTGCAGTCAAGCAGATTTCTTGCCAATCTGTCACAATGTTTAATACAAAACACAGAGTGGGGCTGACTATTTTTTTGGCAATCATCTTGCCTATTGCAGTTATAGTAAAAGTAATATCTTAAGATGAATGTGTCAGTGATTTCTTTTCTAGTGCCTTTTTTAAGAAACAAAGCTAAGAACTTAAAAAACCCTTTGGTTGTTGCCTGGTTAGCTCAGTTGGTAGAGCAGGCACACACACATAGAGGTTTACTCCAGGACGCAGCGGCTGCGAGTTTGACTTCGACCTGCGGCCATTTGCTGCATGTCATTCCCCCTCGCTCTCCCCTTTCATGCATTTATCTGTCCTGTGGAAATAAAGTCCTAAAACCCCCCAAAAAATAATCTTAAATTTTTTTTTTAACCTTTGTGGCCCTTAGAGGACCAACAGTCCAAAATGGTTTGAAACAATTGCATGACTAATTAGGTAAATATAAATAGTTGTCCTCTTTTTTTGCAGCAAGGGAATTCTGTACCTGTATGCAGAAAGAACTGATGTGACACCTCTGCTGTCGGTCACTATGGGGTAAGCTTCAACTAGCTGAGAGATCTTTTTTCACACATAACGATGGCTCTGTTCTATTCAAGTTTCCCAGTACGCCATGACAGTGACAGTGAGCCAACATAAAAGACCCTAAAACTAAAGTAGCAAAATTCAATTCAGCCATCATTCATTTTAAAATGAATGTGCATTTCTTACTGTGACATTTAAAAATGTTTTCTGTGAAAAAAAGGCACGCAAGAAAATGGTGTTACTTTGTGCCCAACAGAGGAGAGCACTGTGGAGGCTGCCGTCGTTCAAACAGCACAGAGCGCCCCCACGCCTTCCAAGTCATCCTGACAGAGCGACCGCCATTGGAGCTCAGTGCTAACAATGAGCAGGACATGGCCGACTGGATGCTGCTGCTCTGCCAATCCGTCTCCAAAGGGGTAAGAAATTGTATTGTGCATACACCATTTGTTTAGCAAACATACATCTCTAACATTGCATGTATAACATGCTGAATTAGCACAAACGGAGCACTTTTAACACCCACACATTGTTGCGTTTAATTTGATTTTAAGTGGGGTAACTCATCAGTCAGGTTGGATTGGTTTTTGTCATAGCTTTCAACCAAAAGTGCATAAACACTCCTTAACATATAATCCCTGTAGACTTGCACTGTGCCGGCTGTACAGGCTATTCTCCTCCCCAATAAAAGATCACTAGGACTTTGTTACAACAGCTGCTGATACACATAATGTGAAAGAGGCAGGTTTTTGCTTGAATAAGTTATCTTATGCAAGGTGTATCCCCACTCCAGGCATCCCATGTTGCCTGGTGATAACAGACAGGAATCAGACCAGCTTTTTCCATTCCCTAGGCAGCTTGACTTTGAGTTTGTAAACAGGACTGAAAATGATTTAACACATATTAAGTATATTGAGGTAGCTAAATGGGAGGAATCCTTTACCAGCAGCTTCCCAATGTTGTCTTTTAAAAAAAAAAAAAAAAAAAAAATCAATGTCAAGAAAGCCATTTATACAGTTGCTTCTTGACAATGTAGAAAAGTTCACACTCCTTGCCTTGCACACAGAATTAATGATCTCTGATTGCACAAGTCACACAACTGTGTCGAAATAAAAGTCACAAAATATCAATATGGATCAATGTAAGCCCTGTCTATATGTGCAAAGTATAATTAAATTACAGCCGGCTTACTTGCAGGTCATCCCTCAAGGTGTGGCCCCCACTCCATGTATCCCGTGTTGCTTGGTGATGACAGACAGGAAGCTGCTTACTTGCCATCAGGACTGTCAGACCAGCTTCTTCCGTTCGCTGGGCAGCGCCGATATCTGTGATGTCACTTTTGTCAGCGTAGAGGCCGACAAGGAGTACTGTGTCATTGTGAGTAGTCATCTGTTTAACTCCTCTTCGTGTTAATCCTATACATTGTTTTGTGTTAGACTTTGACTAATTACTGAATGTATGTAAATAGGAAATTAAGCTATGTTATAAAGTTTTCAGTTTTTTTCAGGGTATGCATGCTTCTTAACATTAAAAAAAAATTGTTTTAAATGTTTGTACTGTTTTGCAGATCGATATATGACTGAACTAATGAAATTAATGATTCCTATGCTATCTTAATATAAATATGTAAAAGTATTTCCAGTTTAAAAAGAGACATTAGCATACAAGATACATCATGCTGCAGTTTTTGTGTATGCTAAATAAGCTGTACTAACTTACTTGGGTATTAGTAGCATTCAGCTAAAGGGGTCAGGCATCTCCTCAAACTTTTAAGACTTCATGGTCTAGGTTTTAGTTAAAATTTAGTTAGTTAAAATCTAACTAATTTTATGCATCCACCACAACATTTTCTGTTACAAATTAATGGAATAATTTCTATCAATGAACAATCTTAACTGAGACCCGTATGATTCCATATGTTACAGCTTTAGAAATAAGGTTTCCTAATTCCTAACTAACATGAAGGTAGCATCTTCACTTTTACCAGTAACCCACTGTAACTGTTTGTCTTGCACACACACACAGGCAGACGTGTGTGTGTGTGTGTGTGTGTGTGTGTGTGTGTGTGTGTGTGTGTGTGTATATCATGGTGTCATTCTTTTGCCTTTCCACTTTCTCCCTCTGTAGGAGTTTGCGGCAGATCGGACCCAGTTTCTTCCTCCGTGGGTGTTGTACTTCAGCAGCTGTGAAGAGAGAGATCGACTGTTGGACGTGTTAGACAACACATGGAAGGCCATTTTCCAGGTGGGAAGATACACTGTCCTTATCAGTGGTTTAAGGGAAATAAATACCTGTGATGTTGCCCTGTTTGTTTTTCCCAAAAATATTAGCATTCAAGAGCTTAAATCCAACAACTACTGCTACTGTCTATCTGGTTGAACTATCATCTGTGTCCTCACTATACACAGGTCGACCTTCCCCACAAAGAAGTGTTGGAGCCGTCTGTGCAAAAGCGTTGTGGTGAGGCCCTCACCCTGATGAATAGTGCCTGGCAGAGGGCAGACAGTCTGGCCCGAGGCAGAGCCCAGCGTGAACCCTGGTGCTGACAGACACACACATGCACGCATACACTTACCTGTGTGTGTGTGAAGATATAGTTCCAGGATAGATGGATTTAACTCTGGCATACAGTCTGTGTCACTGTAAACTAAGTTCTAAGCTCAAAACCGGACGTGGTTATTGGTTGCCCCACTACTGCGTGGGCTTGTGATGCATCTATAAATCACTGATAAAATGTTTCTATCAAAGAAACTTCCTGCAGAAGTAGCAATGCAGATTGCAGATTGCAGTGATGCAACCGAAAGACATTCGCACTTGAAATTGAATGAAGAATTTCAACAGAACGATACAACAGATTTTATTTAATCCAAATCATACATTGCAATTATTCCTTTTTTTTTTAATGAAATAGCAGCATTGCAAAACAAATACACTGAATTAAGGAAAAGTTTAGGGTCATGTGTAATATTTTGTACTCCTTTTGTTTTGGAGGAAATGGTGTTGGATAATTATAGAATGCACATATGCAGTAGTTGTGTCAGGGGAACACTTTTGGTACCAATCTTTAGTACATTGTGCATTTAAATATATCCTGCTGAATTGACTTTGAGATGTAAACAGGACTGAACATGATTTAACACATACAGTGTTTAGTCCATTGAGGTAGTTACTAGCAACTTCCCAACAATTTCTTTAAAAAAATCAATGTGAAGGAAGCTATAAGCTGTATGCAGCTTATGCTTGTTTTGGATGTAGAAAAGTTCACACTCCTTGCCTTGCGCACACACAGAAGTAATGCTATCTGATCGCACAAGTCACACAACTGTGTAGAGAAAAAAGTCACTCTTTGCTTAACAGTCACAAGATGTACTACTTAATCCAAGCTGTCGTACAATTATAGAGCAAATGTACATCGCTGTACCATATCAACACATTATCAGTCACTAATGGTTGTGTACGTGTCTGATATTCAGTTTTGGTTTGTCACGTTTTACATTAACTTAGCTCAATATGAAGATTATTTGGATATTGTCTGAGATCTTGCTATACCTCAGATTAAAAAACTAAAAAAACTATCAGGAAATTTGCCTTTTTTCTCCACTTTGTAGAGACGAGTGGTGGCTTCCATGCAGACTTGCACATTGTTTTTTCTGTCTTTTTTTTTTTCTTTAATGGTATCAGTTGTGGTTTTGTATTAATATCATAACATGTATTTCCATTATAGACAAAGTGGGAACAATTGTTACAAAATTCAATTGAGTGGTGGCATTGGGATTGATTTGCTTCTGCATTAGCAGACATATTAGTGCAGCACATTACATTTAGTGTGGGTAAGTATCAAGTAAGAATTACAGTCTGTGTGAAGAATCCGTTACCGAATGAGAGCTACAAGTTACCCTGGCTTATCATTATTATTTTGCACCAGTGGTTGGAGGCATCGTACTGTACTGTACTTTATGATCTGGCCTCTCCACTAAATTAGAACATCCTTTTAGGCATAAATAGCCTTTTAACTTAGATCTAGTTTAGCGTCTGTTCTTAGCAGATTAATGCTTTTAAATATTCTTTAATATCATCCAATATTAAAGCTGTACTTAGAGAAAGAATAAGAAGTAGAAGACATTGCCAGACCTATCTCCACATTTCTGTGTGAGTATGGTCTGGATAGTGGATAAAACGCTCTGCCTTGTTTGTATTTCTTTAAAACAATCACAACCATCCCAGACAATGCTAAGCCCTGGTAGCATAGCTAGCCAGGGGGGAGGGACATCTGGTGCTTCTCTCATGCGCCAAATGTCAGCCTTAATCCCAGAAACTGTTCCATACTAGAAGACCCTAAACCAAACTCTTCCCATACAAATTATAGTCAGTAGATCATGCATGTGTTCCAATCTGTCCTGCACATTAACACTAATTAGCGTACTGCTGCTCTGTCAATGACGGTGTGTAACTCTTCTTGTGACAAGGCTGAGATCAGTGTCAGATTTGTTTTGCAATGACAGTGTTGCTTTTTTGACAACATGGATTGAAATGGATAGTTAATTTAAAATAAAAATAAGCACTATTTTCCTCTTTCTGGTTGCCTTACACTGTACTTAAACAATTATTTTATGTTTATGTTGTGGTTCTGGTTTCTTTTGAAAGACAAGTTGTAACGTGTGCTGTTTGTTGGGCTGGGTATCCAACCTTGATACTCCAAAAGTGCACCCATAACGGTGTCTGTTAGATATTGCCTAATTTTTGCTGTTCAAAATCAGACAAGTTTGTGTACAAAAAAAAATATTATATTCACCAAAGTATGGTACTTTAAAAATACAGTTTTTGTATTTTTTTCTCCCAAACTTGTGTATTGAATAGGCACCAGTATCAAAAACCTTCAAATGATACCCAGCCCAATAAATATGTCACTTATGTATGTTCAGTCACATTGTGTTACTTTAATTTCAGCATTAATCAGTGCTTTAAGTCTTTCTAAGTGCCACTTGGTCTCATTCACCTTCTGCTCATTAAAAAAAATCTAATCTCAGGTGAAAAGGGTTGGAAACGTCAAATCCAATATCACCGTTTGTGTTTTTTATTGCTGCTGTTTGTCGAAATTAATATTTTTTTAAATCCTTTTTTTTTTCTATTTTGCTCTAATGCAGAAGAAGTGAAGAAGTGTATGCCCACACTGACAAAGCTGCAGAGTAATATTGCGTGTTGAGAAAAGGTTTTATGTAAAAGTTCTTTTTAATGATTTGGTGAGTTCCAAAACAGGATTGGTATTCAGTAATTGTGTAGTAAGAATAGTCTTCCCCCCCCCCTTCCCCTGGATTACCTAAGGTCTTTTGGACCAGAGCAAGTACACTTTTGTAATTTATTTATTTGAACAGGGACATTGCACAAAAAACATTAATAGATGTTGTGTGCCAGGTTGTAGCAAATTGCTGCCCGTAGTCCCAAAATTCCAATAGATTTACTTGAAATGTTGGATTATTGATGAAGAATGAAGAATTAACTGCATAAAGTGTATATTAAGAAAAAGTTAAAGTTAGTCTTTTTGAACAGTGTTTTGAATGTGAGACATTGCTGACCAATGATGGATGACATCTAAGTAATGCCTTGTGAAGAAGCTCTTTTTGATTTTGTTCATAAATGTAAAGTGCATGTAATATTTGTATGTTGTTTAGCGGTTTTAAATAAATTGTAAATAAAGCACTAATTAAACATAACATACTGTACACTTACATATAAAGACACATGTCCAGAAGGTTTTATACTGTTCATAATGGCAATGAATGTACAAATAAGCCTTTGTGATTGGACGGTATAGCTGAATAAACTGAAAGGAAAACATGGCTCCTGTGGTGATACATGTTCTATATGTACCAGTATCTCTGCCTTTACATCTGTATTTCTGTTATAGGTCAAACCAGTGAAAGGATATGTGTTCAAAACAAAAGGGATGTTAGAGCAGGGGCAGAATATTAACAGATAAGAGAGCTGTTGTGTGTTAGGTAAACCACTATAAATGAAGGCTCCTTTGCATACTGTCCTTCTTGCTCTATTGTAGAGCACTGCAAAGACTGTGATAGAGTTCCAGTGTTTCTGTAATAACAGAATACAAGCTTGCAGGTAATCAATTTCATCCACCATCTTGCTGCTACTGTATACTTCCATTGTGCATTGTGCAACACCCTCCTTTGATCACACATCCTTAATTAGAATGCTGCGCATTTAAAACCAAGAACCAAGAATCCTGAGCTAATTTGGTGGAAAAGAGGCACCAGTCACCAGTAGAGGTCCTCTTTAAACTTGTTGTAAACAGGCATTCGGTCTATGATACTGTACACATCATGTAGGTAAGGAGTAACAAACACAACTGTGTTTTAATTGTGGTGAAGTTGAATCAGATATTTGTTCCCAGGAGTCTTCTTTGGGTCTCATATAGTTTTGAGTTTGGGAGCACTACAAATACTACAGATGTTAACATGTAACTAATGGAAACCACTTCTAACATTTAATGAGAACTTTAAAACAATGTTGAGTTCACTTTATTAACTAAAGATGTCCAGTAACAGCTGTTATGAGTCCATAGTGAACAGAAGACCAAATCCAATATAGACCAGTGATGTTCAGTCTCTGTATTATTGATTATATTGTTGTAGTTGCTAAGGCAACATGTTAACTGCTGGTCTTGTTCAGATACATTTTTATTATTTTAGCACCACAATGTCACCTTGGGTGTACTTGTGCTGTTACCATGGTTTCAACGAGCTATTACCTCTTCCCCCTGTCTGTATTGTTTTCTCTGTGCACAACAATACAGAACCATGATCAAGGATTATGTGAAAGTGTGATTTGACTCCTTATTTGAAGAAGAGCTGCAATAATGGCTGGTGGTTGACGGAGAGCTTCTTTAAAATGGAAGGTGAGGGAAAGCCACATTGATCCACTGCAGGAATAGAAGTTTAGGAAGATGAAAGCATAGCATAAGACTGTCAAAGATACTGTTTACAGACTGGAAGAGAAGGATGTTGAATATAATAGTGATGTCACCGCCCCATTATTTCAAATTGATATCAAAGATGCAGTACAGAACTAAGTGTGCCAGGCATTCTCTAGTGTCTGTAGGAACAACATGTAGTGCTCTTATCCTCAATGGAAAGTGTACTCACAAAATGACTCAGCAAGGGGTAGAAAATCCAGATAAACACTGTCAGATCAATTAGTAAAATAGCGTGGGTTGTGTCCCTTTGGGAGGTTCGAAGGAAACAGACTGGGAGGAAATTAAATAAAACATGAAGACAGTTTCAGCTGTGGCCGGGGAACTTCTCAGAGGCAATTTAACCAAAGCTAATATTGGTTGCAATTAAAAGCATTGTGATGATTCAGCTATTCCTAAAGCTTTGGCCAGCAAAAAAAAAAAGAAAGTATTTGACATAATTAGAGCTCCATTGTAAGTGTTAAGGAAACACCAGTGCCTTTCTGATATCTGCAAAATCATATAAGATAAGATTCAACTTTATTGTCACTACATATGTACAGGTACAATGCAACGAAATCCAGTTTAGAGAGAGCCTCCGCAATGCCGATGATTCAGCATGATTCAGTGTCTTGCCCAAGGACACTTCGACATGGGACTGCAGGGCCAGGGATTGAACCACCAACCTTCCGATTGGCAGGCAACCGCTCTACCACTGAGCCACAGCCGCCCCTTTGGTTACACTTTATTTGAAGATCTACATAAGAGTGACATGACACTATAAGAACGTGTCATAAAAATTATAAACAACAAAAACAAAAATTATAAACAAGTCATAAACGTTTAGGACATAACGCTTCTTTTAGTAAGTGTCATTTGGTTTTGTCATGACAAGTTATGGTTAGTGTTAGGGTACATGGTTAGGTTTAAGGTTCATGGTTAGGGTTAGGGTTCATGTGTCAAGATACCTTCAAGTAAAGTGTTACCAAATAATAATTTGCTCACATTTAAAGTACATATAAAGGACAGTTCTAGCAATTTAGGTTGGGGACTCAAGAGAGAAAGAAAGACAAGCTCCAAAACACTGGATCCCACCCTTCCAACAACTCAACTCATTAGTGCATCTTTAATTAGACCCTCCCTGCCTACACTTTCAAACTCTTTTCCCCCAATAGTCACGCAGGCATTTTATTTAAAAAAAAAAAAAAAAAAGCCCACCCTGATAACCCTGATGACATCTTCATGTGTAAAATAGTTGGAATGCCACTTTAATTGTGTTTTCCTTAAGAAATTGTACGAGTAGATTTTAAATACATTTTAATTAACCAGACAGCACACTGTTTATCTACTCATCAAATGGCACTGGCGTTTAAACCATGCTGCGCTTTCCCTTATTCTTTCTGCTCCACAGATTTTCACTTTCTAATGAAATTTTTATACCTCACTCTCTGTTACCCTTACACTGTCATGCAAGCTCCCTTTTCCCCTTTATATTTTCATACTCCTCTTAAATTTAGCTCTGTTTTGACTGCAGCAATGCAGTACACTGAAAAGGAGGTGTGCTGGAGAAAAACAATGATGTCACATATGGGCGGCTGTGGCTCAGTGGTAGAGTGGTTGCCTGCCAATTGGAAGGTTGGTGGTTCAATCCCCAGCCCTGCAGTCCCATGTCGAAGTGTCCTTGGGCAAGACACTGAACCCCGAGTTGCCCCCGATGCTGCGCATCGGAGTGTGAATGTGTGTGAGTGTTTATCTGATGAGCAGGTGGCACCTTGTACGGCAGCCCCGGCCACAGTGTGTGAATGTGTGTGAATGTATCCTGTACTATGTAAAAGCCCTTTGAGTAGTCGCTCAGACTAGAAAAGCGCTATATAAATACAGCACATTTACATATAGTGGTGATGCATGTGGAGGTTGTCAAATTAGAGGATCTTTGAATGTTGGCTAGCAGCATTTGAGGTTGTGCACAACCTTAGTCTGTGATCCTGTACACATGGAAATAAAGCTTTTGAGCTTCTCTTATAGTGCTGCTAATCACTTATGTTAATCGTGTTAACATTTAAATAAAAAAAAACTACTCATTAACATCAAAGAGGAGATTGCCCCCACACATGTTACATCCTGCTTAATCAGTGTGTTAGAGAGAGCTATGACTCTATGCCCCTGACTGACTATAACATTATTCATGACGTGGGGATGCACGCTATGCTGATGTACATTCCCTCTGCTGAAATGCAGTGACATGTTAGCTGCTGCCTGCATACTAGGTCCATTACGGTATTCCACAGCTATCTATCGGTAGAGCAGAGGAGCTTGACGGATGCAGAGATAGAGAAGAGGGTGAGTACAGGGGATGCACAGATTGCTGCGAGCCAGACTTTAGCAGCAGCCTCATTTTCAAGGTACAGTATTAATCATTCTTCTCTCTTTTTAGTGTCTTTCTTTAAAGGATGTCTAGTTAGTTATCTGTGAATTAGTTCAGTAATAAGGACATTCCTTCCACAGTACAATTTCATGTGAATGCTCAGTATATTTGTACAGCCACAGAACATTTCCCATCCTCCTCCTCGTCATGTTGAGGAAGGGCTCAGAGCTACTGAAGGGAGACAGAGTGGTCCTCCTGGATCTGAATGAGGGAGAAGCACAAACCACAGACAGCTATGGAAGTCTACAGAACGGGAGCTTCATCCCACCGAGATATGTAAGCACTATTTTTTTCCTATAATGCTGCTGAATGTTGTCCTTGTTATATAGAAATCACATAGTTATCAAAAATATAACTGAACATTCACACAGTGGCCATAACCCTGCTGCTTTGTTCATCCATTCACACCTCACTGACTTCTCATATCTGATATCCACAGTAGTACAATGTGGTATGAGGCACTGAATATGAGTGGGATAATAAAAAATGTCTTTTTGTGAAACATGACTTTACTGCACTGAAAGCTTGTTCTCAAGCATGCTGTAAAAAGCGCAGTAATCGTTTTCAGTCTCATCTTTCTGGACTCATTATTGCAAAGTGGAGGCTTTTATGATGCTATGTAATGGCACAGGATCTTATGGGTTAAACCAAAAGCAAATTTAATAAAAGTAATAACTTCCCATATACAGAACAAATAATTTACATGCAGGAAAGTAAGTAGAAAATGTTGTCGTCCGCAGCTTTCACTTGTTTTTTAATTAACAGATTTTGATAATAACTCAACTGTTTGAATGCTTTAGCTTTCAGCCGCAGCAGCTGATGAAGATATGGATGGTGATGATCCCATGTATGTTTACTGTAACACAAGAAGTAACCAGCCTGTTCCACAGCTGGGGAATTACTTCAGAGATGGAAGAACCAAAATCGGTAGGTAGCATCTGCAGTTTACATTGAATTATTTCACAAGTTCACTGATGGATGACCGATTCAGTCCTTCATTTATCCTTTTTCTATGGGTTGTCTGGGTTTAGACTTTGTACTCGTATGGGAGATCCGCTCGCGGAGGAAACGTCGAGGGAAGGGCAAGAGCAAGGTGACAGGTGAGGAGGTGGAAGCAGAGCCCACTGAGGAGAACAGCAGGTCTGAACGACGGAAGGCACAGCTTGCACTGTGGCGGGAGAAGTTTGTTCAGAATCTGGAGAGTGCTGGATTGCTCATGGAAAAGGTAGATCAGTTTCTTCATTGTGATTATATGTTGTAAATCTACTTGTTATTTTTGTTGACTTATTTTTCTTACTTACTTACTTCTCTATGTTGCCTCACTTCTCTTTAGGAGGAAACAGCAAATGAAAAGAAAACAATACATTTTCTAAAACTTAGCGCTCCTTGGGACGTGTTGGTGTATTACGCTGAGGAACTCTGTCTGAGAGCTCCATTGCAGGTTAGTGCAGCTCTTTATTATCAAGTAATTGATATGAAGTTATAATGCTTAAGATTTTTATGAATGGCACCGTCAGTCTACAGTACAAGATGAATTGGCATAACATTTTGTACAGAAATGTATGGTTCTCGGACAGTGTATCCTACTGACTTTAGTGATCCCTTTGACGGTGCATTACTGAGGGAGTAGCTGCTGAAAGTGTTTGCTGCTAGTTGATTTTGGACATTTCTAACAAAACTCTGGGACCTTTATCAGTAAATGTACCAGTTGGCACAGGTGTCACCAAATTAACTGAAATTTTAAAGATTGCAACTTTATAAAGAGAAGGAAGATAAAATGTTCTTCATGCTGAATGAATGTGTGTTCGGCTTCCAGGCACAGCAAAGTCTGGACTTAAACACATCTGCCCGTGTACTGAGAAAGCTATGCATACCTAACATAATGACAGACTCAGTGCCAAACAGGCCGCTGGATTATTACACATGTGCCTTTCGCAAGTCAAAGATGAGCCGGTGAGTTCTAATTAGCGATGATAAATAATAGGACATTAACATTGTTATACACAATATATAAAAGTTTATTTTGGCTGAATGAATGTCTTTTTTTTTACAGGTTCCTTGGCTGTGATGACCATGAAACCTACTTCACTAATACTCAGAGACACCGTGTTGTGAGTAACATGAATTCCTCTACAGTACATGTCGGTTAAAGTATTCCCTTATAGAGTGAAAGTTTGTGTATTATTTCAGGTGTATGAGATTCTTGCCAAGACAGTGTATGGCAAAAGGAAGAGGGCTGAAGTTGGTGTGGACCGACTGGTTAATGAAGGGGCGTACAAAGCAGCTTCCCCCTGCACGAGGTCACCTGCTATTTATCTGCCTTTTAATTCGATGTAACGCTTGTGTTGTTTTCCCTCTCTAATCAATATGTCAGTTTTTTTCCACAGGGCCCTTTTCAGCTTCCAAAGTATGAGATTCGTCCTGACGAACTGAATCAGAGGCAGATTATTTACCACTACTGGGCCCGCTGGTGCAAATGGTACAAGTACCAACCTCTGGACCACATCAGGGAGTACTTTGGCGAGAAGATTGCACTCTACTTTGCTTGGCTAGGTAAATATAAATTTGTATTTAGACTCATAGGTTCAATTACTGTTATTATTATTATGATCATTATTATTATTATTATTTATTTTGGGGGGGGGGAAGTAGATAGATAACAGGTAGATGTATGACTGATTTTAATGGTGGTTATTTGGCATGAAAAGTAAAATAAAATCCATTATGAGAAGAGTCTAGGCCTAGGGTATACAACATCGCAACAGAAAATGTTAATGGGAAGCTTAAGAAAATTATCCTCAGCACGTCTTGTGTGACACCAATCTGACCTCTTAATCAATGACATTCCAGCATCAAACATCAGTGTGATTGCACGTCCCTGCATCAGCCGAGACCTGCAGCCTTATGGAGCTTTATGTCTCGGCAGGTTTCTACACAGCCTGGCTGCTTCCAGCGGCAGTGGTTGGAACCCTGGTCTTTGTGTCTGGAGTCATGTCCATGGGTACCAACACACCAGCGTGAGTCCACACACTACACAGTTTAATTGCCAGGTTTGATACCATCATGCCTATACAGCGACCTGTACTTAAACCTGCCCTTACCAACCATTTCCAGCTCTGTAAAAACCACAGACATGAGATTCATGAGATAATACTCTACTTATACTCTTCCTTGCAAATTATGTAAATCAAGCACAGTTTAAGAAAGCATCAAAGCACGGTCTGTTCTGCATGAAAACAAACCCCATAATTATTCAATCCACATGGGCATTGTCTGTGCCTAATATCTTATGTATTATTTATCACCACCATGGGCTGTACTCTACCTTCAAAGCATTGGAATTACTGCTCTTTCAGAGTAGTATGACTGTTAGTGTAGCCTAATATTACCTGTGTTTACCATTCTCTTTCTATGACAGGATATTCATCCTGCTATAAAGTTAAAAAAAAGGAGGTTAGAGAGAACGGAAGACGTGTCAATCACTCAGAAAAGGAAACATCCACATGTTTCAGATTCATGAGGTTCATTAGGTTACACTATAGATGTAAGTTGTGGTAAGTGGAGAATGGATGGAGAGCAATCTGCAACAGCAAACTACAGCCATCTCATTTGATAATGGACAATTAGTGCAGAATCATCTCACCATTACATAAATAAGGAAGATAGACTTCTCTCGTGGGTCTGGCCTTTATTTGTGCAGCATGGGTAGTCATGGTTTCAGTAGCTCAACTGAACAACTGTAAATTACAGCAGTAGCTCTACTCGCTGGCAGCTGAGAGACTGATTTCAACACTTCCCATCTCTTCTGTTTTCTCTCTCAATCAATATACACAAGTTTGTGTGAATACAAAATATATTACAGTTAACTCACCCAATCTCTCAGCTCTCACATTGATAACTATGCGTATAGTTTCTGTCAAATGTGCTGGGCCACCTGGTACAACAAAATCTGAAAAGCAGTCCTGGTTTGAAAGCTATAAAACATGTTTCCTCAGTTGTAACTAATCTGTGTCTATGTGCCTGTCAACAGTAAGGACATCTGTAACAGCGGAGCTAGTTATCTGATGTGTCCTCTCTGTAATACATGCAAGGCCTGGAACATGTCTGATATCTGCACAATGGCCAAGGTAATGAGCTTTAAAAACATTTCACTTTCCCAGTTTTTTTTTTATCATAATGCAAAAAGACTTAAAGTTGATTTACATTCTGCATTGCAGTTGGGCTACTTATTTGACCACCCAGGTACAGTACTCTTCAGTGTGTTCATGTCCTTCTGGGCCGTAACCTTCTTGGAGTACTGGAAGCGCAAGATGGCCACCCTGGCCCATCACTGGGACTGCATGGACTTCCATGAAGAAGAGGTCTCACATTTCCTTTTTGCTTGCTTTCAGTACGAGTTTGACCAATCTGGTCTCATACATATAGAGCCCTATTTTAACAATCTAAGTGCATGGCGTAAAGCGCAAGGCGCAGGTGCGTTTTGGGGCGTGTCCAAATACACTTTTTCCGTTTGACAGCGGAAAAAAGGGTCTTTGCGCTGGCCGCATGGTTCAAAAGGGTTGTATTTAGTGTCTTCATTAATTCATAGGTGTGTTTTGGGCGTAACATGCAATAAACCAATCGGAATGTCTCCTCCCATTCCCTTTAAAAGCCAGGCGTTTTTCTACCTTGGGGCATTGCTATTATGATGGCAGATTGGCACCATCATGTTTTTATTTCTAATCTTTTGCTTGTTTGTGTGCTACTGCGCTTCCATCTGTGTGTGTAACAAGCATAGTGTGCACGCGCTGTGTAAGCCTAGGCATATTTTACTAATTCACTGTTAAAATAACAATGAAATACTCTTCCGGCTGCCTCAAGATAATAATACGCCAAGAACTCCCCTGAACACACCTCCCTGTAAGACCAGCACGCCCATGGGCGCAAAGATGGGTGCAGGTGTATTTGCTATTTAAATGATGTGGGCTCTGGATGGGAAATGTAAACTAGCAAAGACACTTTTGTCGTGCTTTTTGATGGGCCGGGTACAAGATAGGGCCCTTAATGGTTCTTAGTCATGAATAAGGGGCTAGCAATCCCAACAGAGTCCAACTGCACCCTTAAGTTCATGGAAAAAGAGCAGGGTCTCCCAGGCATGAGGTGTATCACTTCCTTGTGCAACCTTTTTACTTTATTAACAAAATGTAACAACATCCTCAGAGTTGTTCTGCACAGACATTTGTATAACTTTAACACAATGCATGTAAGGGCCAATCTTACCAAACAAACACACTAGCTTAATATTATTCACTGAAGTGTGTTGTATTAAAGACCGACTAACTCAGCTAAATAAACACATGTATACGATATACATATCACAACAAATCCTTGACCCAGGTAGACAGCAGTAAGGTTGAAGTCTAATTAGGTTATTATTTCCCTTTTACCACTTTTTACGCAGAAGTTAGAATAACTAATAATAAAGGCTTATTATAATTATAGATTTTTTTTCCGATGTTCGTTTATTTTCTCTTTTGTCTTTCTTGTCTGGTGAAGACTCCATGTCACACTGAATGTATGCCCTTAGTCTTTTAATAATAGTGTGCTTGTGTATACTTGCAGGTATTATAAATCAGTGTTCTTGATGTATGTGTAAAATTGTTATTATATATTATTATCATTATTATATATATAATATATATATGTTAATTATAAAGATATACAAATTATGTATAGTTTACACTGACATGATTATTTCCTATAATATGTTGCCTGGAGAAGGCCACTTTTCAAGCCCCTGGAGGGTTTTAGGCAATTCTCCTTCACATTTACCTAACAACTTATACTGTATATTATGTCCTTTTACTTTTTATGTGTAAATAAAGAAGAATACTGTTATCCTGAGCAAACCACACATCAAACATATAAAAAATAAAAATAATTCTGTCATCTTAAGGAATTTCACCTCTGGAGAAGCTACTTTCTACTCATTGGGTTCCCAGACCTGAGGTCTGCAGCTGGACCGTTCTAAGAAAACCAGCAAAAAGTGTGTTCATTGATACTGATGTCATCAGTGTGTTCCCTCAGGAGCGTCCTCGTCCAGAGTTTGCAGCCATGGCCCCAACTTTGGAGCCAAACCCAGTGACTGGCGTGAAAGAGCCCTACTTTCCAGAGAAGACCAGGTTTACCCGCATGTTCACTGGCTCCATGGTCATCATCATGATGGTGAGACCCTGTTTACAAGTGTTTTAAAGGCAGATGTGCTGCCTTTTAATTTAAAGCGTTTCCCCCAGTGTATTGCAAGCCTGGTGGCCCACCGGGCCTGAGTTTCCCCCCACCATGCCTTAGCCACTGTGAATTATTAATTATTAATATGGGTTCATTTTCGGCTCGGTTGGAAACTTAGACAGTCATATTTTCAAATGTCTAGTTAGCTTTTAGAACTGATTTAATGTAGGGCCATATGAAATCTGTCATATAGCTTTTTTTAAATTCTCAATTTTGCAATTCCATCCATTATTCTGTTATCACAGAAGCTATTGGGCTCTACATTAACACTGCCATCAGTCTGTAACTAGTCCCAGCTGGGCCCTCATAAAAAAACAAAAATGCCACCAGGCTAAAGAACCTTTCTGGGGGAAACCCTGTCTATTAGCATTATTTTATATGAAGTATCTGGGGTAACAAAACATTTTTTCTTGTCTAATATCTTGGTTTGCAGGTATCAGTTTGGCCAATCAATGTCACAGACTCCTTATCTGATGAATACAGTGCAGTTTGTTTGATTATTTTTACTAATTACTCTACTTGTTTTCTATGGAAATAATTACATATCATCTATTTACAAACGTATAAACGTATCTTATTCTTCCAGTCATTGTCATTATACTAAGTTTCAGTGAAGAGTCTCAGTGTCTTTTGGTCTTTTGTGATTATGAGAAAGAGATTACGAGAAAGACAGGTGGGGTTCACACCTGTGTGCTATTCCACTGAATCCTGCAGTGGTAACTGAACCTTTCTCCAATAATACATCCAGGTCATTTGCCCACAGGGCTGGGTATGATCTGATAATCTCAACTGTGTACACCATATGCTCAGTCTCAGGACCAGCTTGTTTTTGGACAGGGATTTGAGGATCAATTTACCCTTCCCCTGACAATGATGATGGAGGTAAAAAATTGAAAATGCTACAATGGCAGCAGGTTGGAATAAAATGTGATCACTTTCTGTTATCTGAAAGCAAACCAAGAAGAGTGACTAAGAATTAAGAAGATCCGAAGAAAAAAACTATGGGAAGTGGTGTAGATGATCATTACTGGCCTTTTGCACCATTTGACTTGATGATGTGCCACATAATATGTAGCAGCAAGGGCGCGAAAACCTGCATAAATGGAGTGTGCCTCCAAACCTCACAAAGAACAACTTAACAGAGATGTTCAAAAGTTCAGAATATTTCTCTGCTATTTTTCTTCAAAAAATCCACCAACTATAATGTTTTTGACCCCATTATCTGTCCATGTTGTCCCTCTCAGCTGTGTGTGGTAATGATCTTCCTGGTGACAGTGGTCATGTGCCGCGGTATCATCAGCTTGATGATGTTTCGTACTGGGAGCCCCATCCTGCGTACTGAGGTATTTCGGAGCTATTTTGAATTGTGTGTGTGTGTGTGTGTGCACTTTATATTCATACATGTGTGTGATCTCCTCCTCAGGCCGGGACCATAGCCAATATCTCCAGCAGTATTGTGAGTCTGGGCCTTATCTTATTGATGGGGCAGGTCTACACTGCATTAGCTGAGCAGCTCACTAAATGGGGTAAGAATCAATACTGCCCTTTAACACCTAAAACCTCAATGCTTGAATCAATTCAAGCATTGAGGTTCAATTTTCATCAAAATTAACTTCAATTTCTTCTCACTGGATCGCCACTAACTTAAAGATGAGACTCAAAGAATTCCAGCTCATTTCCTGGATCCTTTTCAAATAGTTTTGACCATTATTTTTTTGAGATAACAATATATGGTTTATAATACTATATATCATTGTATATATACAAACAACATGCACAGTCATGCCACACAGGTAAAATAAAAATCAATCAATTAAAATCAAGAACAAATTGCAATTAACAATATATTTGTCTCTTTCTGTCCAATTTAATAATATGTATTTCTGTTTTTTTTTTATTAACTAGTTCAAGTTTTGAATAAATCCCAACTAACAATTACCATCAACAGTCATACCACTTAGGACCTTAGCAACTAATTGTGATTTAATAAGGAAATGGCGATTATACAAAAAAATGTGATTAGACAAGTATTTAATAATTGTTACAGGCCTCCCCTCTTGTAAAATAAATGAATCTAAAGGAGAGAACAAAGGCAAACAGTGAAATTATTACTCTAATTTGATTTCAAAGTATTTGTTCATGTTTTCTCTTTGGCAGAGATGCACAGAACACAAACCCAGTATGACAACGCCTTCATCTTCAAGGTGTTCATCTTCCAGTTTGTGAACTTCTACTCATCCCCCTTCTATGTGGCTTTTTTTAAAGGAAGGTGAGACACAAGTCAGTCTCATCAGAACCACAGAAATGATTGAGAAATGTTGAACATTCTGTACCAAATAGGATTTACACTGTCTTAATTTACCCTTTTAACCTTACTTCTCTGTGTGTGTAGGTTTGTGGGTTATCCCACCAACTATGGGACCTTGTTTGGGATTAGAAATGAAGATGTGAGTCTATACTTTACATACAATACATGTCAAAGGGAGGAAGTAATCCAGATCCCTGCTGTTGTATTTTTATCTAAGCATGTAAGAAATGTGATCATCCATTGTGTCATATCTCTGTTTCTGTGTGTCTTCAAACTCTATTGCAGTGTGGTCCCGGGGGTTGCCTTATTGAACTGGCTGAGCAACTCTTCATCATCATGGTGGGAAAGCAACTCATCAACAACATTCAGGAGTTCATTATCCCGTATGTTTCATGTCCAATAAGTGTGTGTGTGTGTATATATATATATATATACATATGAATTATAGCTTGTATTCAGGCTGTAAATGTCTACAGAAGAGACAAGAAATAATGAAAACTATGTAAACAAAAGTGAAAGGCAGTATTAAAATAGAATCCGATAAAACATGAGCATGACCTCCCAGTGTTGAATAAAAGCAGTTCTATATTAATGTTATTGTCATGTTTATTGCATATATGTAAGCTACAGTATGCCTTTCTGCACTGACAGTAAAGTGAAGGCTTGGCGTCAGAAGAAAACTTTGGCCAAGGTGCTGGGTGATAAGGCTTCCCATGAGCCTCAGCGCTGGGAAGAAGACTACCAGCTGGTGGAGTGTGAAGGCCTGTTTGAAGAGTACCTGGAGATGGGCAAGTATTTGCAATTGTATCTTAAGTACATGATGTCACTGCCATTCAAATGTCAATGACAATATTATACACTGTGTGATGAACATCAGTCCTGTAAGGAGTTGTCTGCTATGTTCATATATACTGTATATTTGTTCTCCAGTGCTTCAGTTTGGGTTCGTCACCATCTTTGTGGCAGCGTTCCCCCTCGCTCCGCTCTTCGCCCTCCTCAACAACTGGGTGGAAATCCGTCTGGACGCCCACAAGTTTGCGTGCGAGTACCGCCGGCCCGTAGCAGAGCGTGCCCAGAACATCGGAGTCTGGTTCAACATACTGGAAGCCCTGTCACACCTATCAGTCATCGCCAATGTGAGTCCATTTAATATGATATCCACACCAGACTGGATGCTAATCTAACATTATTTTTTTGTTGTTGTTTTTTTTTGCCATCTGCAGGCTTTCCTAATAGCCTTCACATCAGATTTTCTACCTCGTCTGCTCTACCAGTACAAGTTTGATTATGATCTCAAAGGATACGTCAACTTCACCTTGGCTTATGCCCCACTTAACTACACTGAGTACCCCATGTGCAGGTACACTGTATGCTGATTGTCTAAATGCATGCAATCTTAAAGTGGGGGAAACACTCTTTGGTTGGAAATTCCATTTTTTACCTATCATATATATAAAAAAAGATGTATGTAATGTTTGCAAAATCTTTGTTTCAAAACAAAAGCAAGTTTCAAAAACAAGTTCAAAAAAATGTCAAAGTTTTGGTTTCAATTATGAGGATTTCAGTTCTGAGCCTTGACCAATAGAGAGCAGTATAGCTGATTTGTTCAGACATTGTTCAGTTTTTTGTTGTGTGCTACTACTGCTGCATTCACACCATCACATAGCCTGTTCTGCTGTAACTCTGCATTTTATTTATTTTAGATATAAAGCGTACAGAGACAACGATGGAAACTACTCACTGTTCTACTGGGAGCTTCTCGCCGTCAGACTTGGTTTTATCATTGCTTTTGAGGTATGACGGCAGCTGCTTTGTCTTTTGCTTACTTCTGCCTGTTTCCGTGATTTTAATGTCCATATTTTGATGTGAGCATTATCTCTGTTGATCTGTTGTTTGATTTTATCTTTGACCTACATCACTAACCCCAGTTGTGCCTTTGCTCCCAGGTGCATACTTGAACTACTGGCAATTTAGCCCCTTCTCAGTGTATGTTTTAGTGTTTCCATCTTATGTAATGCTTACCAATATCAGTAGTTCATGTTATGTTGTAGCTGATAGCTGCCATTTTACCATGTCTCCTTTCTTTGACACTTCCTCACTTTTTCTGTCTTCATCTCCTTTTCCAACATTCCATTACTTTCTTCAGCATCTACCTTAGGTCCCCTATCTCTTTCAAAGTTTTTATTTATTTATGCATCCATTTTGGCCCTGTCTTCCTTCATTTAGAAGTCAGCCACAGATCAATACCCATTTGGTGTGCTAGTGAGTGCGTATGGCAACAGGACAGTGTATGTGGGATTGGCTTATAATTAGCTATAGTGGCAGTGCTAAACTAATGAAGAAACATGTCACCCAGTGCAACAGTGTGGCTCTATATATGATTCTTTTGCAACACAGACACCACTTGTTATTTGGATCAGTTCATTGTTGGTTATGGTCTTTTAATGGGATTCGTTGACAGTAAGAAAAATAACCTAACCTTATTACTGTGCAATTCTGTTGTGATCCCTGAAGTACTGGGAAAAGGAAAAGAGAAATCAGGACAGTCATAGTTAGAGGACGGCGCAGGGTTTTTAGCTGTCATGTAATTCTGAAAGAATATGGGAAATTTTAAATGGAATATTCCAGATAGGAAAGTTTGAAATGAATATTATCTCTCAGAGGAAGATGAGGGATCACTCGAAAAGTCATGGGACATCTCATAAGGGCGGAGGAGAGTATTCTTAACGTGGAGTAGAGAGAGAAATTAAGTATGTAGTGTAACAGTTGTTGCTCAGACATTTTGTTGAAATACTGATTTCAACACAAAATGTTTTCCACAGCATTACATGTGATTTCTAACTTGTTGTGTACTCAGGGTTTAGACTTCAGATTTTGTGACAGGAGAGGCAGTTTTTTTCAGTCTAATGAGGAGCTGAAATGTCTTGCTGTTTGGTTGTCTTCCCTCCTGCAGCATGTGGTGTTCTTTGTGCTGCGAGCCATCGACTGGATCGTGCCGGATGTCCCAGAATCCCTGGAGCTGAAGATCAAGAGGGAGCGCTACCTGGCCAAGCAGGCTCTGGCTGAAAACCAAGAGGCTCTGTTGGTGAGTCGAGGCCGAGGGGCCGCCCCTGCCACTCCAGGCACCTCCAGCCCAGGTCAGTAGAACATGGGACACACACACACACACACACACACACTCACACACACACACGGTGCAGTACAACACAAACTCATTCATAAAACCGGTCAAACAGTAAAAGTTCAGACGTGAGCAAGCTAGACTCTTAGCCTTCTACAGTATATCATAATAAGTATCAAATGATTACTCCAAGTTATCCTCTAACTTTTATAATGTCTAGATCATTCAAAGGGTCAATTCACCCAAATCACACTAAAACGTATCTTCTCATTTGGCCTTGTTTTTATTTAGTCACAGTCATTTAGTCATTTAGATTTTAGATATCTGCCTCTCAAATATGTGCTGCTATTCAAATACAACAAAGGTGAAAAGATTTTTGTTTGTGCTTTTTCTTACCAGAAACAATGTCCTTGTTATTGTCGATAATACAGGCATCTGACCTAAATATCACAATTATATTGTTAATGTTTGATAATCTGCAGTATGTTGTAGTCCCATTTGGTTCCACACAGGTGATCATTGAAACAATGCACCATCAGAGGTCACAGGTTACATAAAGTGGTCAGCCTGTCACTATTGACTCTCATAAATAAATTGCAAGGCTTTTAAAAGCTCACCCATCCCTGCACACACCTCCACAGAGCATTTGCAAAGTACCTGCGACTGGTTTGGCTTTAATAAATGGGCTACAACGCTGCACGCAACATAATCATTAAAGGAATTCTGTGTGGGACCTGAGCCAAATATGTCAGTCTCAGATTAATGTCTATATATCCAAAGACCGTGAGAGCTGTTGGACTAGTTCATATTAGACCTTCCTCTATAAAAGCTGCTGTTGATTGATAGAGGTATGACAGAAATAAATGAAAAAAAAACATTTAAATCAAGCAGTAATCAAGGAACAGTTAAAATACACCCTTTGTTCAGATTCTCCACCTGAGGATTACAGCCTTTACATTCACATTTTATCTGTGGTGAATACAGTCCCATCGTCATCTGTGTGTGTGTGTGTGTGTGTTCTGTGCTCTGACCCATGCTGTTGTCATGTGTCTCATGTAGTCATGTTGCTGGATCAGGCCAGGTGAGTACTACATAACACGTAAGTAAATGTCATTCTCCAGAAGGATTTTATTATTTCAGTAACCTTAACTTTTAGCAAAATTGATCTAATTAAAACGGACATACAGTACTACAGCACAGTTATCATTTCTCGCCACAACTATATTATCAAATGCTATATGTGATAATAATATCTACATAAGTGAACAGGATGTCTGTAAAAGATAGGAGCCCAGTTGTGGACAGGGTCCTTGCTTGGAATTATAGTTACAGAGTATTGTGTTAGGCTTTACGTTGCTACCTTTTGGTTTAAAAACGAATATCTTTTGCTACGTTTACACCTCTCATTCCCACTGCTCTTGCGTTTCATAGCCTCTAAACCGGAGTATTTGAAAACACTTCTGACCCGTGATGAGGGTAATACAGTTGAAATCAATATTAATATTGTATATATTTACAATATATATATGAATATTTTTAATATATTGCAAAATAAATGTAATACATAAAAGAAATATGAAATTTATGTTCACTGCAATTACCTGTGTTCCACTGTATTTCATTGACTCTCCAAATCAATTTTGCTTGGAAATAATTCATTTTGACAGCATCATTTTGTAAAATAATAAGGCAGAATAATCTTGTCATCATGATATGATACCACTCAGTTGATAAAGTTATTAAATATTAAATTAGAACCCAGCATTAATGCGCTACATAAACTTCAAGCAGGCACAAAACCTTCTAGTAATTAACTAATACTACAGCCTTGTCAGTGTAAATTATCTCATATATGTGTGTAAGCAACGACAAGACGTTGGGAGGCTGCACAGTCACTGTCTGGCTGTTTATCAGAGAAGATTTGTAAACATAACTTTATCTCAGGGGTTATACAATTAAGAAATAATACTGTATGTGAAATAGTACTTTACGTGGGTGGATTTTTGAACTTTGGACAGGCTAGTGGTTTTGCGCTATGCTAAGCTAACTACGTCCATATTTAACACACAAACATGAGATTCACATTGATCTCGTTCTCGGAAAGAATGCATATGTACGGATTAATGTTTTAAAACTCATAGTAATTGAAATAATGTGTTTTACTGCCAGTGTTACTCAATTGATTGTAGCAGCCAGCTGTAATTCAGTAGCATGTTGCAACATTTTGACTGTTTTTTTTCTCCCTTCTTACCTCTTACAGTAGTCAGTCTGACAGAACTAATTCTCTCTTCTGTCTCTCTGCTCCTTCCCAATTCCTTCCGTGTCCAAATCCAACTGCGCTGTCTTCCCTGAAGCAAGCAACGCGTCCTTTGGAAACATGAGATAGGACTCCAGTGTGGAAAACGTTTGAGGGGATATTGCAGGAATAAAAGACACTCCTTCACATCTGGGATAACATGAGTGAACTCTTTCACCTAAATGGAATTCTGTTTCTGCACTAGCATTTCGTTTTCATTTTACTAATTTGCATACTGCCTCACAGACATTATGATAAGCAGGTGTGTAGTAGAGTCTACTAGTCAACTTTTTCATATGGAGAACACAGTTCATATATACAGTATATGATATATATAATAGGAAAACTCAACAGCCTCTTGGCCAAAATGTTACACTCTCAAAGTTACAATATGACAGGCATAATATGAAGCCACGTCCATGCCAGTACTGCAATTAGTTGTGTTTCTAGTGTTCTAGTGGCTAACTACAGTTGCAGCATGAATTGTTCATTCTATCTGTTTTCAGATTCTGTTCAGTGTGTTTAGAATTTTACACAGGCATGACACCTGCAGCAGTGTGCGTCAGACCCAACCTGAGGTTTACCAGAAAGTGTGGACCCAAGACCTAATAGTGTTACATTGATGTCACATTATTTTAATGACATTAAAGAGTAACCTAATCCCGCCTAAAAAAAATCTTGTTTTTGCTCTGGTCTCTATCTTTGTCACGCCTTGATGCAATGATGGCTTCCAGTACATCACAGTTGGGTGTGGTTGCACGTGCAACAGAGTACACTTCTGACACTTCTTAACAGAAGGGGTACTCCTGTGATCAAGTATTGCATTTCCTTAAAGGACAATTCTGGCGCAAAATGATCCTAAGGGGTAATAACACATGAGTACCAAGTCAACAGTTCCCTGGTATTTGTTTTCATACTAATTAAATGTGACCAGTTTTGGTGAAAACTGCTAATTGGCTTATAATGTCATTGGGGCGAAGGAAAGTAAAAATAAATCGCTCTTTCTATACCACTAATAAGGCTAAAAATAGCACCACACTTCACGGTAGCACAGTGAGGGTCCCTACATGTAAACTTTGTAAGTGTACAGACAATTTATTAAAAAGATAGTTCTTAAAGACAGTACCATTCACCTGTACAGGAAAGCGCCATTTTGGAAAAACAGTCCTGACCAGTCTAACAACGAACTCTGTGCTGGAGCTATGTCACTGGTTACTGGTTGCACGTCGTTTGACTGTTATGAGCGTTATACGCTATTTAGGGTTTGTGCTAAAACTGGTCACATTCGATTAGCATGTGAAACATATCCTAGAGAACGGTCGGCTCGGTACCCATGTATTATTAACTCATAATTCATTTTGCGCCGCAATTGTCCTTTAAGGTTGGATGACAATGCAGCAAAGGCCCAAATAAGACCTGGTACGGGTCAAACTTAAAAAACGCTGGCTCCTACATTCCCTATAATGAAACGTCTTTTGTAGAGTTGCGAAGTTGAAGTAGTGAAAGTCTGGTTCATTATAGTTGAATCAATAATACAAAACATAAGGAATCATGCTAAAAAATATCAGGAGTTTTGGTCAAAAATCTTCCTGTGTACATAAAAACATAAGTAAAGTTTAGTTAACTCCCAAGGTGCATTTCAGTAAGAAACATCCAATCACTGACTTAAAATTCTTTTGGCTAAATTTGGCAATTATGGCCTATATTTGGAGCCATCCACCAAGATGAAGTTGAAAGTTGAAATATGTCAAACTAATGGCCATAAACCTGCAGTATCCTTACATTGTCCCAGACACTCTTGTGTTTCTATGTTGAGGAAAATTAAGGACATTATTGAAACAAATATTTTGTAATTTGATTAGACTCCCTGCCTGGTAAATACCTACATCTTTCAAACTCCACTTTCAAGCCGAGGTAACCTCGATGACATCATCTGGGTTATTTTCTCAAAATTTACAAATTCTGTGTATTCCTCCCCATCATGAGTAAACTGATCTTTATGTGTAAAATCAGAGGAGTGCCCCTTTAAGTTTACATTGTCGTTGTTTTTTTAATGATGACTTCTGACTTAAGGTCAGGTTAAGTGCACCTTTTTTTCAATGTTAATTTTATAAATGGCTTTGATTGTGAGCTTTTCTTATTACATAGATTATCTGTTGTCTTCACTGTGATGAAGAACATCTGCAAACATCTGCACCTTTGTATGCAATGAGGACACATATACTGTACGTGTTTACTATCCTTGGATGCTGAGCATGTCCGTCTTTTCTACTTGAATCCTCTGCAGAGTTGCTGCTGTAGGATACTGTAAACAACAGTGAAATAGTACCTCAATATAGGACATATTTTCTGTGTGAGCTGTTTTGCATTTAAGATCTTTTAGACCAAAATAAATGTAGTTTGATGAATGCATATGCCTTCTCAGTGTGTGTTTCTGAAATGCTAATGTGTTAGCTGGGATATACTGTTCTCACTGTGCTTTAGGGATGGACTCTATGTTACCATGCCTTCCTACCTTCTCCACTTTCTTTTCTCCAAACAGACAGACAGATAAAGAGGCAGTGATTTATAGGAGTCAATAACAGACAGGTGTTTGTTGATGATTTCTCTCTTCCTCCCCCTCCTCCCCTCACAAATTAAACCATTGCTGTGGCCTTGGGCAACTCCTGACTTTTATTTTATCTCCTCTTCCTCTTTACCTTTTCTTCACCCTTTCCTGCATGTATCTTGCATTTTTAATGTACTCTCTCGCCCTTTCCTCTCTCTTGGCCACAATCATTTTCTGATTGTTATGATTGCCGTGCGTTCCTCTGCCATGGCCTGCAGGAAGAGTGAGTTAGTACATGTCAGCTAGCACAGGTATGCACTGTGGACACCGGCTGGCTCTTTCACCGAGTGCTGGAGTGGGGAAGAACACCCTTGCATGCATGGGCTGCAAAACAAAGCTCCAAATCAGCCACAAGGTAACAATGCAACAAAGCATGTGAAGGAGACTTGCCTGATAAAGTAAAATGCCCAAAAAAACATCTTTTATTTGCATTTATGAGACCGATCAGTTACAAGCTACAGTAGGTGATATGTCTGAAATCAATATAGTTTTTCTTAATAAGAATATGTTTGCAATATTGATATGCTGTATTATATGTAGAATAGATACAAAATGGTATTAACCAATATGATCAGCATTTTTCTCTCCAAGTCTGTCGGCTCCCTCCTGTCTCTCTTTCTGTCTCAAAGCAGGTGCTGAAATGAGACACTAAATAACTATTAGAGTTAGAGGCAGGGCGAGAGAAGGGGAGGAGAATGAGAGAGCACTTCCCCAACAGTAGCAGAGAGAGGGAGGGAAAAGAAGCAAGAGAGAAAGAGAGCAGAGGAGCTTTGAGAAGGGATCTGCATTGTAAGTAGCTCTGAGAGCCGCAAGTGGTGGCTGTTTTTCAACCTGTTTTTGTTTTCCCAAGGAGGGGTTGAACAAGAAGGAGAAGAACCAGGCAGAAAAGCACAGATCTACAAAGTCTGAGCTAAGTTTCAAAAGAAATACAAACAGAGAGCAGAACAGGGGGGAGCGAAGCCGAGAGGAACACAAGGCAGCAATGGATAGCAGAGTGGCTCAGCCTGACCCTGGGATGGCATGGATTCACACACAGCTGCTGGCTACCACCCAGCACACACACTAGGCTGCTAACACCGATGAGGTATAGTACTGAAAAACAGCAACAGTAACTATTAACAAAGCAGAGAAATACTAACACAGTCCATGGTCTTTTGTTCCAAGCTGAAGATTTTTGCTGCTTAGTGAAAGTTGAGCTGTGCTATTTGCCTGAGAGTGCAAGCTCTGCTTTGTGTGGTGCACTTGGGAGAAAGTACTCTGCAGCTTGTCAGGTGCATTGCATTTATCTGACAGCATATATGCTCTGAATGTGGGTTACATGAAACAACAGAGTTATGGAATGGTTATCAAGACAGTTTGCCTGGATATTGTTTTGTCTCAACTAACAAAACAAGCTGTTTATAGCAATTATTTCAATATATGCATGTGCATTACAGTGAAATACAGGATAATATGTGACATGGTTTTTTTCGTGCAACACAGTCAAATATCCAGCACAAGTAGATGCATAAGTCCTGTCAGTGTGATTATTAGTTTTACTATTCATTTATTCTCTTGGAAGAAGTTGCTGCTTGCATTGATAATGTTTCCAGCAGCTCCCTAGGCGGTGCAGAGGGAGGTGAGTCTTGAATGTGATGGTTACAGTGCAGCAATAAGTTGTTGCAGAGCGGGGCAGGTAAGTGCACGTCTGGAGTATGTTGGATGAGGGGTTGTTAAAAACTGTACATGGCTAAAACTTCTCTGTTCTTCTCCATGGGATATTTTAGCATAAGACTCACACCTTCTCTGCCAGTAGCTTCAGGACGAAGACAGAGCCCAGGGTTGTTACCTGAGGAGTGGATCCGTGTGTTTGTGTGCTCATAAACATGTGAATGTCTTCATGTACATATGTGTGTTTCTCAAAGGCAGTGCACAGTGGTTTGGGTTTTCTTTCACCCTGTCTCACTGTTTGTTTGTTCACTCATGTGGATCCTCCAACTGGTCAGAGTTGTTTACACGGCTTCATAATGAATGACTGCAACAATGCAGTCATGATATTAAGCAGCCAGGTTATGATTGTTTATTCTAGAGAATCTTTTTCTAGTATGGCAGTTGTGTGACCCAACTGTACAACACATTAGCACTTTCACTATTTTTCTCGACATCTTCCAAACTCCATCAGTGAGAGTGCACGCTGAGGTGACGACTGACTTTTTTGTCTGCCGTCCAGATGACTAAGTGTATTGCCATGTGAGTTGACGGCTGCTGCTGCTGCTGTGTGTCTGTGTGTGTGGATGGTGCATATTTTGGCTGAAGCACACATAGATAGCTGTGGGTGTTTTCTGGATTATCTGCTTTACTACAGAACTCACCAGCTGCAAATTGGGCAAACGTGTATCAGCACAAAGCAACAAATCAGGACCTTGAACTGTTTTACTGCACTGTATTACAGGCTGGAGATCCCCTGTGTGATGGCAGACTACTGATAATAATTATTATTTATAGTCATCACAGTGGCAAAAGTATGAGGGATTTTATATGATCCGTGATTGAATTTGGAGCCTGTAAGCACAGTACTGTACCTTAGATTTCTCTCTGCATTCCTTCTCATATCACACACCGATTTATAACTCCACTTACCACAGGACTCCTCCCTTTCCCTACTTCCTTCCCCACAACTGTATGTCTGGAGAGCACCTGCCCCATCAGCTGCCACTCAGACAGTGGCTGTCTGAGCGTGTGTGTATATGCTGTGTGGAAGCGTTCCAGGATGCCACACCTCACCCTCCTTCTGTCCCATACCTCCCTCACCTCCCCCAGCTAACCTTGCATGCAAATACTACCTGTGCTTCTTATGGTGTTAACATTCATAATGATACACTCAGCTGCTTACCTAAACATGACTGTCTCTGCTCTGTTTTGCACTAAAATCATTACACACCATTAACTGAAAGCAACCGGCCTTTTAAACATCAGTGACGCCGATATTTGAGGAGGCCCTGTCACTTTCCAGGCGTTTTGGCTTGTGGCCTAAATAGCAGTGGCCTTAATAGCCCATAATAGCAGCCCTTGCTCTTGCACGTGTATAGTTGAGCTTCTTTGTTTGTCTCCTGCTTCGGTTTGGTGGTCAATTTCAGAGGAATGAGCTTGCCGAGTCATCCAGGGAATGTGAAAAAGTATCTCTGTGTGTCGGAGGGTCTCATCGGGGGGGGTTGAGTGGCTCTGAGTTGGACATGAACTTGTCTTCAAACCTGGACTATAAAAGAGACCACCTACTGTGTTAAACCCTGTGCATTTGGTTAACAATAATACGGTAATGTGATGGCTTTGATTTGTTAAGTTGAAAAGTAGATTTTCTAAGACAAACAAAGAACTGTAACTGCACAGGCTCTGTCATTTATTAGTTAATCTGCATTTCAGAGAATATGTGGCCCATGCATGAAGGTTAAAACTCGAGCCCAGAGGCGATGTGTGCCGAGCACTGCCCCGGCTGTGTTGCTGCACACCTGTCTGGCACTGTAGCCCTCGGGTTATTTCACATTGGGACTTGGCCAATAGGAGGCTGTGTTTTGTGTGTGTGTGTGTGTGTGTGTGTGTGTGTGTGTGTGTGCGTGTGTGTGTTTCACATTTGTAATCACAGGAGATAACACTTTTCTGGCCCAGGAGGCGTTGTTTCTTCACTAAAATGTTAGCTTTTTTGTGCCTCTTTGCTCTTTTGAAATAAAAAATGTCAAAACTCTCAAGTAAAACAGCAACAATTCTTCTTTTTTTCTACATCTTCAAAGGTGAATCTTTCTTTCAATTCATCACTTTCCTCCTAATGACGATGCTGGTATTCAGAGTTTGGCTTTAAATAGTTTATAGTTTTAGCACTGGGCAATAGTGGAATTGTTTCTGGATGGGCAGCTTGTTAGGTGTGTTCTACTTTTACCCGATCACATTTCAAAACAACGAGCAGCTCAGTGGACGGCTTGTCCATACCTGTCCAAATAATAAAGCAAGAAGTATAGGGTGGTGGAGGGGGGTGAGGAGAAACTGCTGGTCCTCAGCTGAGAAAAAAAGTGGAGCAGAGAGCTAGAAAACAGAGAGGAAGAGAGCGCAACCAAACACACTAACAGATGAATGCCGAAGATGCATCTGCAAAGCTTCTAGTGCTATTATGATATGATCAACAGAAAATAAACCACTAGTAACTTTGAGAATGGATTACAGGATAAGGCTTGGCGTTTTTGATTCACAAAACAACTTAAACATTTAAAGGATAAGGTTGGTGATATTTAATATTTTGTTATTGTCAGTAAGTCCCATAAAAGGACCCAAACCAAAAATGCATTAGTCCATGGACGATTTTAGACCATCAAGCCCTCCTTAAACGGGGGACATCTAATCTGCCAGAGGGAGAGCAGAAGTGTTGTTGTAAAGTTTGAGGTTGGTAGTTTCCAGAGAAAGAGAAGAAGTTGGTCATTTCATAGCACAGATTAGAACCAAATTTGAAAGATAAGCAATTAAAGTTGCTGAATGTTGGAACATTGTGTTAAATTGATTGTTATTACTGTGACTTATAAAGTGTCAAATTTAGTTCCATCATAGTGTTAATAGGGTCAACAAAAACATTAGCTGACGTTGTTGTTCAGTAGCTAGTTTAGAGATTATCGACTATTGAAATTACTGATTTAGCGGGCAGGGAGGTGTGTGTGTGTGTGTGGGGGGGAGGCTGCATTACTCCATCCCTCAACACTTTCCTGCCTCCCGACCCTGTGGTAAGCTCTTAGTCCCATTTGTTCCAACTGAAAACGTACATTTTTAAAAATGTGTCACAAATTAGGTTTCACATTTGATAAAGGCTGAATAATTCTCTTCCTAAAAACTACCAGTCACTGTTGTTTTTAGCAAACTATACTCAAAATGGAGTAAACAGTGCATTTGATTTTATTAGCTGTAGAGTAACATATATTTGGTGCTGTATTGAGTATGTAGAGCTGCAGGATGGTGCATAGGAGATTGACTCAAAATTAGTCTCACTTTGCCAGACTTTCCTCCTTAATGCCACACAGGAGGGTCTGGCTAGTCTACACAGCATTGCGGGATTGGAGAAAAAAGTGCTCTGGTTTATTGGCATTTCTCCAAACCAATTGCAGTCGTCATGGGCGGCGCTAAGAGCCGGACAGAGCCACAGCGCTGCTGCAAAATAGCCTCAGAAAGGAACTTGATTTGGTACAAGTTGTTTTACTCGTGCAAGAGAAAATTCAGATTGGACAGATAGTCTAGCTGGCTGTTTACCCTGCAGAGATCTTAGGAGCAGTTAATCATAGTCCACATAAATTGACTGGAGTTTATACTTCCAACACAAAGAAAGCAAAAGTAAATGGACATCCAGCCGAAAAGAGTGAAATCCAGAAATCCAGTTTCTCTTTTTTATCCCTCCTCTCAACATGTAAAGGAATCTATATGTATATGTGTGTGTGTGTGTTCAAATATGGCATCTGGAAAGAAAATAAAGGAAAAAATTGTTAAACTGACATTGATTAAGAAGTTCCCTATACTTTTAGAGTTATGCAGCACATTGGTCAGGAGTCAATCTTGATGACTATCTCAAACATCTCTCTCAGATAAGGCTGAAGATGATTGAGAATGTCTTGCTGCTTGTCTGCCCAATCTCTGGGATCTCTGTTTTCTTATCTGGTTTGTATAATTGTAAATTAAATATCTATGGGTTTTGGACTGTTAGTCAGATATTATTATAATAATATATATATATATATATATATATATTTTTTTAAACTATTTCCTGACATTTAATTGAATAAAAAACACATTATTGAATCCACAGATTAAACGATAATGAGCATAACCATTAGTTGCGGACCTAGAAGTGTAATGATGGGTCCCTTTGACACATTACATACTGGCTCATCACTATTACATAGTGAGATATCCTTTCTTGGAGAAATTGTTGATAGTAGCTGTATGAAACATTAAATGGACTCATGTTGAGATATGTATTTGAGTCAGGTAGCTATTTGAACGTGTCTTTAATTTTTCATATGTCCATGTAACCTGACAATAAGTCCTAAATCATCACGCTTCTTAGAATCTCATCACATACAGATAACCATTGTCTGTCAGAAGGTACTGATTAAGAGATTTTCTGGATTTACTGTGTGTTGGATCCTTGGCCCTCCATCGATTTAGTAGCTTTTGCGACTTATGACAAAGCACCATAATTAGACCAGGTTATTTCCATAAAATTGTCAATAGCTCCTTTGTGTCTTTACTATCCTGGCTGAATGTCTCCTGTGTGTCAGCTTATCTGCAGTTGTTATGGTGGTAGAGTAAAGCCAGGGGGAGGGGAGGTTAAAGGTCTAAAAGTCTTGCCGTTTACATGTGAGATGGTCACCATTTTTTTAGGCTTTTAAATGAGAGATTGCTGTTTGTCCGTTTCTGTTAGCCGGAATCCCACTGGGGCAGACAAGGTCAGGGAAGGCCTCTCTACATCTTGTCGCTTTCAATCAAAGACTCAAACACACACTCACATACAGGTGTGCCTTGTGTGTGTCATAGCTTTGTGTGAATGTAAGCCAGGTTGTCAGTATGCATTTTCATGGTGTCTCCGAAGGTCGTGGGTAAATTGCCTGAGGCTGTAGAGGCAGATTAGGAGGACCCACACCATGTGTAAACATGGTGTGGGTTCTTCCCCCCCAACCCACCTCCTCTGTAGCCTCTGGGGTGCTCACCTGTCTCAGTGGGTGGAGGCTGTAAGAGGAATGAATACCAAAGAAACTCCCTGACCTGAATTCACTCAACCATTCTCACAACATTCAGGCGTCTGATCTTCCCATGAAGGTTAGTGCACCACCATCACATCTGGTGAGCTTTCTCTGATTGGAATTTAAGTTTCGCTCAGCAGTTTGTTTTGATTGAGAGATTTGAAGATGAAGCCCATTAAAATACCAAGAAGACACTTCCTGGATTCCCATCCAGGTGTTTTAGGTGTTGGCTACATTTGAAATGTAAAGCAAAAAAAAAAAAAATAAGTCAAGTTATGTGTCAGCTGGGTCGAGGCAATCACTTGGCAACTACCAATCATCTAATCATAAGGGGAGACACATGGGAGATACATGTAACTGTTTCAGAATATGCAGAGCCAAATCATTTATTGACAAATCAACTTGCCTACCTCAAAGAAGCATAAAAATGTATTGCATGATGTCTGACTTTCATCAACAAGTTCCCAGTTGCCCTTAATTGTTTTTATGTCAACAAGTCATAATTTGCACCCAAATGATTGGATGGAAAACACGCACACAAGACTGCAAAAAGCTGTGGTGAAGTTTTTTTAGCTGTGGTGAAGGTTTGTATTTTTAAGATATTTTAGATCCATAGCAGCCACTACACAGCCTGCTGCATCACTCCGTAAACACAAGTATAGTAATATATTTTGCGCTGAAAAGTAGCACAAACACTAATAATTTCACATTGCACTGTTTAAACTTTGTAAATACTTTCACTAATTCCAGTTTAGAAGTTGAAAAAATTAGTAGTTCTTGTTGGCTAGTTAACAGAGTCCCATTGCTATTCCCAAGTTTTACAAAATAGCCTCTGAGCGTGGTTTTCCCAGAAGTGATGCTAAATGATGTCATGTCTTGTCTCGTCAGACAAAGCTGGGCTCTTTAGTCTACTGCTTGGCAATTAGTGGTCTGATGTGACCAAGTTAAACTGCAATCTCACACACACACATGAGCTGGTCACACCACACTGTCGGGACACTTTAGTCTGTCTGACCAAACACACCAGACGCTGGAGAGAAACTGTGTGTGGGGGAAGCGACTGATGCTATATGAAGTTTCCACAGTCTGATTATTGTTATATGAAATATGAATTGGTTGGATTTCCAGATTTTTATCACCCACACCATATCACTGCAAACAATTAGAAATAGTCCTCCAATATGTTTTTTTGTGACTTCCATCTGTGACCAGTAGGTACTGCAACAACATAGAAAAGCTCACAGTGTCCTCTTACTGATTTACATGTTCATGTTACCCAATTTCAGATGGAGGGGGGTAATGTTATTTTGTTTTGCTCTAACTGATCAGTAGCAAGTGCATAGCATCTCCTCTGCAGCACAAGTTGCTATAGGAGCAGTACTCTTTTTGCACGACAATCAAGAATGGGTAATAGGTTGACCATTCAATTAAGAATGGTTATTTGTTTAAATTGACTTACAACAACTTATTTATCTGTGTCGATCTCATCAGTGCAGCTTTTTTCCTGACTCAAAAAGCACAAAAAAGACAGGACAAAACGATGTCCCCACCTCCTTAATCCTGCATACAAAGCTCTGATTTGCTCTATTTGGAACCATGTTGGAAAGGGAAGTTTGGGGTTCCCTACTGGAGCTGCTGCCCCCGCGACCCGACTCCGGATAAGCGGATGAAGATGGATGGATGGATGGAACCATGTTTCTTTTACTGTGTATCACCACACAAACTACTGGAAAAATAATTGCTTTGGCATTTGTTTTTGACATCAGAATTAGAGTTTTTTAGACTTGATCGCTAATATGGTTTGCACCCAGGGGTCACCTCATTGTTTTTCACTAGATAGTGTAGAGAGACAGATAGAAAAGGGGAGAGGGAGATGGGATGACATGCAGCAAAGGGCTGCTGGTCGGATTTGAACCCTGGCCCCTGCCAAAGACTCAGCATACATGGAACGCACACTCTACTGCAGGGGTCTTCAACGTTTGTTAAGCCAAGGATCCCTTAACTGAAATAAAGACAGAGCAGGGACCTCCTACTACATATGTGGTATAAAATGAAGTTTATTATATTAAACTGGGCCTACAATAACATAGGGCGGCCTAAAGCCCTTATACATACCATTTTTGCATAGAATACTAAGCTGTTAAAATAGGCTTATAATTGTTGCTATGATTTTACAAATCATGTTTTCATTTTAAAACATACATGTGACACAGTAAATCTTTAGGATTAACTGTAAATTTGGATGGCTACCTTAGTGACTATACCTTACCTATAGGCCAGTAAGCCTATCTTCAGTGGGGATTTATATTTGTTAATAAAATGTTGGATTCATTAAAAAAAACTTTCAAAAATCAACAATAATTTGGAGGCCCCCTGCATTGACTCTGAGGACCCCTAGGGGTCCCTTAACCCCTGTAGAAGATCCCTGCTCTACCGGATGAGCTAGTGGTTGCCCCAGAATACTTCTTTTTTAAAGCAGACTGTTACAGCGCCCAGTAGAAATCAGGCCTTAGAAAAGCACAACCCGATGACAGGAAAAGTGGGCCAACTTGCAGAGATGGCAAAAGTACTCACTTCCTGTACTTAAATAGAAGTACAGAT
Organism: Etheostoma perlongum; assembly: GCA_026937815.1. Classification (NCBI taxonomy): domain Eukaryota; kingdom Metazoa; phylum Chordata; class Actinopteri; order Perciformes; family Percidae; genus Etheostoma; species Etheostoma perlongum. Next base: position 23,534,217 of record CM049377.1, read on the forward strand.
ACTTGTGTTAAAAAATACTCTGGTAAAAGTAGAAGTATGGATTTAACTTCTTTACTCAAGTAAAAGTAACAAAGTACAGGCTTGAAAATGTACTTAAGGTATCAAGTAGCCTTGCAAATGACAACCATTTTTTATGCAAAGCTACCTGGACCACACACGTTACTAGAGTGCACGCTGAAAACTTCAGTGGACATGAAAAAAAGGGTCTACATTTTAAATGGCCTATATGGATGTCTGCCAATAGGCCTAAAACATCACATATATGATGATTGTGACAGAGACTGGGACTCTAAGATTCGGACTGAGCAGCAAGATATGAATTCAGTGGTGATTCTGTGAGAATTCACAGATCCAGTTTCTCTTTTTTAGCCCTCCCCTCAACATGTAAAGAAATCTATATGTATGTGTGTGTGTGTGTTCAAATATGGCATCTGGAAAGAAAATAAAGGAAAACATTACTAAACTGACATTGATTAAGAAGTTCCCTATACTTTTAGAGTTATGCAGCACATTGGTCAGGAGTCAGTCTTGATGACTATCTCAAACATCTCTCTCAGATAAGGCCGAGGATGATTGAGAATGTCTTGCTGCTTGTTCAATCATGTCGCTGTCCATACTACAATGTGTTACCGCCATCAAGCCGCAATGATTTGCCGCAAATGAATGCCGCCGAATCTGTCGAGTCGTCTTGCAGTGGTGCGCCAAGTGCAACGTGTATTCCCATCCAATTAGATTGAATTCAGAATTGATGATGCGAACAATAATAACTGTAACTCCAGTGAAATTATTTGAAACTTGAGGACTAGATTTTAACTGTATTTAAAGCTGATTCTGGTTTACAACTTTGCCCCGAGTGTTTCTGTTAAAACACGGACAGACTTCTCTCTGTTGATGCTTCATTACAATCAAGTATCAGTATGAACACGGGCGTGGGTAGCTTTGCTATGGCTGTGTGTCTGTGTGTGTGGTTTTGCAAAGAAATAAATAACATTTTAAAGGCTACCATACACAATACATAGGAATCATATAAAGTATATGGTAGCAAATAATAACAATAAACCCACTAATTACATTATCTTAATGCAGTGTTACTGTAGCATGTAAATAATGCCCCTAAAATACAAGTGTGAGCAACGGCGTTCAACAATCGCCATTATATCCAATCAACAGCCACATGCCACCTAGCTAACAGATGAAGAACACAAACAACAAAATCACTAGCTAACTTTCTTTTAAATTTGCAAGAACTAAAGTCCAATACAACAACAGGCTTAAGTGAACTGACAACATAAGTTACACAACTTACAGTTCTCAAGGAAGGACCTCACGGTGTGAGGCGCCTGTCCGTTGCTATTCTCCGACATGCACTCACAATCACACCTGATAAACAACCTTTTGTACAAAACTAAAGTAACAAGCCAATTTTGTTAAATGTAAGGAGTAGAAAGATATTCATGTTAAAATGTAAGTAAAAGTAAAAAGTCGCCACAAAAATAAATAGTGAAGTAAAGTAAAAATATCTGAAAAATGTACTTGAGTACAGTAACAAAGTATTTGTACTTCATTACTTCCCATCTCTGCCAACTTGTGATGCCATCTAGGAAAGGTTCATGTTGATGTTTCAATGATATGTATGTTGATGTCTGACCAACATGAAGTGACGTCTGACCGAAGCAAAGACCTAATAAGCCTTGCAGGACCACACTGAGCAAAACAAAGTAGATTTCTTATATCCAAGTCACAGACTGACAACTTATAAACGGGCAGATATTTCATGATCATTTCCCTCTCTGAAACGATAAACGTCTTTTATACTGCAGTGTTACTCAACGCTAACATTAGAAAACAAAACCGTTTAGAAATGTATTTCTTCACCTTCATGAACCACAAGCAGCTCCAACAGTGAATCCATTTGTTTTAACTCATCTCTTCCCCTCTGGCAAACATCAAACAAACTTTAATTATGCGATTACACAACATTTTGCCCTGTCGTGAAGCTGAATCAGCAATGGATTTATGCTCATATTTATGTGATACACTCCATTAAAGGATTATTCTGAGACATTCACAATGAAATTTATCACAATTAAAAATGCTCCTCGTATGGCTGATGGCATTAAAGGCATGCCAGAGTGCCATTCATTAACTGCTGTATGCAGACATGGCGTCTTAGAGCAGCCTAGTGAAATTACAGGGGAAAACACTGGCAGCAAAGTCCATAACAGTCACAAATAACAGCCTGCTATGACAAGGGAAATTACATGTCTTTGGAATTGAAATTTTAATAGCGCGATATAAGTGTATCAGTGTGAGGAATGTGCAACATAGTGAAATCGGATGCTTTCATGTTTTGATAAATGTCGTGGTGAGGCTTTATTGTCAGTTTTTGGGATCTTTGAGGTTTCTTGATCAAATAAGCAGATAACTAATTTTCCACAAAGAACATGTTGATTTATGGCGACTTGGCTGTTGATGGAGGATTATGTGAACATTCATTCATTAGCATAGTATTGAAAGATAACATGATTATGGAAGCTGAGATACAGTTTTTTTTCTAAACAATACCTTGTAGACTTGTATGTGTAAACTAATATTTAATCTGATATGGGATAGAGGTAAGTAAAGTTTTGTTAATGATCTACATTTACATCGGGATTACAGTATAACCAGCCAGCAATCACATCCAGACACCATTAAGCTTGTGTCATTGTGTAGCAGTGGTCTGGATGTGTTTATATGGCTCAGTGGCTGCACTATATGAGTGGATCAGTATAAGCAGTTCCCACACCCTCTCAGGTGTCCTGTGCTCAGGGCAGCCTGGCCCAGGTGATAAAGGCTGCCTTTGTCTGCACCAGGGAACAGGTAACCATTTGTGCCTGCACTACTGTGTGTGTGTGTGTGTGCTTACATGCATGCAAAACATGTGTGTGAGTGCTGGAGAGAAACAGAGAGAGAGCGATAGGATTGACTATAGTCTCATATTCACAGCATACAGCACATGTGCGCTCGATAAAAGGGAAGGTAAAACATCATTTCCAGTCTGTGATTCTCCAAGCAAAAAAAAACAATATAAACAAAGTAATATTTTAAGGAAACGCATTGATTTATGCCTTTGTCCTCTTCAGTGACACTTCTATTTATGTAAATTACAGGTGTAAAGTTTAATGTGATGCTACTTTAATAAAAAATATGTGTATCTCATAAAGATTTACTGTGTGTCAGAATTATACTTAAATTCTAAATGACAAATACAAAGGCATTATTGGAGGGTATAATTTCCTAGCATTATCCATGATAATATTATGATAATAAACATAGAGGCTGTGTGTGTGCATGCTGTGGTTGTGGTACAAATAGATAAAACAGATAAAAAAGTTAACAATTAACATTCACACAATGTGACTCTGTGCCCCACATTGCACACTACACAGTATACTAATTCTGTGTTTTGAGATTATGTAACTGTCATACTGAAGTGTGCTTGATTTTTAAGTGTAGTTTTGATGGCTAAAAAAGTCCCACAATGCAACATACAAAGAGGAAAATAGGGGAGGCTGGTAAAAAATATATAAAGTTGTGTGACTGCTTTGGCAACAGTTTAGAAAAAAGAAATTAACTTAATTTAAAAATAGTTGATTTTTTATTTACTATTTGGGAAGTTTTAAGTTTAAAATGGCATGTCAAACTCACTTTATTATTGCCGCATTGCTATGTGAATGAAATGTCAAAACCATTTTTGTCTTGACAAAACATTCTTAAGCCACCATGGACGAGAACTTTAAAGTGCTAGGAAAAAAGAAATATGAACGTCTACAATCCCATGACAACTCAACAACTCGTGATATGACTCCCTAACAGCTGCTCGGTGAACTGGTGCTGGGACTGTTTTATAAACCACTGTCTCCAAGGTCAAGAATGAACTTTCAATCTCTGATGAACTGTATGCCTTTGGGACACAATAGCTACTTCTCAGCTAAAGTTGCCAAGATAACTTATTGCTAGGTATGCTATCTGTGTGGGAGTGGGAGTGTGTTTGGCTGCACCCTCTGAACAAATAGAAAAAAGAGATACACAGTTAACTGAGATCCCGACAGGAAAACTACTCTGAAAGTAGTTATTGTGGCAAGACTAATTGATGGGCTAAATGCTAAGCTGGCTTCTGCATTAATGAAAACACAAAGTTTTAAACTAATGTCCTGGGAGAAGAAATTCTAAATGTTTTAGCTGATTGGTCAGAAATATAAATTTTTAATATAATCAACAAAAAATAGAAGAATGGTGTACCGTAACCTCTTTTGGTTATAAGGTGCCGCTTTGAATGATACAAAATTATGTGGGCCTGGGACTGTTGAGAAATGTGACTAAATTAAAAATATAAAACCAGCTTACCTCTGCATCCCTCTGTGCATGCAATTGAGACCGTATGTGTTGTGTGTTAGCATCTGTAAAGTTCCTGTTTATCTGGTGTTTAATTCAGGAGTTGAGGATTACCTGTTCAGGAAGCAGGAGGGTAAGAAGAGCTCCACAAGTGTATGTTTTAACAGCCTGTCAGGAGAGCTAACTTTATGACCCGCTGCTGAGTTTTAACAGGCACTCACTGTGAATATTCAATCAGAAAAAGGTGTCTGCTTGCTAATGTAGGCTGACAGCAAGGCCAACCAACAACCAGACTGATGGGTGACTTTAAATCTCAGGTGAAAGGTGAGAGTGCTGAGGATGTGCTCTCTTCTTCTGTCTATCTGTCTGTTGTGGTATTCTGTTTGGAGCATGTGTGTGTATGTATATGTGTATGTGTGTGTGTGTGTGTGTGTGTGTGTGTGTGTGTGTGTGTGTGTGTGTGTGTGTGTGTGTGTGTGTGTGTGTGTGTGTGTGTGTATGTGTGTCTAGATGTTAAGTACAGGTAGCACTTTAGAGAGGTCTTTAATTAGAGCAGAGCAGGAAGACATAGCTCAGAAGACACACTAAACTTAAGTGTGTGTGTGTGTGTGTGTGTGTGTGTGTGTGTGTGTGTGTGTGTGTGTGTGTGTGTGTGTGTGTGTGTGTGTGTGTGTGTGTGTGTGTGTATGTGTGTGTGCAGGTGCGTGTGTGGTGTGACTGGGAAACTTCCTGCACACGTCAATAGTTTCAGGGTCCATCTTGCTAATCCCAGGTGTGTGTGTGTGTGTGTGTGTGTGTGTGTGTGTGTGTGTGTGTGTGTGGTAAAATAAGGCTTCATGAATCCCCAAAAAGTACAGAAGCCACTTTAGAAATTCATTCCTTCGCCAACTCCATCAACTAATCGGACACAGACTGTCTGAATAGGTTTAGGAAACACACACAATGCTGCTTACGGTTGTTGTAACAGTCTGGCTACACTGAGCCACATGGCTAAAAGTGAATTGTGTCTAGTCAACCATATTTAGTTGCTGGGTAAGTGGTTTGTCTCTGTACTGGTTTAGACTTACATAACTAGTTTATTTGTTTCAATTATTCCAGGTTTCTCCTCTTTGCTCCTCTGTTTGCTTCATATCAATACTTCAATCGACCCAACTCATTGTTAATTTGGATACATTTTTGCTCCAACCTCTTATAATCTCCTATGAAGCCTGCAGTGTGCCACTAAAGTAAAGTTATGTTCTGAATTTGGGACTGCATGAATTTTCTTTTCTTTTGTAAAAAGAAAATACATTTTGTAAAGTGATGACACTAAATAATGACAATTATTCTGTAGTATTAAGGTTGAATGTTAGGATTAAGGTTAGGGTACATCATCTTACATTCTTTATGCTTTCCCTGTTTTAGTTTTAATGGTGAATTATGTTGTACCAATACAATTATTAGTATTATTTTAAGATTATAGGTGGAGTATTGCAGTTTTTTCCAAGTCAAGAGAAGGGTCTAAACAAGATAGTTTGAGGCTCTCGCCTTTTAAAAAAGTGAAACATAAGATTCAACACTGATAGTTTTATACAGTTCCTTGTAGCATAAGCATCTAATACATTGATTATCTAAATTTACATTTGAATGAGACATCCATAAAGTCAAAAGATTTGATAAAAAGATCATGTGGAGTAGTGGTCTGAGAAAATACTACAGACAACCGAGTTAACAAGTTATTTTTTTCCCTTTCTTTTTTCACAGCTCCCATGTGTTCGTTCAGCCATGCTTCCTGGGTATGGATTCTCACCTTTTCCTGATTTCCAACCCCACCTTCACGCTTTCCGCTGCCGAGGAGAGAGTCCTAGCATGTGGATCCCTTGCTCAGGAGAGTCCCAGGCTCTGAGCGAGGCCCAGGAGGACCGGCCTCTCCTGCACCCGTGCCACCACAAGCATGTCGCCGTGTGCCAGCAGGAAACATTGGCTTTTATTGAGCTACAACCACCAGTCACTCCTAAACTTAACAGTCTTGGCTCTCAGAGGCCAACTGTTATTCCAGAGGCACAATGCACAACACACTCCCTGCCCCTGAATGGTTTCAGACACACACTAAATGAACTAAATGACATGCAGAACAGCTGTCATAGAACAGACAATGAGCATGTAGCCCTGTTAAATTTGAACTCTCATACACCTGCAGGTGACTGTGAGCTTGAACGCCATAATGTTATCAGGACTGAAAAACCACATACTGTCACAACAGTATGTCGTCCTCATCACGCAGCTCTTAGCCTGCCTCTGCCGTTCCCTCTGTCCTCTCTATACGCAAACCGAGACTCCTGGGAATCTCAGATACATTGCTCCCCATCCTCACCTACAGGTCCTGGGTTTCAGAGCCCAGACTCCTGCCGGCTGCAGAGGAGGACATCACAAGGTTCACTGAAAGAGAAGTCTATCCGTGAGTGTGCAGCTTTTTTTCACTGTGGACAAAGTTGACATAACAAATCAGGCTTTAAAAGCTTTTACATGCTTCTTCTTAATTTAATAAAGCTGTTTTGTTGTTGACAGGGCGAAAGATGCAGGTTTATTCCCCAGACAGCCAGAGCGATGAATCTCTCAGCAGCCCAATCCTGGACGCAGACTACATCTTCCCAGGACCTTTTGCATCTTTCCTGGAGGAGGACCTCAGTGGAGTATCTTCCCTGGAGGCCCTTTCAAGCCCGTCATCCACAGACGGTCTTACAGATTTGCCAAACCTTGGTCACGATGATATTTTTAATCTACCTGCAGAACCGCTGCAGATAATAGAGGACCCAATGCCAGGGGTGGGGGAGGACAGCGGGAGTGTAGAGACTTCAAGTGCCACAGGGGGGAGCTTTTTGTCGCGCGTCGGTCGTCATGGGGATCAAGAACGGCGGCGCTTTTCAGCTTCAGAACTGATATCTAGACTGCAGCTGTCTCAGAGGAAGAGCTCCTTCACCTTGAAGCTGGGGAAGTCGCTGTCTGCACGGGTAGCCTCCAGGGACAGACAGAGCTCCAACAGCCTCAGCCCGAGCACTGACAACAAACATCATGGTAACATTTCTTTGAAAGCAAGTCCATAAACCTAGCCCTATATGTTACAGAAAACAACCAAGAGCAGTATAAAAACCCATTACAAATAAATACCACAAAGTCAGGTTCAATGTCCTTCTCCTTGAACAAAGACAAAATATGTATGCAGATAGGTGACAAATGAAAGGAAAAAAACAGCTGTGAAAGTGCAAAGTGTAAAGGTTAACAACTTCAGTGTCCCTGCACATCACTCAATGTCGAACCTCAACCGTCAGCGCTGTTGGATAAAGAAAACTTGGAAAAAGTTGGAACAAGTAGAATTCTCAAATTCATGATTATTACTCTAGTGCTGAAACAATTTTCTTTTAATTAACAGATTAATTGTAAGTGAAAATAATGATTTGTTGTTTAAGAAGCTGACTATAATCACCATGTGTGCAGCTCTGGACCTTTGTTGCATGCCATCTTCCTCTCTCTTTCCCTCCTTCTCTCCTGTCACCTGTCTTCTCATTACTCATTACAGGGTAATGTGTCTGAAAACATACTAGGAAAAAGAAAATATATGTTACTCTCAAAGTAACTAGGTAATGTATATATGTTTGGTAGATTAAAAAGAACAAGAAGAAACAAATAGATGAACTGTGATAAAAAAAAAAACATACAGCCTTAAACAGCTGACTATGTCAGGAAGCTGTTGCTGGAGTTTAACCTTTTAAGAAGGTGTCCCTAGACACCCAGAAAGTATTGTTTTATGAACCTTTATTATATGAGATCTATTGTTTCTTCCCTGGACATATTCTTGCATTACCTTCCTCCACAGAGCTGTGGAGGAGGTTCTGGCTAGTCCACACAGCTGATGGGAGACAGATGGGAGAGAAACGCGCTCTGGTTTATTGACGTTTCTATAAACCGATCACAATAATCTGGGGTGGCACTAAGCGCCACACAAAGCGACAGAACAGAAAATTCAGATTGGACAGATAGCCTAGCTAGCTGTCTTGATTTACCCTGCAGAGATCTAAGGTTAACCATAGTCCTCAAAAATCGACCAGAGTTGAAAATGCCAACACAAAGAACGCAGGAGGTAACAGACATCCGGCCGAAATGAAAGACATCCGGCGGAATTTCCGGCGGCACTTCAACAATCCTGAAAGTGGAATGACATGGATATAGACTACCTTGGACCTAACCTCTAGAACTTCTGCTTTTAAATCTGTTTAGATAAGTCCAACTCCAAGCACCGCAGCTCAGGAGGCTCTAGTGATAGCGCCCCCCACAGTCCTGTAGGACATGCACCTACTCTGCCCAGCAGTGACAATGGCATGCCTTTGCATCGGTGGAGCACAAAACTTGGGTAAATACGGATTTAAAATATTTCCACACATGAACTGCAAAGATTAAAGAACATGTATTGATGTCAGTTCACATTTTCTTTCACAGAATGCGAAAGAAATCCATTGAGGAGGACTTCTGCACGCTTCCAACTGTTGCTTGTTCAAATCGCTTGTCACGGTTTTTGCCTAGTTGTAAGTTTCCCTGAACTATTTGTCTTTTTCAAAACACCTAATTAAACCAAGACTTGATTGGATTTTTCTGGAACATCCCTCTTCACTTTCCTGCAGTGATTTTGTACCAGGAGTACAGCGACGTCGCCATCAACAGAGAGATCCAGAGGCAGCAAGGGAAGGAGCCAGGCACAGAGGATGAGGGCCTCAGGGAAGAGGGGTCAGACGGGACCCCGTCTCCTTCTAATTTGTCTCCATCCAGCTCCTTTCGCTCATCTCGAGGCTCTGCTTTTGCACTGTGGCAGGACATCCCCGATGTTCGAACCAGCGGCCAGCTCGACAACTTCAGCAACGAGGAACGGAAATTACAAGAGGTGGATGAGACATTGCAGACCGTCACAGCTGTTTGCTAGTACATGTATTGTAGATAAGTGGCTGACATACTGTGTTTTCTTCAACTCAGGCAAAGTTTGAGCTGGTGACGTCTGAGGCATCGTACATTCGTAGTTTGACGATCGCAGTGGACCACTTCATGTTGTCACAGGAGCTTGCAGATTGTCTAGGAGCTCAGGATAAGCAGTGGCTCTTCTCCAAGCTGCCTGAAGTCAAAGGTGTCAGTGAGAGGTGACGTAACATGCTGTTGATGTGCCTCTGCTGCCCATCTCAGTTCTTTATTTTAACATGTCAGCTATCATGACTCCTTTTCTGAGTGTATGTTCTGCTTACTGGGTGCCTGTAGGTTTCTTCAGGACCTGGAGCACAGGCTGGAGGAAGACATTCTGCGTTTTGATGTGTGTGACATCGTTTTGGAACACTGCCCGGCTCTGCGAAGGGTTTATTTACCTTATGTAACCAACCAGGCGTACCAGGAGCAGACCTACCAGCGTTTGCTGTGAGATGAACTGCTTTCATCACATGTATAACATATCAGCAGTTTGAAACATATATGTAAATGGATCTCTCTGCACACACTTGCAGCTGTAGTGCATGAAATACAATTGTTTCCTGTCCATAATTCCCTCTAAGGGTGTTCAGGTGTTATTTTACACCTGCATGACTTAACTTGCAGAAGTTTCATCTACGGTAGATGAAGCTGAGCATTTTTCGCAGGGTAAAAAGCACCCTGGAATTTAGACACACTTTCACTAAAAGTCATTAAAGTGTTTTTTCTAAATGAACACGCCTTGTCCTCTCAGGCACGAGAACTCTCGTTTCCCCGGCATCTTGGCTCGTTTGGAGGAGGACCCCATCTGCCAAAGACTTCCTCTGACCTCTTTTCTAATCCTCCCATTTCAGAGGATCACACGGCTGAAAATGCTGGTGGAGGTACACCATTAAACATTCACTGCAGAATTCATGTTCACACTTGAAACCCAATTATGTGAAACTGTAAATGGGCTCATATTTGGACCAGCTGAGCAGCAGGGTTTTTTCCTTCCCCAACAGAGCATAAAAAGAGTATTGTTTACTCTTTTGGCTTGTCTTCAAAAACATCTTTATTTTTCAGAACATCTTAAAGAGGACGACACCAGGCTCCCGAGATGAGGACACTGCCACGAAAGCTTTCAATGAGCTAAAAAAAGGTGGTGATTATCATCTGTAATAGCCAGTTGGAGTACCAGTATTATTACTGCTGAGGCACAACAGTAATAACCATGTTGGTATGTGTCTTCTTAGATCATCAAAGAATGTAACTCCAGTGTGCAGTCAATGAAGAGGATGGAGGAACTTATTCACCTCAATAAGAAAATCAAATTTGAGGGAAAGGTAACTGAATTTTTTGTAAATAGTCTGTTTTTAATCTGCTTTGTTAACATGTTTCAGTGTTTCCTATTTCGTAACTTATTTCCTTTCTTTGTAGATCTTTCCTCTGATCTCTCAGTCCCGCTGGTTGGTTAAACATGGTGAACTCCTGGAAGTGGACACTCAGACGATGAGTATTTCCGGATCAAAGCTCAAGTTGCCCACTAAGCCGGTGTACCTCCACCTGTTCAATGACTGTCTCCTGCTGTCCAGGAGGAAGGAGTGAGTGATGCAGTCACTACAAAGAAACCAGGAAATAAAATGAAAAAATCTGTAGCAAACAGCAGCACACACCACTTCTTTGAGATTAATGTTCTGTAAACAACATGTAGGCTGCACCAGTTTTTACCAGGATTATTTCCTTTTTCTACAAACATAAATGTACACCATTCAAATAATTTGAAATATGCTACAACCACATACAGATTCCACACACACATGGCTTTAAAGATTGACCAGCTGGTTACTAATGTAAGAAAATAATAAGTAAACATCTTTTTTCTCAGTACGTGGAAGTTCATGGTGTTTGTACACGCCAAGATAGGACAGCTGAAAGTGAAGGACCTCAGTCAGAAGCTGCAGGGCATCTCAGGCTTCATCTTCCACTTGCAGTTGTGTGAAGGCCAGCAGCTCAAACACCAGATCCTGCTCAAATCACACACTGAGTGAGGAACAACACTCTGTCTACAATAATTTAGCTTCGGTCGAAACTGGATGCTTTAGCCGACGGTGCTATAACGGCCCTTTCTTGTGTCTATCCAGGAGCGGGAAGCAGAGATGGATCACAGCCATGTTTCCATCTGATCCACGCGAGGACATCGAGCAAGCCAGTGAGAATGATGGTCAGTAGAGAGCTTTAGGTGAACTATGAATCAGCGTAAATCTTTTAATCTTCTCATTCATCTTTTTCTTGTCTTTTCCTCTTAGATATATCCCAGGTTCAGTGCATCAAAAGCTATCAGGCCCAGGAGCACGATGAGTTAACACTGGAGAAGGCAGACATTCTTCACGCTAAGACCATTACAAGTGATGGTAAGAATTTGGACAAAGTCCTCTTTTAGATAACCTGCATTCCAACCTCAACCTGCACCTACATTAGCATAACATAAAAGGTTAGGTCTGTGTGTCCCACTGGCCGTCCGAGGTTATGTGTAGTGGTTTGTTTGATGTCTAAGGTTGTCTTTCCCCAGGCTGGGTGGAAGGCATCAGACTGTCTGACGGGGAGCGGGGCTGGTTCCCCAAAACCTACGTGGAGGAAATCACAAGTCGCAGCGCTCGCCTCCGCAACCTCCGAGAAAATATCCGCATCAAATGTGTCACGCAGAAACTGGAGGGGGAAGACTAACCACTTTACTGCAATTGGTTGTGTATCAAAGGGGAATTTCTGTTACTAAGTTGCATTTTTAAGCTTCTGGATCATTGATTTAATTTTAGATGCATGTGGGACCTACGTTATAGTATGCAGGTGCTAAAACAAGACAAGATTTTTGACTGTGTGCATTTTTCTTTAGCAAGCTAGCTGCAAATACATTCAGCTTTTAATGCTCCTGTACATTTGAATCTGTCGACAAACATTTTTGTAACATTGAAGTTACTTTTTGCAGAAGCAATCACTTCATGTATGCTTTCTGTGAATGCAATCCATAACCATTTTAAAGTCTGAGAAACACATGCACATTTACTAGCACAGGTAGTAATTGTAACCATATTCAAAGGTAAATGACTATATTTCTAGGTTCTTGTCAGAGAAAAATGTGACTATATTTCTTTCTGTCTCATGTGGCCAAATGCCCTCTTAGAACTGTCTTATGCAACTCAACTGAGTTATATGAGGTGCAAGAGATTCATTGATGTAATGTTACAACATCACAAAGTCGCTCAAGGGAGATCCTTCTTCTGAGCTGCGTTAGGACACATCAGAGGTCTTTTATCTTTTGATTTTGTTCAGACTGAGTGCTGATTTACTGTTAGAAGGCAGATGAGAAGTTGCCATGTTGTGTAGTCCACTTGTTCAACTAAAATGTACAGTGGTGGTTACGAGAAGAAATGAATGCCTGATGTGTTTTCCATCCAATTTCTGATTTTGATACACTGCAGTACGTCAATGTGCTACCGTTCATTGATGATGTCAAGATGTGCATTGTTTAAACATCCTTGCCTTTTTTTAAGAGGACACCCTGCCTGTACGCATTGTATATGATCTGTAGTAACAATTTGGAGTGCATGGTTGTTGTCCAGACGAGTCAACTGCCAAACAGTGGTTAGATGAATTCCCAATACTACTGTAACATATATGAAGGACAGACTATCATCTTCACATGGCCACACTACACCAATACTTTTTTCTGTTAGTGCCCTAATCTGATTAAAGGATTAGGCGGATTATATTCTATATTTTTATAATTGTCAACAAATCCCTCGAACAGACCAAAACCAGCAATTAATGTATCCTAAATCTGTGGCCAAAGCCTAATAGATCTTCTTTCTCTGTGCCATGGAGCAACATTGTTACACTGGGTTACATGTTCCTTCATTACTATGAACACACACACACACGCGCACACGCACACATATACACACAGTCCCCAACAAATGCACTATTTACTCCTGTTTGAGTAACATTTGCTAAAAACTACAGTGTCCAGCTGATTTAGGGAATGATTTATCCTTTATTAAATATTGAAACTATATATTTGTGACTCATTTTATAGTTTTCTGTTGTCAGTAGGAACAAGCTGGACTTGAGGCTAAGCTCCACACATAGGGTAGGCAGGTCAGACATTGTTGGTTTTGTTCCTTTCATGGCATTTGTTGCAAAAAAAAGATAAAAAACAAGTGTCTTTTAAAACCCATAAAATTTACACCAATACCAGATTCACATTGGAACACATTTACATTGACCAGTTGTATGGTAAAAGTGGAAGTTTCGCTTCATATGTATCTACTTTTAAAACTTTAGCCCCAGTTAAATGAAAGCTAGACATTGTTGCATTAATCTAATCATACAGGATCAAGTAATAATGTCATACACTAATCACTGAATCAGAGGCCTACGTCCACAGTGTTCCCATCATTACGTGTAAAAATCCCCAAATGACCCACAGTACAGTGTAACTGAGCTGTTGTTAATAAACCACTATAATCAACATGCATATGTAAACTCTTCCAGTGGCACATGAAATGTTTATAACCCCTTCTTTCTATATCTGCATTGTTAGTTGTAATTTAAGCTGTTGCTGTTGCAACTTGTGTATTTATACTCCTCTAGCTGGTTGTTCTCTAAGGAGATTCTGATGTAAATGTACTTCACTATAGATGGCTTTATGTATAAAGAAAATGGTTCATTTACTATTATGACTGTAATTTATATGAACAAAGATTCAACAAACATTACATTCCATAACTGTAAACCTTTCAGTTTCATTTCTGTTACAACAAAAAATATAAATAATGTAATACACTGGATGTTTGCTGTATCTCTGCACACTGTAAATGTTTAACCACTGAAATAAATACTTCCATTTTATGTTTTAACAGTTTATTGTGGAACAAGTTAAACATCTCTACAATCGCTACATCTAACATTTCTTCAGCTTTGTTCTGGCCTTAAACTGGGTCATGACTCTGTTTCTATTTGTCCGCACATGAAAGGAAACTATTAGTATCTTATTTAGTCCCTCAGAGGGTCAAATCCCCCAAATAAATCAATGTGGTGAGAATATTTCAGAGCCTTCTTACTGCTGCATGTTTATTTTGTGGCACAATTAGACATAAAAGTAATATGTACATACTATCTACACATTATTTCATATTTATAATTACATTACAGTCAAGCTTTTCCCCTTTGGATAAGTCAGCTGCCTCCTTTGATGTGACATTGGTCGGCTGTTATTATTGGCTCCTGGGACTCCTTCCTGCTCCTCTGCAGCTTTGGCATGATTGGAGGTGCAGCGGGACTCACAGTAACGTGGCTGCTTCTGTCTGGCTGCAGGTCAAAGAGACAATCTTGTTGATGCAAAGTTGCTTCCCATTTAAAGGTATTCAACATCTTCTTGGCACATGAATATTTCTTTCAAACACAAACTTTTTTGGGAAAATCAGCACAACTTTGAATTTAAATGGGCTGTAAGTTAAAAAATGTTATCTTCCATCGACCAACACATGTTGTATTACCTATAAAACCCTGAGGAATTTCAAGCTGCTTCCAGCTGCATTTCCACAGAACACCCACAGACCAAAATTGACAAAAAAATAAACTAGAATGCTTTTGATCTCAAACAAGTTTGTACAAGTTGATTTTCATTCCAAACTTAACCAAACCAGGAAAGCTAGGAAAGTTGATATGCAGAACTGTAAAACACTGCAGCATGCATTAAAAATGGTCAGCAGTGATGAAAAGACACTGTATGTAGTAAATGGGCTAAAACAGTAGTTCTTAAATCTTAAACCTGCATTAACTGATTGCTTGGACCTCTAGTGGCAATACAAACAAAGAAACTACACCCAACATCGGTCCACTAAATGCTTTTATATAGCACTTTTATACCTTACCTCTTCATTCACCCATTCACACAAACACACCAATGTAATGTAAGGTGCTTGCCTTCCCATTGGGAGCAACTTGGGGTTCAGTGTCTTGCTCAAGGACACTCCGACATGCAGAAAGGAGAAACCAGGGCTCA
This sequence comes from Etheostoma perlongum, assembly GCA_026937815.1. Taxonomy (NCBI): domain Eukaryota; kingdom Metazoa; phylum Chordata; class Actinopteri; order Perciformes; family Percidae; genus Etheostoma; species Etheostoma perlongum. The sequence goes on from CM049377.1 coordinate 23,549,617, forward strand.
AACAGCCAACCTCAATGGATGACCGATCTATTGTACCTCCAATCTACAATCACTTTTTAAGTTCACCTGAATAACGTACTTTAATTGGTACATCCTGCAGATACAGAGCAGCATTAGCATTTATTTGGTGTAATGTATGTACTGTATGTCCAATATTCACTCGCTTTGTTTTGGACTAACCCAACTGAGGGAAATACTCTGGTGCTTGACCTGTTAAATGCTTCTTTGACAAAGTAGTGACAAAGTTGCAAAGAATTTACCAACTCTGCAGTTCCCCTCAGCTCCATCAGGTCTTTTAGCTCATTGTTTTAAGGCCAAAACATTATTCTTATCCATTTTATATTCCTTCAAAAATATCAGACAGCACAATTCTAACCTGTTGTAATTGAAACATCAGGTTCCGGTAATCCTCCAGACAGGTACAGGAGACTCGCAGGGGCTCCACCATCTCACCTAAAAGACAAAAGCATTTGTATGTAATACTTGTATTCCTCACTGCACTTTGTTTTGCTATAATTCAATTGTACATTTAGCTAAAAATGTATAAAAATGAATGTGTGTACAGTATACCTATCAGCTCAAACTCCAGCCGCCCAGGCAGGGCTGACCTCTCCACTGCTTTGATGCTGTGTCGGGGCAACCTGCCCTGTTAAAGATGACATAGAAGAGAAGAAAATGCTTTAAGGAATTTTCACTTGTCATACATGATCATGATTGTACATGAAGAACCTCACAAGCTAGTAACTGAAATTCATTGAATGACGTTGTAGGCGGCAGGTGTGAGTTACAAAATGTTCCACCCATGCTTTATTTCGTGTCTCAAAAGAACAAGCACTGTGTTGAGATTACCGGGACACATATTCATGCCACAGTGGTTGAGGAGGTATTATTATGGATGTTTCCCATAGAGTCATTTTACACTACCTCATATCTTATATTCAGGCGCTTGTTGTCAACTGACAGTAGCAGGAGGTCTTGAGGAAAGAGAACAATCAGTCTTTCTTGGAGTCCCTGAAAGAACAAAGCAAATTAACCCTTAAAATAATGTTCTCTATAATATAGTACGGACACTTATATTTACCAATTTGCATGTGGCACAAGTAAAGAACAACTGTAGTTTATCACAAGTGTCTTAATTTTGTCCATTGTTCCTATTAGTAATAATTATATTGTACTCTCTGAGTCAATTGCTGCGATATGCTTCTGTGGCTATGTTGCTATAAAGTCAGAGGGGGCAAGAAAAAGTAAAAATTATTTGGCTTTATTGGGCTTTGTTGTAGCCATATTTACACTACACTTACCATGTACAATGTTATCAGAATCAATAAAGAAAATGGCAAAATTACTCAAATAATACCTTAGTTGTAGTTAACTTAAGTTATCTATTAAAATAAAATAATCATTTCCATGTAGATTTTAGATACTAGCACAGTTAATGTGTGACACCATCACTTAGAGCATCTGCTACAATACTTTCCACTTTGTGTGCCAGCAAGTCAAATTTAACATGATACCTGACTTGCTTAAAGGTCCAATAGTATGCTGATTTTCAGGTTCATACTTGTAGTTTGGGATTCTACTTGAACATGTTTACGTGCTTTAATGTTCAAAAAAACATTTTTATTTTTCTCATACTTTCTTTCTGACTATACATGTGTTCACACTCTGTCTAAAACGTTCTATTTTAGCGTCAAGCCAGCCAGGTCCAGAAGTAAATAGTCTTTATGCTGACAATAAGTAATTCTTGTAATCTGTGCAAATTTGCAGATTCTTACATACAGTGTGGAAGAGTATTTATTACCTGTCTCTGTGTGTTGATGACATGGACGATAGATATGTATCCTGGCTGACCCATGTGCTGTATTGGCGAGCCCTCCCACTGCCATATGGGAGCTTGCAACAAGTACTTTTTCAGTTCTTCTCTTTTCCAGTGCTCATCACAGGGTAACTATGGGGGAAATATGGTGTGTGATCAATTTGTTAATTACAACTTAACCAGGCTGCGTCTTCATGTAGAGTTGTAATCAGATGAACAGCAGTAAGTTAGTTATTACAAGATAGGAGAGTGCACAGTGGGAGGGACTAATGGGTTTTGCCAGTGACTTGTATCTTCTGTCTTCTATGTGTTGCATCCACTTCTGTAACTCTCCAGCACTGGAACATATGAAGATCTTGGAGTCCACCATTGGACCTGGATGAAAAAGAGTACAACATAAATTGGGCTCAGTACTTTACAATGTGTTGGTGTGTCTTAGCTGAACTTGAAAATTTCCACTGACTCACTGCTGATCTCAAACATGTGTGGTGAATGTGACGTGTCAGGGTCCAAGGAGACAATTTGAAAGGAAAGTCCAGAAAGGGGAAGGATGCCCTGCGAAATAATAGAACACAAAGTGTAAGAAGAAGAAAGATGCCTGTCATTGTGCTTTAGCGTCCTCCAATCTGAAAAGATTATTATGCATTTGTATTATTATTGTCACCTTAAAAAGCTCTTATTGCTCATGTGTGGTTGTCTATTTACACATTCAGCAAATATGGAGTCCTCCTGTCCTATTCCCTCACCTTTTAGTTTGATTTCATGCCTTCAGCAACTCCTGAGAGAAATACACATTGATGTATTTAGCTGCTAATTGTTCCACTACGGTCACCAGCTAGTCACTGTCTGTCTGCAGTCTGGTGCTGGGCAGGTAAATGACAAAGGGTTTATTATAGCTTTTTCCTTGAAAAGCTGGAAATTAAGTCAATAAGAGCTCTGTAGACAAGAAAGCTCTGTAGCGCTAAGGGGAAGTGCAGAGTTGGGTGATTATTCTCTGTTGGTTCATTGCTACATTGACAACTTTCACATACTCATTTGGTCTGCTGTTAAATAAAACATATTTAACAAGTGCTGCTTTTATGTGTGGTAAAATCTTAGCCACTATTTGACATTTCATTGTGTGAATGCAGCAGCATTTACCGTATTGTTACCCAATATGAATATTAAGCTTTTTTCTTTTTCCGTTTAAATGTCAATGGAGCAATCTTCAAATTCTCTTTAGGCTTCCTCAACTTTGAAATGCTAGTTCTCCCACATACTTTCACCTAGAGATGTCATTCGAACTTTACCCTATTTACAAAACTTTTAGCTATTAGAAAAGTATTCAGCTTTTTGATATCTTTTACAGTTGTCACATCACTTTTAAAATGTCGTGCTTCTTTCAAGCTTTTTCTGCATTAATAATGGGTGTGTAATGCATGACTTTTCTGTGGAGTTTGCATGTTCTCACAGATTTTCTTTGATATACTATACTATGACTTTTTTCGACATCCTATACTATTTTTTGACATATGTATACTATGTTGACATACTATACTATGACCTTTTTATGACGTTTTTTGACATACTATACTATGACTTTTTTGACATATTATACGATTATTTTTCATGACATTTTAAATTCATACTATGACTATTTTTGACATACTATACTATGAGTTTGTATCACTTTTTTGGACATACTACCCTATGACCTTTTTAATCACTTTTTTTGACGTACTATAATGACTTTTTTCTACACACTATACTATGACTATTATTGACTTTTTTCAACATACTATACTATGACTATTTTCAATATAATATACAATTACTTTTTGTCACTATTTTCAACATAATATACTAGGAATTTTGTATCACTTTTCTCAATATATTATACTATGACTTTTTTTGACAAACTACATTCTGACTTTTTCATCACTTTATTTAGAATTACTATACTATGACTCGCTGCACCAGGTACTATGACTTTTTTCGATATACTATACTATGACTTTTTGTCACTTATTTCAACATAATATAATTTGACTATTTTTGACATAATATACAAGGACTTTTTATCACTTTTTTCAACATACTATACTATGACTTTTGTCAACATGCTATAATATTTATACATTTTTTGATATGACCATACTATGATTTTTTTTAATCACTTTTTTAGACATACTATACTATGACTGTTTGTGATGACTATGACTTTATGACTTTTATTTTTTCAACATACTATGACCTTTTTATCACTTTTGTTGACATACTACTGTATATACTATGACATTTTTCAACATACTTTACTGTGACATTTTATGACTTTATTTTCGACATAATAGACTTTCACCATTTGTCACATAATATGCCAGGAATGTTGTATCACTTTTCTCTGTGACTATTGGGGACATACTAAGACTGTTTTTAAATCATTGTTTTATACACACTATTCCATGACTGTTTTGAATGTTAATGTTGTCACAGTGGCTCAGAGGTTAGTACAGCTTCAATGAACAGCACCAAGTATTAGACTGTCACACTTGATTCAAATCCCAGTCTGGACAGTGCCATTTTGTATGGAGTTTGCATGATCTTCGAGACTTTTTTTGAGGACTTTTTGAAAAAATACTATACTATGACTCTTATGGGCATGCTATACTATGACTTTTTTATGTACTCTACTATGACTTTTTTTTTATCACTTTTTTGACACACTGTACTGAGACTTTTTCAATATACTATAGTATGACTTTTTTATCACATTTTTCAACATAATATACAATTACTTTATCGATTTTTTGACATAACAGTCTATACAAACTACACTATTGCTTTTTTTCTATTTTTTAACATTGTGCATGCGTGCATGCGTGCGTGCGTGCGTGCGTGCGTGCGTGCGTGCGTGTCCTGAGTACATTGACATCTGTACTTAGAGCTGTCTACTTGGAGTCGATCACTCGGGATTTTAATACAAGCTCAAAACAACACAAGTCCGTAGGGAGTTGGGTTGGGAACTGGAGAGTTGCTGGTTCAAGTCCCTGTACGGACCAAAGTACAAAGCGTGGATTGGTAGCTGGAGAGTTGCTAGTTCACCTCCTGGGCACTGCCATGTGCTCTTGAGCAAGGCACTGTTTCCCCCCCACAACTTCGTCTTCTTACACATTTTAACCAGCAATTGAGTGTATCAACAGCTTTTTGAAAAACCTTAAAATATTCCACTTTTGTTTGATACGTTATTGGTGTTGTTCAACATTTCAATGAAATTCATACTAATTAAAACCATTCCTAATTGTCCACCTATTGTCACTACTACACCTTCTTTTTACATAACTATGCAGCAATCTAGTTCAGCTTTAGCAATTTAGCTTTTCAGCATTCACAAGCATTTTCTGCAGAAATTGCCTTTTCTAGTTTTACCTCATAAATGAAGTCTTGTCGAGAGTGGTCCAGAGAGAGTATCAGGAGGTGGAAAGAAAACAACACAAGGAAGTGTTCACTAGTTTCCTGTGGGGGACAAAATTAAACCAAAACATCAAACAAGCAGCAGAAGCCCAACACCAAGCATCACTGGCTACTGACTGACGACCTGTGGGCTCACAGATTCAGAGGCTCCATCAATAGTTTACACAGGCCAGTGGAATAAAACTCACTATTTTTAATAAAAGATGTTGCTCGCCAGATGTTTATCGTACTGTTTCAACAACTATTACAACTCTCAAACAAAAATTATTCTAAAAGAGAATTTCAGATAATATGCCCCTTTAGAATTATGTATTGATGGAGCCACACCTCATCATTCTCAGCTGACCCCTATGTGCAGTTCAGTGTTACCTGTGTATAGCTGTTATATAGAGACACCAGGGAGGAGTGGATGATCTCTCCGTACATGTGGGCAGGTTGGCCCTCCCACTCCCTGATTGGCTGGTGGGAGTAAATCCTGTGGTGCAACTCGTCTCTGTCTCTGCCCCACAGCACCACCTACAGACACCAAACTGCGTCAGCCCTTATCTCTTGATATAAATATTTCAGAGCTTTTTGTAGTGTTTTTCCTTAGTTGCAATTAACCTTGTATGGTGCTGTTAAAAAGTAAGGATCCTTCATATTGTATGTGTCTAAATGTTCTTTTACACATGTGCCTTCTCATATCATTGCCCCATCAGTATATATGTGGCCAGATGTTTCAAATAGCAATGAGTCATGCATTACACAGCAAATTGGAGTTTGTTTCCCTGTTGTAAGCCTCAAATCATTGTTGTTTGTGCAAAATGTTGCACAATTCAGGAGGATTTGGTATCTAAAATGTAAACAATGTCAATGAGGACTGTGTTGTGTTTGTTGTTCTCTTGAGGTTTGGATGCTTTATATTTGGCATTCAAGTGGAAAGAAGTGTAAAAACTCAAGTTTGTGTGGCATTGTTTCCTCCCTCTTTTATTTCCTGTAAAGTTTGAATCACACCAAACAAGATATGCAGAACCTCTCACTTTTTGTCATGGAAATTCCTACAGTGTGTAAACAGTGTCTGCTGGCCTCAACACAAATAACAGCACCGAATGGAAATTGTTAATATTTGTGTGAGGCACACTTCAGGAACTAAAAGGTGTTACATTGTCTGCCCAAAGTGAGCTACACATGTGTGAAAAGTGCATGATGAAGTTTATGCTTGTGTCTTTGTCACTGTTCTACATAACACACACAAGACACAAGACACAAGACACAAGACACAAGACACAAGACACAAGACACAAGACACAAGACACAAGACACACACACACACACACACACACACACACACACACACACACACACACACACACACACACACACACACACACATACCTTTTGTTCCAGGTTTCGTACTGAAGGGTAGTGTGGTGGTGGTGGCTGCTCATCTCTGCTGTTCCTCACTGACAGCTGAAGCCTCGTCTCTCCTAGACTCCACACTCTGTATAAACACATTTCATGTTTAATGTTCACATGTTACTGTAACACTTTTCACCAGACAGATTGTCACATCAATCAGCAGCAGTCAATGCTAAGGCCACAGTGGCCCAGTGGTTTTTGTGGCCTCATTGTAGCACGGATGTGGCATCAGTTTCTGGTTCTGTCAGTGCAGTGCGAATGTTAAAGTGCATGTTCTTTTTGGTTGTGTCCTGCTGTTCAAAGACACGTGAGTCAGAGAGACTGGAGACTCAAAAGTCTCCAAATTGTGGGGTCCTGTTTGTAAGTGTTTCCTTGTGGTGCATGCTTGGACTGGCTTCAACCATGGTGAGCCTAAAAGAAAATAAATAGAGATTGAAGAGCATTTGAGCGTATCACAATTTAAATTGTGCAGTCCAGCAGCAGGCAGACATAATCAGATTAGAGTAGGCAGAGAAGAGACAGACCCACCTGCTGACACTTTACCGCCATATTTTGTAGCTTATGCTGCACATACTAATTCTATGCAGGTTTTGAATGTGTACTATAATGGACATAAACAGAAAAAGTACGGTAAAAACACACATACAAAAAATGCTTGATTTTTGAGCATGATGTCGCCCAGTACTGTCCTACAATACAGTGCACAAAGGAAGCAGAGGAGCAATATATGATATTCATAAAATAAGAAAAAATTGAATTTGAATTCAATGAGATCCCAACGCTGCCATATTCTTAAGAAGCTAAATATGGTAAGTCTTAAACCTGCCCATAAAGCCCTATTTAGCAGTGACATGGTGGTACTGAACTTAAGTACAATGTTGAGATACTTTAATTGAGTATTTCTTTTTTTCTCTTTATATTTCTACTCCACTACATTAATTTGTGAGCCTTTATTTGAAAAGACAGCTGAAGGCATGAAAGGGGAGAGAGGGGGGAAAGGACATGCAGCAAAAAGCTACAGGTCTGAGATGAACCCAGGCCCACTGCTTCAAGGAGTAAGCCTCTACATATGGGCGCCCGCTCTACTGACTAAGCTATCCAGGCACCCAGTATTGTACTTTTTACTTCATCCGATAACTTTAGGTACTTTACAAATTATCATTATAATGCATAATTTGATTACCAAATTAATTACAATCTATTTTTTTTAAAGATAAGACTTTATTCATCTCTTGATGTAATTCACAAGTTACCGCAGTAAAACAAACTGCAATATTAAAGCTATGGACACATGAATGCATCAATAATTACAATTCAATAATATAGTACATACTATTCTGTAATGGGCCATTCTGCATAATGTGTACTTTTAGTACTTAAGTATATTTTGATATTACTACTTTTGGGCAGAAATGTTGAATGCAGGACTTTTTCAGTACCTTCTTCCACCACTGCATCTTTGTAACAAACATCTTTGTCAACATTGCATAATACAAACATGAGTAGGCTGCAACCATAAGTAGTAATCATTAAACAACCACACATAAGGGCTGGTAGCTGCTGTTGTAATTAGCCTCTGCTAATCCCCCAGCCTAGAATGAGCAGGGATTTGTCCCGCCCTGACTTTATATTAAACCCCTCCATTTTTCAGCCATTGCCTTATAGTAATCTGCTAATCACGTCAGTGCAGCATCACTGAGTTCCCATGTTCATGTTTAGTAAATAGGAACCAATTAGTTTTTCTGCCTTGTTCTTCTGGGTGCTGAGGAGTGGAAATCATATGGATGTAATGTGTTCTTCTTCTGTTGTTTTCATCATGGTTAAGGAGTTTATAATTTAACCTTTTTCTTCACCGCATTAGCTGGAAGTTTTCTGCGTAAAAGCACATCCTGTTACTTTGTAAAAACAAACATGTAGCGTGTACATCCTGGAAATGGTATCACTGAGTACTCTGACACTTTAAAAAGGTTTACATATCCTCGTTTTATATATTCAGCCTAAAAATGATATATGACATGTCAAAGATAAACCACATGCTCTCTTCACTTCACAGAATGTCACAGCTTCCTCCTACAGAACTCACAAAACCACATTTGAACAAACGTAAAAGGTACTCTCTTGAAAACAGTAAAAGCACATTAAAGATGACTGAACCTGCATTTTAGGATCCAAGAACTACATTCATAATGTGTACATTTCCCACCATTACTTTTCTATTTGTTCTGGGATTCAAACTGAAAGCTTGTATTCATGTCTTACCCTAAATTGTCTCCAGAAAGTTCCAGGAGCTCGATCTCATCAGGGCCCACCTCGTCCACTCCAGTATGCCTCTGGGTCACACTGCAGCATCCCATGACGGAACAGGAGTCTGTCTCTCACTGCCTGTCTCAGCTTCTAGTCCACAGACTGAGCACCATCTGCCCAGACAATCATCCCCACTGGGCTTGTGTGTGTGTGTGTGTGTGTGTGTGTGTGTGTGTGTGTGTGTGTGTCTCGTGCCACACTAAAACCAAAGAGATAACAAAAAAACAGTGGCTGGTGAGGAGGGAGGGGGGGGTGGTGCATGTAGTTTATATTTTCATAAAGCCACAACAAACAAGCTAAAGCTTGGGTCCAAAAGAGGATATTGTGAGCTAGAGATGAGGAGGGAGGGGGTGGTGCTGTCAAGCTCTAGTTCCTCCTTTCTGCCATACATGTAGTTTATATTTTCATAAAGCCACAACAAACGAAAGGTGTTAAAGCTTTGTGAAGAGGAATTGAAAATAAAACTGGCAAAAAGTGTTTGTAGAGTTGCAGCGTGGTAGTTCCTTCCTTCCTGTCAGTTGGCTGTCAGCAGATAACCGAGCCGCTTCCTCAGGTTGTTTTTTTTTTAGACTAGAACTCAAACTGGGAACCTACTGACGCTTCACCCAGACAACTAAACAACAGTTCTATTGTCATCCAAAGCTAACCATCTTTAGATATAAAAATACAGCTGCAACCGATGGTGCACCCTTTCCCATTGACAAGTCAGGCTCTTTGATGCTCTCAGCCTCCTTGTTGAGAAGCATGTGGATGAAGCAAGCATCCTGTTGGGAAAGACGGGACCATGCCTGCCTATGTTTTCATGCAAAGAGCCTGAATATGGATAGGCGAGTGAGATCATTATGAGTCATGAAACAGAGAGGTAAAGGGCTGCAGTCAAAACAACAAGCCGCAACAACTGAAAAGTGGAGCCTTGTGTTGATCTTCCTGGCTAGAATTACAGTAAGATGGTGGGAGGGTTTGTACACTATCATGTCTGAGTGTGTCTGTCTTTCCACAGGGCTGGTATCTGTGAAGTGACGCAACTTGATGTAAGATAACTGATGGATATATTGATGGATATATTTTCCAGTTGGGCTTTGACTACAAGTCTACCACTATTGTAAGAAAAAACTGTATTTAAATGTAAATCAAATGTGCTCTTTACGACACAAAGCAACAGTAAAATGAACTTTGTTCTCATTATTCAAATGACGAATAGATTCTTTATTGTCACAATAAACTTTCATTTCGTGCAGAGTCAAACAGCACCAGATGTCAAAAGCTCTTTAGATCCCAGCTGTTTACATATAGTACATCACAGTTCCTCTTTCATGTTAGAAACTTAGCTGTTTGTGTCCTTTCTGAGCACTTCTTCACATTTGTTCCCACAGGAAGTTCAGCATGAGGAGGGAATGGTGTCTTTGTCTCTGGAGATTCACCGACGGAGATCCCTGGTGACGATAGCGGCATGATGATACTCGTCTTCTGCTGAGCCTTAGAGTGCTTTACATCATCCGCACCTTTCAAATGATGATGAAAAGTACATTTGCCCAGCTGGAGTTCGACCCGAGACCTGGGGTTCTTATTCCTTACAGTCGGCTTGCTGCTGTGTAAATATGAAGGTCCCTGCAATGACGGAGAGCTTTGATGGAGCGTTGAGGCGTCGGTGGAGGTGGTGGGACACTGGCCAGACTTTGAACTACCCCTTCCTTCAACACTTGCTGACACATCAACATTATCACGGGTTGATGTGTGCACAATTTGGCCCTCTGTCCCTGACTTACACATACTGGGTTCAGTCTGTTTGGTGCGTTTTTGGTTCAATTCACCATTTGTGTTGCTCTTGCTGCAGGCCAGCACTGAATCAGGAGGGAAAACTCCATTGTAAAGCAGCACAAAGTCCCTCTGACTGGCCAAAGGAAGAATCTTCTGCTTGAGACGACACTTGTTGAAGATCTCCAGAGATAAATCTACAGCATAAAGTAGTGACAGCAGATAAAAACATGTTGGGTGGTATCGCACATCAGCCTGTTGAGCAAACCAATTAGTAAACTAACATCTAACTATAAGAATTGTATGTGCATGCGTGTGTATGTCAGTCCGTTGTCTTTTAATTAACTCTGAAACCATTCATCTGATATAGTTCACACTTGGCTAGTGTTGTTTCGACACGTGACTACGGACCCGGGAGAGAGGGTTAATAATTAGAGAAAAAACTAAGATTAAAGTCATAAATGATATACATAAAGGAACTTCTTACTTCTCTGCATTTGGGCGGCCCAGTTTGGCCGTATGTTTAAAGTCCTGCTTTAGAGGCAATTTGATCAGTGCCTAAAAAGTATTGAATTTAGAACCCAGTCCAATGTGAAATTAATTTGACTAAAATGAGAAAATTACTACTGGCGAGACTAGATTAACTGAAAGCTTCAATATAATAATTTAATAATTTTGGGGCCTAGGCAAACAGCGCCTTGCTTTACTTTTCACTATTAACTCTTACTGCGCAGTACAAGTCCTGCATTCAAATGTTTCTTTAATTGAAAAGAGAGGCATTATATCTGCAATACAGGAGGCCAAGCAATCTGCCAGTTACAAGCTGCACACTTTAAACGGGCACTGCACTACAGTAGTGTTTCATAAATGGAACTATGATGATTTTTGTTTGAGCATGGTGTTAACTTTCCACTTTAAACATCTACTGAAAAAGAAAAAGAAGTGGTCAGCTGTGGTAGTGTGAGCTCACCCAGTGCTTCCACAACAGTCCTGGGTATCACCTCCTTCAGCACTTCACAATTGGTATGAAGGGCTGGATTACAGTTCATCTCCAACAGCCACACCTTAGGCGCACACAAAAACATGATTAGTCCAAAAACATGCACATTAACACACAAACACTGACTGCCACTCAGATTCTAAGTGACATTTCACCAACCTTGAAGTCCTCGTCAACCATGAAGTCGCAGCCAATCAAGTCAAAGAAGCCCAGTCGGCTGTCAAACTTGGATTTGACAGCTAAGAAACAATGTGTCAGGATCTGCTGCATGTACTTCTGATGCATGGAAAAGAAAAACAACCTGTTGGTCAAATTAGGCTTCTGAGTGATACACAATATAGCACATCCTCTGGCAGCCATTTTGAATGTCTGCAGCTCTCAATAACTCTATTTGAGAATCTGTGGTTGCATTTCTTCGATGATTTATTTATCTGCTCTTTTTAAATGACTTGATCATTACTTTAGTCATGCCTGGATTAATGTTGAAAAAATGTTGTTGCATTAATAGATTTTTTTATAACCACTTGGGGGCAGCAGGAAAACACTGACTTTCTGTCTGTTGTTTAGCGCAGGAAGCATAAAGTAGGTTTATCAGAGCGTTTTAGCTGAAAATAGCCACCGGCTGCTGGAAATAAGGCTGATGAGAGACAAATATGCCGGCTGGAAAACCAAAACAACAAGATATGAAAAGCTAAAACTCTTAGTGGATCATATAAATATGATATTGATTAGTGCCACTTAAAACTTAATGTATGTCACTAACCATAATACCACATTACCTGAGTAAGTTTTAAGACCAACTTAAAGGAGCAGTGTGTAGGAATGATTTACCAAGGGAGTGGGTTAGTATTGCATTGCCAGATCTCCATAGCGCTGTGTCAGTGCTGGAGTATTGTATCGCTACACCACCTATCTATTCTGGGATAGGGGAAAAAAACGCTCTGGCTTGTTTTATATTTCTTTAAAACAATCCCAACCGTCCTGGCCAGTGGTAAGCCCCGATAGTGGAGATAGCGAGAGGGACATCCGCCACATGAGAGACGTGCTGGATGTCAGGCTTCATCCCAGCAGTGTACTACATCTGTTGAGCCAGTAATCTGCAACCTCACCACTAGATGCCTCCTACACACTGGTCCTTTAAGAAAATACTAAACTACAGCCTAGCAGTGTCAGTGCAGTATAAGTTGTATTAGCAATGTGAAGAAGTTAAGATTGGGCTTCTGTTAAGTTTGGGGCATTGTAAGATAGATTTTAAAAGAATATAAAAAATCAAACTTGACAAAGCTATCACACACTGAAGGTTTGAGGTTTCTCTCTAACAGGTGCAACTTGAAAAAGATTTTTTAAATATGTGTACCCTGTGGCGTTTGTTGTACTAGAAGGCACTATGGATAAAAACAATCACCAAACAGCACATGAGATATTTCATTTTAGTAATACCATGATGTATCCTCAATCCCAAATGAAGTCATCCAAGCCTAAACGCAATCTCAATTAGCTGCAAGTGCCAACAATCATCATTATAATGGTAATTGGTCCCAGAGAGCAACAACACACAGCAGCACTCACTGCAAAGGTGCCCAGCACCCAGTCCCTGGGCAGACCCTTGGCAACCTGAAATCTGTCGTTGACGTAAGTGTTGAAGCTCTCCATGGACCACACAGTGTCCTCCTTTAGCTGGCTGTACAAAGGGTTCTTCTTCTGCATATACTGGAGACAGACAGCAGAGACATATGAAGCAGTCAGCAGTAGCAGAGAGACAGTTAGTGACACACAGCTAATGCTTGATCTATTCAACCTCTCTGGAAGTAATGCAAATGTCTCTCCAGTATTTTCATGAATGGGTTTGCCCTTTTTAAATTGTTAGTTTATGTGGTACATATTTGGCCTTAAACAGCATAAACAGTAGGAGGAGTGATAACAAAAAGCAAAATAATGTTTTAAGATGGTTTAAATGGACTTAAACGTTCTGAACCTTTAAACTTTGATCTGCCATTTAACCCTGGATATTTGGGCAGTCTGTATGTTACTGAGGTGTACCTGATTGGTCAGGTGGGCAGAGAGGTTGTTGGAGCTGGGGTCATAAAGGTCGCAGGTCAGTCGCACATAACCATGGCGAAAGAAGACCATGTAAGGTGAGGTGCAAGCAATCAGAAGATAAGAGCGCACATCAAACTTTTTCCCTCTCAGGAGTAGCGGACTCTGGATGTAACTGAGAGAAAAAATGTCAGTTTACTTTTGTCAATTTGTAACAACACAAACATTTTTCCTTTTTTGAGACACAAAATGTGTCATAATATTGATTTTAACAACCCAATTGTTAGGTATGTTCACCCACTGTTGGACAATGCGAGCCTGAGGCTGGCGGGCGTGCATCTTTCTGTTGGCCTGGCGGTCCTCCGTGTGCTGCAGCTTCAGTCTGAACGCAACTACGTCCTCCTGGTTCTTCAGCAGAAAGATCCCTCTGCCCTGGTTCAGGCCCGTGGGCTTACAGATCCACATGTGACTGTCATTGTTGCTCACACCTGGTAACAGTCATAAACTTACTGTACAGCAGGCAAATCAACAAATGTATGACATATAAAGATAGATCTGTCCTGTTCTATGTTGTTTTTTTGTTGCTTTCAGACCTACAGTATTTTCAGGCATTTCTTTCTGTTGTTGTTCTGTTATATTAACTTCTTTATTCTATGAATGCCAATGACTGCTGTGTCTGAAATCACTCCATATTTACTTTTAAATACTTTTTACTCCGCTTATATGACGGCTAGTTACTTTAAATGTGAAGATTCATATTTTATAAATAGACCAGCCCATGAATATTCTGCATTAAATTACCCAACATGTATAAAGTAGTTAAAAGTAGCTTCAACTCAAGCACATACAACATTAAAGTGCCCATATTATGAAAAGAAATCACTTTTTACGGGATCTAGGGTGTTATTTTGTGTCTCTGGTGCTTCCACACACATACAAACTTGAAAAATAAAAGGTGTTCAAAATTTGCACCGCTTTCTACGTCACTAGCTGAGATGCGCTGGCTAACCGTAGCACATTCTAGCGCTAGCATGCTAGCTCGTTTTCAATGGCACAACACACACTAGTTCACCATAATCTACAAAAGAACTACTTCCATGTCCCTGTTCTGCAGGTATTCCACAAGTGCGCCCTCGTTTAGAAGACGTCTGAAAGAGTTATCTGGCTGATGTGATCTCACCTAGCTACTGCGCATGTGCGACTCCCAACAAAGATAGTATAGAAGTGAGATGTCTCACTCTGGAGCTAAAACAGAGACCTAAACACACAGGGTGAAAAGAGGATCTGCAGCAATGTGCAGTACAACAAAAATATGTTTTTTGAAAATGAAACCATGTAAACCTATTTTGGTACAACCTCAAAATACAATTATGAACCTGAAAATGAGCATAATGTGGGCGCTTTAAAATGCGTCTTACATGTTGATGCATCAGCAATAACAATCAATAAACAAATTAATGTAGCTGACCGAGGCTATTCTACTGTATAATAGGTATTTTTACTTTTACAGCTATACTTTCAAATGTAGAATTGTACATGGGGTTTTCTCACTTTGAGGTGTAGCAACTTTAACTACATCTTAATAATAATTCTCCTATTACTGTGTGCTGATCTGTTCTTTTCTCTAGTCTTCTTTTCCACAAATTCATCTGTCACCCAGAGATTTAACCAGCTGTCTGTGTCTCTCTCCTGTTTACTTAGTGATAACCATGTTTGTCATTATGCGCACATCACTTATCATAATGCTGTGTTTCTGTATTACTATAAACAATACAAAAAACATGCGATTGTTTCATCTCCAGTATTAAAAAAAATCATGTTTTTTAAGTGTAATATTAAAAATATTGGATTTGTCTCAGCCCTGTCCTGTGCTGGCGCCGCTTTACATCCAGATCCTGTTGAGCGTTTCTCTGTGTGTTTGTATCATAGCCCTGCCCTTTGACTCATCTCTATGGCAACCGCATGTTCCCCTGGTGATTTAATCAGGGCCTTATGGGAGGTGAAGTGCATTATTTTCCAACGTCCTCAACCTCTTGATTAAACAATCACTAAGGCAACTGTTGTCTTAACACTGCCAAGCAGTTTATTTCAAATAGGAGTCTTCCAAATAAACACAAATCCAGTTGAACCAGTGTTGTGTTGTTACATGTAGTACTACTGTACTATAGGTAAATGTAGGTGTTTGGGCATTTTACCCTCTTGCTGGGCAAAAAAAGCCTCCCTCTCTTCCCTCACATCCATGCGGAAGGTAGTGGGAATAAACTCTTCCATTTTCAGCCTTCTGTGAAGAACAACACAACAAGGATGAAGCCCTAATGAATGTCTGTCTTCTCAGCGGTTTCAACTCTCCTATTTTATATACATGTATTGAAAATCAAAACTTCCTGGGGAAGTTACTTTAGATCACATTATGTTTAACCCTCATGTTGTCCTCGGGTCAAATTTACCTGTTCTCCTATATCAATGTTCTTTTTAACTACCCAATTGTAATCACCCAATAAACATGATTGCATGAACACAATGCTCTTTGGAAAGTACAAATCCCTAATTTGATGAATGTTGGGACATCATATTCAATTTTATATTTATTTGAAAACAAATTTGAAATAGTATTGAATAAAAGTTGACATATTCCAGTGCAGAAATTAGGAATTATTTAGACTAAAATTAATGTATGTTATGGATAATCAAGAATCTACCAACATGCATTAATTTTAGTCTAAATAATTCCTCATTTCTGCTTTTCTATCTCAAACATTAGGTATAATTTCCTAAAAATTAGGGTTTATTGACCATACATTCCAAAAATAACTGTAAAACTAAATTTTATGAATTAGTGTTATGTAGTGATGAAAATGTAAAAAAGAAAGTGACAAGCATTGAAAAAAATGCGTCAAAACTGTTGAAAAAGAGACAAAAAGTATGAAAAAGTTAAAAACTTCGATAAAAAGCGTTGATTTTCAATTTTGACGGGAAGACAACAGAAGGGTTAAATAACATGTCATGGAGTGCCATACCTGTTTTTTTTTTTTTTTTTTAAATGAATCCTACTCTAAATTACTGGTGACCACTTCACATGTCAAGATGATTATGTCAGACTAATTCGGCCAGATGGGTTTTCTTTTCTGTGACAACTATTCCTGTTATCATCCAAAGTTTGTAAAGGGTAGTTCAGAGATGAGTATGGACATGTGGAATTACATAACTTTCCGACAGCCATGTTTTCTAATTAATGTATTTCACTACAGTATATAAACTTGCTTGAGTTTAATAATCAATTAGAGGGATCATCCTGTTTGCTTGAAATGTTACATTGCCAATGAGTGGTCAGACATTTATACCAAGTACCAGACATACAGTAACAATGTTCACTATAATGGATTGACTGAAGTTTACATTTCTAAAATAAATTTTGTAAATGACTGGAAGCCAACGGCTAGGAAGTAATGTCCCATAAATAATGTAAAGGAACGAGTTCCAAAGTCAAATAGAATTTGACAAGTAAAAAAAAATCAATACTATTCAAATGTGATTTTTTTAGAATTATGTTGGCTAATATTAGGTTATCTCCCTCTTCTCCCCTTGGCCTGAAAATGAAATGCTTTTATCATGTCACTTCTGATGAACAATAAGTAAGCGGGAGTGAGAAACACAAGGCATTGTGATGTCTTAAGGTTGGAGTGACAGGCTGCGAAATCGGAAGAAGGATCAGAAATACTTTTAACATGACTTTAATTTCGACATCCACCAAGCCACAATGCTTATGTTATTATGAGTTAGCTTGTTCTTTACTTATAAATCAGAAGAATAGCAATGACAGCACCGTTTGGCTTAGTTATCAATGCCATTAGCATCGTGGCTAACACTATTGTTACTTATTTTATGACAAATGGTTTCGGCTGTGCTTTCTAACATGATGTCGTCGTTGTGCTAACCGAGCACTGTTAGGGTTTACAACAGAGCCGCTTCACTACATTTGTTAGATAATGTTTCATTAAAGTGTTCTCTGTTGATTTGTGTTTGACGCTGTTATTTAACACATATAAATACACGTATAGTATAGGCCTATGTACAAAATACATTTGGCATATCAATGCATGTTCATAAATGTTTGCTGGGTTATCAAAGGTACTCTGTGATGTTTTCTTATTCTTACATTCAGTGTATCCCTGAGGCCTGACAAACATGTTGAGAGCATTTTTCATGTATTTTGAATCCTACATTCTGTCCATCCATGTTTGCTAGCTTGCAGTCTTCTTCCTTACCTTTGCTGGGGCATTGCTACATTTTTATGGCAATTTACAGCCACCAGCTGTCAGTCAGTTAATGAAAGAGTGTGAAACCTTTAACAAGAATGTGTACCGGTGTGAGAGCGTACATACAGTATTTGCCCTACACGTGTGCATGACATAACTTAACTTATTTACCTTAAAATCTAACTTGAGGATTTTTTTTTTTACAGGTGGTTACTATTAGATTGTACTGTATGGTTAAATGGTTTGTCTGAACTTTGTACAACTTATTCCGTAAAAGGAATTCTTTGATATTTAAGACTTTCTTATGTTGTCTCTTTCACATGTTGATCAAAAGAATCGGGTTTGAAAAATGTTTTTCACTGTATTCATTTACTATCAATAATTAACCACTGAAATAGTTTATATAACTGATACACAACATGCTCAATACAATACCTGTGAGATAGGAGGCCTGCTTTCTGATGATGCCATTTGGCGGTGTTTATTAAATAGTGTCACAGTCTGATATGTCTTTCAATCTATTTGAACAACCTATCTATTCATAATATTTGCAGAGCTGGGCCTCTATTGAACCTTCATGATGGCACCAAATTGTTGCTAGGTTTGAGACACAAAAATACATACATCGGTAAAGGAAAAAGCTGCTATATCTGTCTGCTTTTAATACAAACTACCTCAATCCTCGACCGTGGTGGACTTTGCTGCTGACTCGTTCATATTCCCGCAGACTGCTGAGAAGGCCGATCTTAGTGGTGAGCACCTTGTTGTTGGGAATCTGGTACACCAACTGTTCACCTGGGAAAAACACATGATTTAAATTTCCTTTGTGTGAATGGAAGGCAATACACATATTTCCTACTAAAAGCAGAAATGAAACATTTATATTTTGAAATACATATTTCCAATTTTCCAATTCTCTATGGCAAAATTCTATGGCAAGGACAGGTACTATTGTCAGATGTTTTTACAGTTTATAGTAAGATACAGCATTCAGATTAGGTCTTGTAAATAAATTTAGTATTGGACCTGCTCTGAAGTTCCAGTAGTTTGCTGGTGACTTGGTCTCACACCACTTGAGTTTGAAATCTTCCCTCTGCTTATTGTAAATCCTCTTCCATCCTCTTCTGTCAAAGTAACCGCTCACTCTAAAGGAAAGGTCCCAAAGGAAATCAATCATACTTCTGCTTTAATCACAAAAAAATCCAGACGTAAGGGGTCACATGTTAGCCCATAACAAAATATACAGCAGGAGAATCATCTTTTCTGCTAGCATGAAAGCAATTATTTCCTAGAAGTCATCCATTGTCTTAGCTTTTTATTTTTAAATTAAACAACTTCACTTACATTGTGATCTTTTTTTAAATACCTACAATCCAGCACATTATTGATACCCCTCATATTCTTTATTTCATATGTCTCTTCTTACAATTCAGCCCCATTGGCTCCTCCAAAGAAGTAGAAAGGCCCAGGCCCCCGGGGCTCCTCTACCTGCCTGTTCCTGTCTGGATAGGAACAGGTCGACAAGGCCCTGGGGACAGACTTTCGGAGGAATCGCTCCACCAGGCCTGCACCTGCTAATTTTACATACACAAACACACAAAAATCATACATGCACACTGTCACTCATTCTCAAACAAACACATAATCTCTGTCACATGCATGTCAATCGTGTTGATTAACCATATTCTGTTATGCTGCAATAAAGGATCAACATTTTGGATAAAAAATAACAAACTACTTCACATTTGACATCCCACTTTCCCCTCCACACACCTGACCCTCTATCCCGGCTTTCCTGCTTGACAGTCATGTGGGGAAACCTCTCTCTCTTTTTCTGTGTCTCCTCCCTCTGGACCTGCACCAGTCCACCTTCTGATGTCACTTCCCGCATGACACTGTGATAAGGTGACGAAGGCTCTTCGCCTGGCTCCTCTTGCCTCAGTATTCCTACAAGCTGGTTGTCCCCACAGGAAACCTCCACTTCCTTCTTCGTCACTTCTGCCCCTTGTTGCTCATCTGCCTGGCCTTCCCTGTAGGGCTCCACCCAGAACTCAGACGACATGATCTTGTGCTGGTGCAGATCCCTGGTGATGACTAAAAATGTTGGAAGACAGGTGGACTCTTTTCTGCTGTGCAGTGACACTGTAGTCAGAAATGGAGACCAGGAATGAGATGGGGCTTTTATTGTGAGTCAGAGCACTGAAGATTTGGTGGAGTATGAAGAAAAGAACTAGATTTCCCTTCAATAGTACTGTACTGTACTGTATGTCCGGTATGGTCACATGATATTTTTTCATTAGTCACGCTAACGTCGTGGCTCTAAGGTTTCCTATGTCAGTCTGTTGGTTGGTGGGTCCACCACTTTGGTTCCAAAAAAAAGTATCTCAACAACAACTACTTTGAAATTGGCATGGATATTGATGGTCATGGTAGTCAGAGGATTTTTCCATAATGATTTGGTAAACCCCCCTGATCTTTTGTCTAACCCCACTAGTTCAAACTTTGCACTTGACCATCACTTTTGTCCATTTATAGTTCTCAGAATAGTGGTCCCTTCCATCTAGCAACACCATGAAACTCAAATGTCCAACTCTCACAATCTAAATGTCTAACTGCTATGAAATTTGCACCTTCATGGTCACATTGTTATTTAATGACCCTATTACCTTTCGTCTGGCGCCACCATCAGAACAAACCTTAAATTTAAAGGCTCGCTACTGATAAAAGTCTTGATCATAGTTTTGATTGGTTTACAGAAATGAAAATTTCCTCTTCTAGGGGTTAAGACTTTTAGCCTGGTTTTTGTCTGTATAGTTAATAATGCAATATCCCATTTGGCAAACCTGACAAAATAAAAAGTGTAAAGAAAATGTGCTATCTCAAAATACAGTAAATGTGGTGTTTTGTATTAAAAGACAGGAGCTGACCTTATTGTAGTTACTGTACATGTAGAAGCAAAAGGGGTTTACCTGCAACTCCTCACACACAAGGAAAGCCAGACTCCATGAAAACCTACTCAGCCTGTTCATCTGCCATGTGCGCTCAACCTTGTAGTCCAACGGCAAGACCCAGACACACAACAAACCAGCACACTGAAGGTAGTTGGCTGTTAAGCCAAATGAAATCAGCCGTAGTCTTTTAAACTGCAAGTAAGCAAACCCGCAAGACAAATGTAAACAATCGCCGGTTACTCTGGTAATGGGACCCTTAGCAACAGTTGCCGCTTGTAGATTGAATCTTACAACAGCACCTCAAGACAAACTAACTACTCAAGATTATGTATCCCAC
>CM049377.1:23575920-23678420 GCA_026937815.1 Etheostoma perlongum
ACCTGAGGATATGTTTATATATTTGTTGTGGTCATGGTTGGCAAAATAAGCTGGTTTAGCTAGCTGCTAACTTTTGCTTGTAAGCGACTTTATTGTTTTCGATTTGACACCGCGAGTCACAGAATTTTTCCTGCACCTGTAGCCTACCCAACCCGAGAGCACATTTAGCAATTGTTAAATTTTTGTTGCTATGTTCAATGTTGTGTTAGCATGCTACATAGCTCATTTTACCTTTTGACAAGTAGACATAGGTAAACACACCCAGTTTCAATGTTTAGGGAGCAACTTTTGGTAGGAAAGCATTGTGGTGAAATATCTAAAACATACAATAGGCTATAATTTACAATGTGTGCTATATGAGGAAGTTTAAGCTTGATAATACTAGATGCAGGGTCTGAATTTCAGTGTGTGATTGCGCATCATTCCATCAATTCTCACTACTATAGCAATTATAATGCGGGAAATTTCCGCACAAAGTCACAGCGATGTCTCATAATGTTCAACCATCATTTGCACCGGTGCGGAATCATGAGGGGAATGCTCTCTGCCTGGAAGCACTGCATTGACGTACACATGAAAACATGATCACTGGCTGACATGTACTTCAACATGTGTGGAACCCATTCAGAAAAGCTGACAACAGCAGAGACAGCCTGCCATCTGGAATACTAAACATTATCTAGGTAAGTAAATAAGTGGCATCCTGCGAAATTTGGTTATCTGTTATAGACTGGCTTGATAACTCCACACGGGTTGGTATAGGGTGTGATAATTACATCTCTTTTTTTTAATCAACCAGCTTCACTCCACTCGCATAATATACTTCCAACCACTTTTTCTAAGATTAGGGGTAGTGGGTGGAGTGTGTAAGACTTTAAGGTTGACCACTGTTCAGGAGCCACATGTACGAGAGTAGGCCTTTTCTTTTGCATTGAAAGTAATAAAGAAGTTCAGGGTATCACCGAGAACAGTAGTAAGGCATGGTGGCAAGAGTCTTTTTTGCCGGCCAGTCCCAGAATGATGGCAGCATTAATGTAGAGCGAAATAGTTTCTGTGATAACAGAATCAGGGACGGAATTGCTAAATTGAGAATTTAAAAAAAGCTATAAGACAGATTTCATAGTGCTCTGCAAGTCAATGCTAAAAGATAACGGGAGATTTGAAAATATGACTACGTCTAAGTTACCAACCAAGCCGCCCCACTGTAACTAGTTTAAAAAATGTCTTAAAAATACATTCAAATTTTTTTGCTCAGTGGCTTAGGCCTGGTGGGGGGCAACTTAGGTCCGGTGGCCCACCAGGCTTGCAATACACTGGGGGAAACCCTGATGTTGATTTAATGATAATCTGTTTGAATGTATCTGAAAATTGCCAAATAGATTCTGATCTATAACACTTACATTTCTAATACTGTACGTGTGCTGTATCTTGACATTAAGGCTGTCATGTTTTAAGCACGGAAGTGATTACGTTTGGCAGAACTGGTGTTTCTTTTTTATATGTAATACAATAATAAATAATAATAAAAGTGTTGTATAATACAGGGCACAGATTGCAGTAAATACTCCTACCTTTGTCCTTGACTAAGGCATTGGTCCAGGGGCTGCACTGTGGATACCCAACGGGTCATAAATAGTCAGAATGAGGAGAGGGAGAACAAATCTCACAGGCATGAATAGAGTCTAACTTAAATGTAGCAATGCTTCTGCTGTAACCTATAATCAGTTGCACTCATTTATGCCTGACTGTAAAAGGAGTTCTTTGTGAATGACAGCTCCTCAGAATTACTGTACGTCAGTAGGTATGTCACAGCCGCTTAGCCTCTGTTGTGCTGCTGTGCTGTTTTTCCCTGTATCAAGCTCAGCTAAGTGAATCTAGCCTCCTCATCCACAGCCGGTAGCAGTGCAAGAATCTGGTCTGACTTCACCAAGCATGCACAGACCAGCACAGGAATCCTCTACATGCTCTCTGCAAGTCAGTAATGTAATTTAGTAGTGTGACGTCACCAAGGGGGAAGTAAATAATTACAGTTACTTCCTCCTTACTGTACAGTAGAGGGGTTATTTTTACTGACACACTTTTAACTTTTGTTAAAATTCCAAGACATATATATATATATATATATATATACATATATACATATGTCAAGTGTTAGTATTAAAAATATAGTGCCTAGTTTCTGTCTTCCCATGAGGAATTCTAAATATTGACAACATTTCTGTCGGTGCATCCACATAACACAAGCCTTCCGTGAACACGCTTCACCCACACCCCTCTTCCACCCAGTTGCTACATAGCCAAGGAGGATACGCAGGATTTAAAAAACATGATGAACTCTTCAGAAGAGATAGTTATCTTTACTCGAGTTTCTGCACGCAAAAGTCGCCGGACGACACCAATTTCTAAACATGGCCATACTGAGAAATAAAGAAAGAGTTTTGTGGAGCAGAAACTCTTAACTGGCATTGTATCAACTCATTTGGCAATCGCTTGAATGTAACAGACATTCATTATCATAAAAAATTGACGGACTAAAGCTTTAACACTACTGAATGTGATATTTTATTTATTTACTTTTTAGTCACAGATTATATGAATTCATACCTTTTAAAATTTAGAAAAATAATGAGGTCTCTGTTCTATTTAAATGTACCAGTAAGCCATGATAGTGTGACATCGAGCCAGCATGAACGATACCAGGACCCTGAAATTAAATTAAGCCTTTATTAATGTTATTATCAAATGTGTGTTTTTCCAAGTGACATGTCAAAATATCCTTTAAAGTAATAACACATCTGTCTACATCAGCAATATATTACTGACCTGAGCAATATGAAAAAAACTATAAACATGCTTATTATGCTGTAATATATAAACACAGATACGCAAGAAAGTTTCTCTGCATTACAGTTTCTCGAAAATAGAAGCCAGTGTGTGTCTTTTGATCACAGTCCCGTGAAAGGTGACTCTGCTGTGAGATTGGTTGGTTTTTGTCTTCCTCTCAGGATTTGGATCTTTTTTGTATAACTGTTACAGGAAACCGTTTTAATCACCCATGAATCACAGAAATCGTGCTAACTTAAATACAATATTATATTTGCATGGAAAAAAACATATTGTTCCAGCTAAATGTAAATATATTTAACTTTTGTCTTAGGTCCATTGTTCTCAACACAGCTTACAATGTGTACCAGTAGTTTGTTTTGTTTAATGATTGATGGCCTGCTAGCATGAAACAATGCTAATAAGCTAACTTTAAGATAGCTAAAGGACAGATTTGGGGATTTAATTTACATTATTTATTTTTTACAATTACATTATTACATAACATTTTCTTATAAAGTGCTTGACAAATACATTTTTTAAAAAGAGCCCGCAGAAATTGGGATATAATATTTCTGGGACTGACAAACTCTTTGTGAAAAAGCATGAATGCTGGCCCCCCCCAGCACGGGAGATCAATTAAGCCTGGAGCCTGTTATGTTAAACAGCTAAATGGTTTTGTGTTTGTGTTTGAACTGATAAAATCAGAGCAGCGTTTAACCAGTCAACTGAACCCCTGAGCTAACAGGCCTAATTAAACACCATGGTATTGGCTGTGTGTGTGTGTGTGTGTGTGTGTGTGTGTGTGTGTGTGACTGCACATGTAGGTTTAAGACAGACAAGAACAGTGCTAAAAAATAAAACAAATACAATGAACCTTCCCCTCTAAGTCTGCAAATGTAACCAGTGACCATATAGACAATGCGTATGGATTTCAGTGAGTTATAAGCAGCCTACTATAAGTGGCCCAGCACCCAGCAGTGAAAACGAGCCTTGTGCTACCCGGTTAATCAAGCTAGCCTACTGTGTGCTGCCATAGACTGGGACACAATGAGGGCTTAGCTGATGGGGGGACCTCATGGGTAAATTGAAGCATTTAAAAAGAAGCTGTGTTCAGCAGTAATCTGATCCACACCTGACTGGGGCTCTGCATTCCGGTCTGACTGAGGGAAGAGTTCACAATGATCAGAGAAACTGCTACAAAGGGCCAGCACAAAGGAGATCTGAATAAAATGTAAAAAAAAAAAAAAATAAAGTAATACTGAAAATGCGTTTAGAAAGAGAAAATGAACAAGAGAGAAATTTCACTTTTCATTCCATTTTATTGAATCTTTTCATTTACATTTTAAGAAATCATACATACAGTACATACAGTTAACATTATATACAAAGTGTTTCAAAGATAGTTTTTGTTAGACGGTTTTTGATAGAAGTTTCAAAAACTGTGTGCATTGTTCTACTGTACTTGGAGAAAAGCCAAGTCCCCAGAAGGAATTCAGTTATTGCTGTGAGAGGACGAAAGCAGATCTTTCAACAGATAAAAGTCACGTTTTCTAGAATTATTTATTTATCTACATCAATATTCCTGATAGAAACTAATTCACAGCGCATCATTCAAGAAAGCCTATTGTAAGTAGACTAGTCTTATCCTGGACTGCTGCTCAGTGGAGAAACTTTGACTCAAGTCACGTGGAAGAAACCCAGAGAAATTAATCAATCTTCCAGTGCGAGGATCATAGTTCCATAGTCATCATCACTCCCATCTGCCACGGCTATAAATATGTTGATGTGCTTCCCTGTACTGCTCTTTGTCAATACACTGCATGTCAGATGCACGAGAGCAAGAGAGGGGGAAGTAAGAGAGCAGAAGGTAATGCCATTTAATGGACGGCATTACCAGACAGTATTAGACACCAATAATTACATCTAACCATGTCTGGTAAGACGCCTATCAACAGGCTGGAAGGATGACCTCTGAGCTTTCACCTGTGCAAAAGAGGAAGAAGAGAGATGGAGGGAACAGAGCAGTGTAGCAGAAAATGGTTGAAATGAGCAGTTCCTCTTTTGTTGCAACCAAAGATTCTATACACGCTAAACTTTCACTATTTGCCCGTTTTAATTGGCCAAGCATGCAGAGCAAGAATAAAGCCACAAGTGAATACACCAAGTCATGAAGCAAAGTACAATAGGCTTGGTAAATTCTTTCTTTTACAGTCTTCTACAATAATACACAAATATGCGATGGCAACACAAAGAAAAGGGACAATTGGAGGGGGGGAGCTATTTCATGTTTCTGTGGCTTTAATAATGGAGCTGGTTGGCCAAATAAAGGTGCGGCTCAATATTTGCGGGGTAATTCTCCCTCCTTAAACAAACACTAGGTCTCTGCTCGTTCCATGTCTATTATTTGCCAGTTTCTATGGTCTGTTTGAAGGATTTACCTATTAAATTAAACTTTTAGTCCAGACATGGATCAACATTGTTTGTCTTCAGTTATATATCCACTGTTTCAAATCAAAGCTGCAAAAAATCAGTGTAAATTTTACATTCTAGCATGCCTAACACACACACTACCAAAAGTCATTTGTAGAGACTCCATTTTGTGTCTAAGCACTTTTGTGGTGAAAAGCTTGGGAAGCTGGGAGGAGGCCACCACATCTGTAGCTCAGGTTTTTTACCACTCTCAGGTGAGCTCATGTGTCAGTTTCAGGATGTGCCACGCAGTAAGGCTAGTCGGACCAACCCGCCACACAACACAAAGACCAACGCTGTTCAGGGGAGGGAACAGGGAAATAAAGCCCTGCAGGACCGGTGGAACCATCAACCAACTGCTATTCTTCAACCTGGGTGGGGTGGGGTTGCCATAAAAGGTTTTTATTAAACAGGGAAGGAAGTAAAAAATTCAAAATAGGACCATTTACTGCATGAAAGATCTCCTCTTTCTCATTTCTACTTCAACAATCTCAAAATGTTTTCAAAATAAAAGTTTCAGTTATAAATATTCATGTAATTTTATACAAACTATGTCCTGTCTGTCAACACTGTGAATCATCTGTGACGTTTTTTGCCACCCCAGAATACAGAGCCAATCCTGCTTATAAGGTTTACCATTCAGTGACATCTAAGGAGTCTTACAAACATTTTTTGAGGATTAAACATTTGAGCACCGTAGAACACAGAGTCACCCAGGAAACATCGTTACCAGACAGTGTTAGAACAACAGTTGTACAATCCAGCACTGTAAGGTAAGATGGATCCTGAGAGCCATTTTTGCTGCTGCTGCTGCTGCTGCTGTTGCTAGTAGTAGTAAGTATTTGAGCCGATCCAGGGCCCTGGCCAGGAGCATGTTGCCGCTAACGTTGCTAAAGCGGTTTTGGTGATTGCAGATGACTATCATCATCATTACCAGGCAGTATTAGAGAAAGTGATAATATCCAATGCTGCCTCGTAAGATGGAGATAATCACCTTAACATCTCATTACTAAACGGATGAAATAGGTTGGGATAACTTTGGTTGTAGAACATAATGTGTTAGTGCCAGTTATTAAATGTTAATGAATGAATGACATCTACGGAAACAGATTTGGGAGTGAGTAGTAAACCTTTTCATAAATACCTTTGAAAGAAAGGGGAACTCAACCTTAAATGATTAGGGTGTATGTGTACGTAAGAGCAATATAAGTGAGTATTCTGACACAGCCTAAAATATCGTGTGAGGTTACGTAGTTTTATGGTGGTGAAGTTGTATATTAAACTAAGCCATGTATTGCCTAAAAATATCACTGTAAATAAGCGTCAGGAAGTCGTTATTTGGAGACCACCTTTCTATAGTATAATTGCTGAGCCCTTGTTGTGGTTTTCAGCTTAAACTCGCTGTCACAGAAGACTGGGCCACAGTAGTTGTTAATGATTGCCCAAACCTGTTCTGACTAGTCTAAATCTACGGCACTGCAAAGTTGTGAGGCCTGATTTTCACACAATACATGGCAGTTACTAAGTTTAAACGCCACACGTCGTGCACCTTCACTTAAAATTGTCACCAAGTCAAAAGCAGGTCAGCCTCGGGGAGCTGTTTCTGTTCAACATCATGTCCTGCCAGAAGAGTAATTGTGTTTTTACGTTGCAACATACTCTTCTGTCTCTCTCTGTTTCAACAGATGTTTTATGGAATGGAAAAAATGAAAAGCCAATTTTTCTTTTCTGTTTTCCGTTGGTGGACCTCTTAGGCTGTCTTTGTGTTTGCTGAATGATGAAAGGCTGATGGAATGCTGCTCAGCTCGACCTGAGCTGACGCTGTGTATGCAGAAGGTCACTGAAACGGCCCTCGGTTTGCTGAATAACATGGATCATTCACAGGTACACCGCGTGAAATCCTCACACCCCATACTACTGATATTTTAATATCCACATTAAACATTAAATAAATATCTTATTATCTAGTTATTCTAAAAAGTTACTGTACTTTATATCTTGTCACATTAGATATACTATATACTTCAACCAATTCCGTGTAGTTTAATTTTGGAAAGTTCCCCTTTTCTTTCAACAAAGATTTGATTGTTCAAAACATTTAGAATCAGCCCTCTCTTTTACAAAGTGACTAAGTTTCTCTCGGAACAAAAGCCCAAATAAAGAGATGAGACATTATTGTGTTCATTAAGAAAGAACAGGTTTCTAGTCATCCGTAAGCAATGCAAAAGTAGAGCACATGAGAGGGGGGGAGGGCGGGGAGTATAAGGGAGGGAAAAGTTCAGGGAAAGAAGGTGAAGGAAAATGGAGAATGCACCTGTAACCTTACCGTCATGAAAGGTACCCCCAAGGAAAGAATGTAACAAAACCAAAGTAAAGTGAGCACGTTTGGAGGGAGGGGGCTGAAAAAAAGAAAGAGAAAAAAGATTTAAAATTTCCACCCTGCTGCCTGAGAACGCTTCGTCTTCCTCTCGATCAGTCAGGCCCCATGAAATGAGAAAGCCAAGCAGACCTGCTCTCCCAGACTCTATTTAGTTAATCATCAGCATTATAAACCAGTGCTGCAGGCCCTCTGAGGAAGAAAAGAGGGAGAGAGAGAGAAAGAAAGAGTGAAAAAAAGATTAGCCCAGAAAATTCTAGCTGGTAGAAACAAGCTGTTAAAGATAACAGTATCTGAACAAAGTAGAGCATGTTACCTTTCAAAATATCTAACCAACCCCTACGTCCAAAAAACTTGGTCTTAATTTGTCCTCCATTTGTCCAAATACTTCTTCTTCTGTTCCCTCGTGGTTAAAAACGGCCAAACTTTTCCCATTGTTGTACACGGTGCAGTGTGGGAGTTTTAACCGCTTATGGCTGCCCACGCTTTTTGCCTGTTGGAAGTGAGGCGTGATCAGGTAACTCTGCCCTCTGTGCTGGAATGTGACTCCACTGTGAAGTCAACCCGATAGGTAAACTGGCCTGGCCCTTAATCAATAGTTGCTGTCTTTGTGAGAAAACAATGGCAGGGAAACCCAAAACCATATTTAACTCCGGACCTTATCTTAACGGCACCTAATTGGGCCTTGAGACAACTGAGGGACAGCCTGGTTTACGGGATATTTAGGCCATGATACTACTTATCATCCATGTGCCACTGCAGTACTTCTTAATGTATACTTAGTGATTTACATTAGTCGATGCTAGAGCTAGTAGCTCCTCCCTCTTGCTCAGTGTGCTTTCACCTTTCTGTTTTGAATATTTCAAATGAAGCACTAACATATTCAACTAATTTGATTATTGAAAGGGATTTGGACATTTCCTGTGCTTCTTAATGCCTTCTACATATTTTTATTCAAGCTACCTATCCACCCCTCCTCATCCTGGACAGGTTTCTTTTGCATTCTATCAAAAAACAGTAGAAAAGTCATATCTGTCAGAAATTAATATTAAAATGTTATTATCTCCCATGAGGCACAAATCCTGCATTATGTCTTTTGAAGTTTGCTGCCAAAAAGAGGAAATTCTTGTTTTAAATAGTAAAATGTAAGAAGGAAACATCTTGAATTATATTATCATCATCATAGCTTCTTAATTAAAAGGGTCAACAACATCCCTTGTATGTTAGCATAGCATTGACTTTTTAAAATGGCCCTGGCCCATAATGCAGTGTCATTTACCCTTTCAACTGAATCAAACCACAGCTTTAACTTAACCTCTCACCCCACGAGGTGATAAGCCCTACACTCTCTTTTAATTTCAAACCTGTGACTGAAACACATGCAAACA
Organism: Etheostoma perlongum; assembly: GCA_026937815.1. Taxonomy (NCBI): domain Eukaryota; kingdom Metazoa; phylum Chordata; class Actinopteri; order Perciformes; family Percidae; genus Etheostoma; species Etheostoma perlongum. The sequence continues at coordinate 23,584,981 of CM049377.1, forward strand.
ACATCAAAATCACTCAACCATTTCCTCTTGTTTCCCAATCGTTAAATCTGGCTTTCTGTTGAAATTCTACTCTGCACTTCCCGCCCTGCTGCCATACGTTGGCAGAGTGACTAGCCCTCATGTGACTTGCAGCTATTCAGGTGTATGAAAGAAATGAACAAATGTTGCTCTTTCCACCAATCACAATCTTCCACCTCGCTCTGCAGTCGCTGCTGTACAGTATATGGTCGACATTTTCCCTCCATTTTCCCTTCTCCTTCCCAGACTGCAACAGCCCTCCTCTGCTCAAAAAGACCTTAAGAGTAGCCTAGAAGACTTAATAATGTATACCTTCTATCTCATGGAAATGATCTGCTCGGACAAGTCCTATGCTGCTGTCTGTCTGAACTTAACCCAACCTCAGAGGCAAGAAAAACAGATGAGCAGACATTTTACGCCCGACACACATCCATTTCAGGGATAACTCTTTTTTTCATTTCAAAAGCGCATGAAATAGGCATTATTCTATCAAATATCTACCCTAAAAAGCCAACAAAAGGAAAGCAGTAAGCAGTCAACAAAAACCACAAAAACTCTAGAGAATATCTCCCAAGATTAACCGACAGTTTGTGGAAATAAGTTGCCAAATGAGTTTAGAATTAACAAAGTTTGTTAAACCTATCAGGTATTACTATTTGATTATTAATAGATAAAGCGGTTTCATACCATGGATGTCTCCTTGTGAAGCTGATTTTAAAGCTCTAAAAGGAGTCAGCCTCCGTCCTCATATCCTTTGACAAGTCTGGCAGTTTGCCTTTACCTGCCCCAACTGGTCTATCCAGTTTAGGAATGAGCGTTGGCTTCTATTGTTTCCTCTTCTTTCTCCCCGGTTAAATGGAGCTGGAATTTGATACACATTATTTTCGCTTCCCATCGAAACTAGCTAGAGTCTCCTATATCAGCACACAATCGCAGAGGGTTCTATACGCTGACCTAATTTCCTGATCTTAGTCGATGAACAAATGTCCGTAAAGATTTAACTGTTGACGCTGATCAACAGGTTATGACGACAGCTCGAGTCTTAAAGATGGAGAATGAAGACAAAGAAGGGAACACATTTGTGCATTTACCCAGTCTTTTCCCAGGTGTGGTCACCGAGCCAGAAACCCAAGACAAGAGGCATCATTGTATAAGAGCTCTTGACGCCCCGTTGGCTAGTCTTCCTCTTTCCTGCTCCTGCTGAAGGACAGTCGACCTCTGGAGTGGCGGGTAGGAAGATAAAAAAGTCGTCCCTTTTCAGGTAGATGCAACCGTAGAGTCAGAGGAAGAGCCAAACCCCAGAACAAAACCAACCAGTTTGAAGCGCGACGGCTCTCTTCCTGCTGCCCGAGCAGAACTTGTTTTTTTCCAGGTGCTCTCGTCTGCGTTGTTAGGCGGGTAAGCTTCTCAAGAAGACAGAGGCTGAATTTGTAAAGGGCTTGGTTTACATGTAGTCTGACCCCCCCTCCTCCCCTTTCCCCCACAGGTGTAATTTTCAAGTCGCAGCCAATCTCCTTAGCCTCTTGCGCCCACAGGTGTGTCCCCCTCGCTGTCTTTAGCCAATGGTGGTTCAGACAAAACTCCCCCCACAACCCCTCCTACCCTCTGACTCCCACCCCACCGGTTCGCTCACCTCCGCCCTCCCCATGAGCCCCCAGGTACCTTGTTGTGTGTTTTTTATGATGTCAGCTCAGGCTTCTGTGGGAACAATCTCCTCTGTTCCTATTACAACACAGACAACAGCTAAAGAACTATCATCCTCAACTGCCGGACACACCCTTCCTGTCCAAGCAGAGAAAATAAATCATTAGGCCAATACGCTGCAAGGGACCAGTATTAAAAAACATGTATCTGTGAGGTATTATCACATGTATAAACCATTGCCTACTTCTTAGTTGTATAAGTCCGTCATAACCTGAAATACCGGCCCTTTGCTCTCATGCATCTCTTTGTGTCTACACGCCTCTTTTGTCCTAAGCTGAGTTACAGCGAGAGCGACAGGTGAACAAAGTGCAGGTGAGTAAAACTTGAGTAAGACACACCGGTAGTTTGAGTCGTGGGAGATGGGGGAGCAGTGACAAGGGGGCTGTTGGGGCCCCTGGCCCCCAGGGGCAAACAGGGGCCTAATCCAAAACCTGGACAGGGTTTGGCTGGATGCTGGGCAAGGCAGCCACTTTCGGTCTCGAGGTGTAATTGTCGGGATTAGTCTCTCAACAATGAGCACAATGGCAGACCCATATCCTGTTTCAGCATAGGCGTGGCACAGGTTGCTGCAGAAATACGTTAACAAAGATGGAAGAAGGCGATTGTTTGAATCTTTAGGTTAAACAAACAGTAGTAGTCTGTGAAATACTGACCCAGACTACAATAAAATCACTCATTATCCACCAATCAAACACCTTTACCTTTCAATAAAGCTCTATATTGACCTCAGTTCTGTACTGTAGATAATGAGTTGATTATTAAAAGCAGAAAAAATAGTCATAGAAAGTCTGTGCTTAAGCATTACATATTTTTGTAGTCTTTTACCATGTCAACCCTGAGTGAAGCTCAGTCTCTTCAAAGGGAGCAGTTAGTGAATTGCTCTGCTCTGAAAGGTTTTCATTGTTTAGGCCCTTCATTTGCATACCAAATGAGGTTTGGAGTGAAGGCAGAGGCCTGACCCGAACTTATTTGGGTACTGATGGCTATCTGGCCAGCCAGTCACGCAAGTCAGGATGTAAGGACATCCGTCAGCAGCATTGATTCAACAGCCTCAACAAACACAAATACACAGAGGCAAATTCTGCTGCATACACATACTCAAACTCCCACCTGCTAACACGTCTTGGCTTCTCCAAGGCCCTTTTATGAAAAAATTAAGTAAGAACATCTTAGAGTAAGGTGTTACAGGTATAAAAAATTATTTGTGTGCACAATTTTAGAAGTTGTTATCTCAAAATAAGAATCCTTGCACTGGGTTTAGCATAATGTATCACCTTCATGTCATTATGCTTGTATTGCCTTCACACACTGACTTTACTTTGAAGTGCTTGGATTTAATGCAGCTGTATTTAAAGTTGTTTGAGAGTCAAACAAACATTTTACAGGAAAACGGAGTGTTTCCCAGTAAAAACTTTGACACTGGGAATGACATCCAGTTCATAAAAACTTGTTAAAAGCGTTTAATGAATGTTGTCTTTGTTGTCTATTGCTAACGTATGGCTGATTGAATTTTTCAAGAAACATAAAGTATTACATTTTGTGAAGAAATCACTTTTTTCTCCAGTATACCCCACAGCCTCCATAAAAATAGGCAAAAATGTGTTTTTCTACATCATGAAGACACCTTTTCTGTCCCAGTATGCAAAGGGCCTGTGATGGACATTTTTCTGACTAATCTCCCACAGCTTTAGTTTTTGTTTTTTGGTCTTTACAGATACACTGTAATCCTGAATGGGTGTACTGGATGTACCTACAGTATCAGACATCCTGGGGATCAAAAGATGAGAGGAGAGAACGCTGGGACAAGTAAAACCTTGCTCACTGCAAAACAAGCCACTGGACAACAAGGTTTACATTTGTCTTTATAGTAACCTGACAGCGCTCGTGTGGATCCAAGTCTGGATAAATGCCACAGCTTGTCAACTGAGAAAAAGGAAAACAATGACTCATGTTTGTTTCATATTTCCCTGTGTGCTGTTGCAGAACATTTCCATGTAGCCCTTCACTAATCTGCATTCAGTATCCAAGGTGACTAGTAACGCTGGAAATGTATCTCCCCTCAGGCCTCTAACTGAAGCCATAGCTTTTATGGTGCCATAGCCAAATGAGAATCACAATACACACAAGAGGTGACCTTGAAGGGCAAAGTAAGTCTTCTTAAAATAAAACCTGGAGAATCTAAGAGAGTGCTGTTTGCTCATTAAACATATTGAACAACAATTTCACTTAACTTAACTGACTTTTAAAAATCAGTCTGTGCTTTAAAAAAAAGCATAACAGAGCCAAAAAATCTGTTTATCATTTATAAGTACAAAAACATCATCATTTAAGTGAGTACAAATGCTTGACAGTGTGCTGGATTCTTCATTTCCTGCACATAATAGAGTTTTTGATGAGATAGAGATAATGAGATAAGACTGAGTAACAAGTCTCTGTAAGTCTATTTTCATACAACACTTAAGTAAACTGAGAAAAGTTGCAACAGTAAAAAAAAAAGAAACACATTCTAGTTGTAAATATGTAAAATATTGTGGTATTATTTGGAAAATTGGTTGGTAGTAATGTGAAGCATCTAGTACTTGAATTGTGAAAAGTAGGCTAAGATACAACATAAATTCAAGTAAATTGTTCCATTACTTACAAACCTGATGTGCAATTGCATATTGCACTATTGTAAAGTACCATACCTTTGTGATAGCTCAGGACAAACTGGATAATGCGAATTTAGCTGGGCTGATGAGCTGGGTTGTCATCAAGAACACTAACCAATAGAGTCCAAGACCAGTCCAAGTCTGAACACTCAGACCCACAAGTCAGAGATAACAGGAAAAAATGAGTCAAACCCGAGACTTATCTGGAGTAAAACGATACAGCCCTGCTGCTGGGCATGTATAAGTCATACCGTTCAACTTCTACCTCTTTGGTGAAGTATCTTTATCAACAACTGTGCAGAGAGGCTGGGTTCTAACAGAATTAATAGACAAAAAATAAACTGTGCAGTGTTCGAGGTTGATTTAGAATTCGAATGTCAGTGTTATGAATCAAGCTTTGAAGGTTTTGAAACTATTCAGTAAAGTCCTATATCAGGAATATTTTGGATATTGCAATATACATATTGCATCTTCATCTTCCATGAGAAAAAACATAACTTGCATTGCAACTGTCAACTAGAACATCGTATGCAGAAGGACTCAAATGGATTATGCTTAAAAAAATAAAAAAGTAAATATATACTATAATGGATAACTAACAGCATTTTGATGCAAGGCTGTGTGCGGATACTTTGCTTAGCATGTCATGTAGTAAACAGACACCTTGTACTGCAAACCAGACAGCCCATGAAACTGATTTTGAACAATATCCTGTGTGTTATAAGAAATTCATCAGTAAAGAATACTGAACAACATATATCCACATTCTCTGGATGGGCATAGACACAATGTAAAGCCATCAATAACTGCTGTTCTCATAGGTTTTCCCAAATTAGAGGCCTTATCACTCCATATGCAGCATCTGTCTGTTAAGTCTTTTCTGTTGTTTTATCCACCTGTCTCCTCGGCCTGCCCTGCTGCTCAGGTGACTATGGGATAATTACAGAGATTTACATTGTCTTAAAGGAAATTGGAGGACTTAGCCCAGGTGTGATGTTTAAAGGACCCTCATTACATTGATCAACACTAAACCAGTGATTTCTACCAAGTCTCTCGCCAATTAGTTCCCTGTCCGCCTTGGCAGCAAAGCCCCCCCCCCCCCCATGCCACCTTATAAAGAAAATATAGAATGCTTAAATATTTCAGGTGTTTGATTTTATCTACATTACAATATTTAACATTGTATGTTAAACTTTTATCTTTACCTGGTTGTGAGGAGAAACAAGCCTCATGATTTCTCACAAAGCCAGAGAATCACCAAGGGAGCAGCGTGCACACAAGCGGTCTAGCAGCCACAGCCGTGCTCTGACTTGTGGCCTGCCACCAGCGGCGGGTAATTGGCCCCAACGGATTTAGGGCGGGATGGTACGTGTGGATGGCGCGGTTGTATCCCATAATCTCCAATGGGGCAGTTTCCATAGAGAAGTGGAGCGAGGCATACCAATTATTACTGCATTTTATTCCACAACACACCTGTTTGGCTCATCTGCTGCTTCAGAAACAAACTGTGATCTGTCTGACATCAGTGACAAGCAAAGTTGAGTAATATACAGACGCTATACATGAAATGTATGTTATGAAATACATTCATATGTATCTATTTAGCATGAGAAAAATCCATGTTTGTTTGGAAACTATTATCACCAAGGAATATATCAGACACAATGTTCACAGTGTGCAAAAACATTCACTGTTAATATTACCCAATTAATTCCCAAAAACTGTTAATGGATTTAAATGAGAGTATGTTTAATTATGTGAAGAATAGTTACTTAAACTACTTGGTTAATGTTAAGGAAAGACGTTGGTCATTCAATAATTAAATAAGAAAATATCATCATTGACAAGTCTTTGACAGGATTTGATTCAGGATGCTGATGTTGAAAGTAAACACTTATCCACCAGCAAGACCTCCACACACTGCTGTTACAGTACACTACTTTGATGTTGCTCTTAAATGTAACACTTTACACTCTTTAAAAGGAAAAGAAAATCTATAAGCCATATTTTCGAAGAGTAAAGTCAGTTTTTGTTCATACTCCGTCCACCTGTTTCTACCAGCAAAAACAAACAAACAATGGACTAACCCATTTCTTGACATTATGAAATTGGAGCAACTGGTAGCAAAGATCCAAGGTGCTAAAACGGCCTGGCAGTCCGTTTTACTTCAAGTTAAAACAACTACTAGTGTGCTTGACTGAACTTGTAATCTTACATTGGAAATATTGTTTGTGTATCTTTGTATTCCTTGCTTCTGTATGGTTATGTGTTTACATTTTTCTATGTTTATTTTTTATATTTTTTTTTAAACTGAGCAAAAAAGGTGGAAACACTAAACGGTGTACTACACAGGTGACAGTTTTATCATAATGAACACAATGACCGAGATGCACTGCTGTCACTGTAAGTATTAAATATATAAGGCAAATCTAAATGTTTTTGTTGATTAAATTCAATGACTCTGAATGGATTCTTGTCTTAAACCTACATGTGCAGTCACACTCACACACACACACACACCAACACACACACACAATCACAGACTCTAAAGTATGACTCGTTGCCTGTCAAACGCAGCTGCATGCTGCTGGCTGGGTCAAGTTTCATTCATTGACAGTTGAGACGTTGCAGTTTGTTTAGGAAATGAGTTTGAATGCTGACCTCCAGGTCTTCATTCATTGTGCCCTTCTTTATATAGCATGTTAGCCTAGCCTGCCTCACGGCAAAATGTGGCATTGTCAAAGCTTTAAAGGGTTTGTGTGTGTTCAGTTTGAGTGCATTATTGGGTGCATGATAGAATACAATCTCCAAACACACCTGCCTGTTTCTTCCATGAGACTCTCTATTTGGCCCCATATAATTAGTTCACTGTGTTTACTAAGGCATTAGAGTGCAGGGAATGACAATGATTTTCAGAGGAAGACCTATATGGTTTAGTTCATGTGTATTTGGATTCATCCAGGCATGAACAATGTTGAATGGCACTAACAGAAGGTGAGCACCCATTTCATGAGCCTTTTGAGGTTATTCAGAGAGGGAAGCATCATTCTCTGTAGCCATACTCACAGCTGATAATCGTTTGGGTCAATAGTCAGTTGCTGCGTGTGAATTTCCAGTTCAGTAACATCATCAGTAATAGAATTTTACAATAATATTTCCTTTTAGGAAGAACTCCTTTCTCATCCAGGCCAGTCCAATTAACAGTTTTGAAGACAAAACATTTTATATGAGAATCCTAACTGCGCTTTCACTCTCCATCAAACTCATTTTTCATACATTTCTGGTGATGATGATATTTACTTTACATTTGTTTTCCTGCACTAGAAGGACAGTAGTTGAAGTGAATATTAGCCCTTTTCAACCAAATGGTATCAGGAACTTAATGTCCTTCTTCTTGTTTAATCCTGTTTGCATTCACACCACATTTAAACAGCCGTGCTGACTAAACAAATAGACCCATGACAGATACATTTTTGCTAATGATGAAACAATAACAGAGAGTCATCACATTGGCCCTATAGTTGAGTGTTACACAACTGACGGGAAGATTGGGGTTTTGAATGTCAATAAACTTCACAAGAAATATCCTCCCCTAGTCTCAATATTGATACTACTGGCAGGCAGCACTTCTTCTTACTTCTTACTGTCGGAATGAATTCTGCTCATGTTGTAGCAGCTTCAAATGTCCAATCAGGGACTCTAAGCATAGTAAACTTATCAGAACCTGTGGACTTTTGGGGCGGCAGGAAACATGGCAGAGCAATTCAATTTTGACCATGGATTCCTCTATATGGTAAATTCTGTGAGTTCCTAAAAAAGGTTTGTAGATCCCTGGATAAGTTACTACAGTGGAAAAGGACAATATGACACTATTCAATGCAAATCTGTTATAATTGTATATTTTTCACTTTCTCGTGCTGAATTACTTTATCTTAGCTTCTAAAACTATTTTGATAAAATAAGGTACTTTTTTGGTAAACTGATACAACCAGCGGACATATGCAACCAGTGAGAAATCTTCTAAGTCAACATTGCATTGTATCATTACTTTAAACTGCACTTTTAACATCAATAAATGTGTCCTGCATATAATCATTTATGTGCTTTATATACTGCATACACAGCATGAAACTTGAATGTGGTGGCATTGGCACATCTTGAAAGCAAACTTCATAATGGGACATGAAATAGTTCATCACTGACAACTATGGACTGGATTGAAATGGGGTTTTATTGATTTGTACAACTAATTCAAGATTCAAAATATTTATTTTTTAGGGGATATGAAATAGCTTTTAACATTTTTCCTTCCTCCTGTTGTTGATTGTGTGATTCTGGCAGACTCAAAAATGTGAGATCATCACTGAAAATAAATATCAGCATTACAGAAGTTTGCATTATACTGTGAGTTAAATCATGATTTAAACGTTGACTTCATTTTATTTCTGTTATTGCTAATTCGTGTTTATAATGTTACAACCGTCAATGTAAAAGCTACGTCTTTCTGAACATATACAGTACATTCACTGTGTGTTACTGCGTGGGTAACAACTGATCTCTCCCACAGAGTGTATCATGGGGGTCTGGCGGCAGGGTGACAGCAGGTCCTGCTAATGATGCAAGACATGTTTATGATGTGGAGGCTCTCTGGGGAGACAGGGTTCAGGTGAAGCTACAGCAAGGAAGCAGCCCACTGGGACCAGTTACCAAGGTGGACGCACAGCTCTCCTCCACTCCTCACATGCACTGCACTGCACCTCTCCACCTCCTCTGAGTGTCAGCATAAGGGCCATGACAAAAACTAAGACTATGTCAGACATTTTGAAGTGGCTTAAACAAACCAGAAATCACTCAGAATGAATCTGGTTAAACATGTGTAGTGAAAAATCAATATACCATTGTTAAATAAACAGCAACACCTTAGTTGAAAAATCATATGACCACATTTCCCAGAACTCCCCCAAGCACTTCCTGCTTCATCTGCTTAACTAAAAACAGTTACCATGTCAAAACAAAATTTATAGCAACCTTTAAAAAAAACATGTCTCTTTTTTTTTAGTTTTTGTTGTAAAGCAATGCTGCAGATTTCCCACACATCCAAACCCCAGACAAGTGTTCTCACAAAAAGGACCAAACTAAGGGGCATACAAGGTGTCTATTTACTACATGATATTCAGTAAAAAAAAAAAAAAGTTTGTCTATCATTGTACTTAATTTATCATCCAAAACAACCACAATTCCTCAACTCAACTCAACTGCAACTCAATTCCATTCTGATTTAATGGTCAGCCTTGGAAGATGCTGCAGCTGCTGCAACATGCTGAATCCTGCAACCCTTCAAACACATAGCAAGTGGCAACACTGCATATCAGTGGTAGCTTGTTGTTTCTGTATCTGCTGTACGGACTTGATAAATGTGTAATTTGCTGGATCCACTTGTTTATTATTGATTAAAAAGTGTTGCAATAAATATCCCTTCATGTGATTCTATTCAAGAAAAAAAGACACAGATTGTGTTTGCCACTACGCATACTGTACATACTGTACATCACATTTTACCCAAAACTATCTTAAACAAACTACTTTTTTGCTGTTATAAGTGTTTTATGTTTCTGCAGGGCCTCAGCATATAAAACCTTCATAAAAGCATTGCTTCTCATCACTGTCTGCTGGCAGTAAATTATTGCTGAACAATGTAAAAAAGTTGCAATTAATTCAGATTTATAGCTTAGAGAGATGTACCGTTCTTGGTAATGCTGATGGCCACAGCCAAAATATACATCTGATCTAAGCAGCGAGGTGAGCAGAGAGATATCAAGATATCCAACCTGCCCACTCAAAGGACAGAATTATTCAAGGGGGGAGAATATTAGAAAAGATATATTAGTAAGCAAGAAAAGTAAAGATTCCTTTATTATAAAGGTTATTATGGTCAACCTGAAAGTCATCTGATCTGCACTTATGAGTTTGACAGGTTTTTCTAAAGGTAGTGTTACTGGTTGCTTGTTGGCCTGCTTATGTAGTGCTTTGAGTGAACATGCTGCATATCTTATCTATGCAGATAAAGTTAACAACTTCGGCCACATCTGTCGTTTTTGTTCCTCATGCTGACAATCCTCAGGTTCCTCAATTGTAAATCATGAAAAAGGTTTTTCAGTAGATATTTAAGAGGAAACCTGTTAGACTCTATTGTCCAATTGTGGCGCCATACATCTGATCGACACCAGGTTTGAGGTCAATGCGTAACAATTTTTACCGAACAGTAGTGTGCTATGGTCATGAACTAGATATAGAATATTTGACTTATATGAAAGAGAAGGTGTAAGTAAGGTAGGAGGTGAACACTGCAAAATACAGGCATCCCGGTCTGAAAAATCCCCACGTCAGCATTGACCCAGAATGACTCTAACTCTGCTCTGAATTAATATAGGCCCATATGACAGTAAATGATTGGCAGATTTCATTCAGTTGTGTGAATTAAGAAGACATTAGTTTCAAAGTCCACAGGCCTAAACATTACCTGAGTCTCTCTGTTGCACAGACCAGTCACTGTAAGAGAGCTACACATTAACACACTCAGCACGCCGGTTGTCTCAAAGCTCAGCCAGTGTTTTACAACCCTCCAAACACACCCTTTGGATTTGGGCGCCACTCTGTCAACATTGCAGTCTCCAGACGCTAGGCTCTAGTAGGTTCATCTAGTCCTTTCAGCCAATCAACAGTAAGCAGCAAGGTGTGACACCATCCCATAGGAGAGCAGGAGCCATGGAGACCAGCTGCTCATTGAACAGTAATGGGTATGGTAGTGTTGAAGGTGACATTTTGGCGAGTGTATACTGGTGTATACTAGTGCTGGTGTTTTATAGCCAGTGTACTGTACGTAGCAGTGTGTATATAGAGTTTAATCTTATCATTCAGGAAGATGCTGGTGTTGAAGAGGCTTTGAGTCAACCTCCCAGTAGACTACAGTCAAAAGCGCACAAAACACATACATCAGCTTAAATTTAGCAAATGCACTCACATGATCTACTTGTATCTATTTACTATACCTCCAACTACACTTCATACCATCTTCTTAAGGATAAAATATGAGCAGAGTTTGCCAACAAAGCCACATTCCTCATGGATCATACGCGCCTGCTCAATGTCTGTTCCCCATCAGGTTGGAGGACATAGACTCACAGTAGACGTGGGAACACCTTCAGCTTTAACCTCAGCTGACCTACCTCTTGATGATCGTGACCTCTGCCCTGGAAGATCACCCAATCTAACCATCTCTTCAAGACAAAGCAGGCTGCAAGGGAATCTTCACCTCGTACTACCCAGCTCATCCAGGGTTGTGATACGGACTGTATTCAAAAGTGAACTGGGAATAAACCAAAGGCAAAGATGTTGGCAGCTGTAATGTGTGTTGAGAGGAATTCACCGTTGTTATCACTTACTGAGTTACGTAAGAACGGGCCGGTGGAAACCTTTGCCTGGTACAGCGTTGGGGCTCAGCCTCCACACACACACACACACACAGAAAGAGAGAGCCAAGAAGATCCTGCCCTTAGAATTTTCTAATTATCCTCAGTGAAGGGGAGGCAGTCGGACACACAGAGGGCTGACTTCCGGGGTTATCACACACACCACCAAGACTCTCTGGTCTTCAGAACATACTATTTTTAGCTTTCATTTATTCATTTTTTTCCCCTCAGAGGGCAGGTGTATGGGAGGTATAACGAGGAGAAGATTTGTTTAAGTGTAGTCCGAGCCACAATAAAAACTTTATGTCAAGCTATTACTGTCAGTTTCTTCTCCATCACAGAGGAACTCCAATATCTTTGAATAGCTAGTGCTTGAACTAAAAGTCAACTAGTTTTTTTTGTTGTTGCGCTGATTACAAGTTTACCCGTAACCATTTTATATTTCATCAGGTCTTTTTATTGGTTGTATGCTGTGTAAACAGCTACAATTCTTGTATTGTATGTGTGGCTACAAGCTTCCCCTTTCATTTGGTCTATAATACTTTACACATGTTGACCACTTCTTAAGATGTGTAACTTTTCCCAGTGCATTTTGAACTTAAAAAAAAGAAAATATTATATGTAAAACAAAATATTTCCGGATTAAAGATTTTAAGACAGGATCCCTCTATAAAGCAGTGCCAGAACTTTAGTGGTGCAAAACATAATCTTCACCCATCATCACTATGAAGTCATATGCTCACATGTAGCCACTCACTCTGACATATTTAAACTGAAGATTTATTTATTTATTTATTATAATGTATAATCTACAATCTATGTATATTCATTGCCATATTATGATGCATTTTCTGTGGGAAAGAGGGGTACATGCCAAAGAAATTATAATTTTCATCTCAAGGGAAAGCACCAAACCCACAAGCTCTGACATCAGCAGCTAAGATGCATTCTGATGGTCCTCTGCACTGCTTATATCCAACACAGCTGTACTTTTCGAATTAAAGCTTTTTTTTTTCTCTTTCCTCTCTCCGAAATATTCAGAGGTAGCAAATTTATCCGTGGACTCCAGAGGCTGAACGTGGTAACAAGCTGTAGCCTGAGGCCACAGAGCTGAATGGAGTGACAGTAAGGTGAGGAAGAGCGGTATCAGATGAACACATGAAAGAGGGAGGTCGCTGGATTTAAGGCCTTTTGTCTTTGGGCGTTCAAAGGAGACAGCTGTCGACTGCACAAGTCTATTATGTGGGGAGGGGGAACCGCAGACAGAGACCACGCCAACATACATACACACACACTTCAAAGAACGTGTGTGTGTGCACATGTGTGTGTCTGTGTATGTCACTTCAAACTGTTATTATCATCATAGACTTACTTTATTCAAGTAATAAGACCTCACATAACCTTAATGTCATCCATGTATTATTTATAAGGTGTGTAACACCCACAGTTCCTAACAATGCTTACTTCCTGTCCTGCGACAGGCCACGCACTTTAAAGAAACAGTCCAACTTTTAGGGAAATAACCTTGTTTATTGTCTTGCATTGCCTAAGAAGATATCATTTTCATCTCTGTTTGTCCAGTACACAGAACAAGTTAGCACACTTACAACTTAGCACAAAGACTGGAATCAACTCAATTACTGTCTTAATGACATGCTAGATACACATGTTAAAATTAGAGATTAAGGTTTTAAAAGCTGTTACACAGTTGGAACTACAGTATTTATTGACATAAAAACATTACTCGTCCAACTTCTAAAGACTAGGGGACAAAATGAACCCTACCTCCAAAGTTCATCAGACGACAAAAGTGTTTATTTCTGTTCCAAATGACAACACTCGAAATCAAAGTAAAAAGGCCTATTGTCATAGAGAGGGTCGAGGCGCAATGAATCCAACTAATGTGGTTAAAAAACACTTTTGTACGGTCTTTCCTGGAAGTTATTCGTGGTTGCAGTGTTAGCTCTGGCTGGGATGTCCCCCGGGTCCTATGTTTCATAGCTCAATATCTTTTTTTAAATGACACATTACAGTAAGGAGACCTTTCAAATGAACTGTTACAATAGCCTTTACCGATCTCTTACAATGTTACTTTATATCAAGAACATAGAGTCCTGGGAATGTAGGGATGACCCCCTCTGGGTTTTGTTGACAGCCACCCTGCTACACTTTTCCAGTTGTGGTGAGGCTCCTAAATGTCTAACTACTTCTGAAACAATATGGTCTCATTTTTTTTGTTGCACTTTTATTTTTTCATGTGCTAATGATCATACAGCCTGTTGACATTGCAGCTTTGGAACTGTGACAAGATGTATTTTTTCTCTTAGGTTGTTTCCCCATCTCTTTTGGAAAGAAAACCTCTCTCTCTTGTTTCTCTAAAGGGATGTCAATAGGAAAAAAAGACATGAACATGAAGTCAAATAACAACCATTTCTTGACCCCAAACAAGCAAGTAAAAACAGGCTACACTGGCTGACACATGATCGCTGACACATGGTGCATAACACCAATGATGTCAGAAAATACTGTAGATAAACTAGTACCTTATTACACAAGTAGTAATTGAGTTATTACGGCAGTCAAATGTCTAGAGAATTACATGAAGATGATCCAAATGTTAATATTTTAATGGCAATAACTCCTTAAGTGTACAGATACCATGACTATCTCATGTTTAGGATAATAATTTAATAATTAATGGTTAAAATAAATGACTATGAAATAATGAGACAAGGCATTCAGGAGGAGCAAAGTTTCACTAGGTGTACAGAAAGTCCCTGTCTGATACTGAAAGTTGAATCTCTCTCTCTCTCTCTCTCCCTCTCTCTTTCTCTCTCTTTTTTCTTTCCTTGAAGCAACCTTTATCTGCTGTTTGAGCTCCATCGTCACTGAAGTAGGCCATCAGTTGATATTTGCATGAGAGTCAAATCAGTCAACCTCTATGACCGTGTCCACCAGTAGAGCTGTAGCTACTGAGCAACATATGAGCCAGATGTTTTGTAGTGTGTTTTCCCAAGTGTTTGTTTGTGTATATATGTACTAACAGTAACCCTTTTACTGCCATTCACTCTTATATCACAATTTTTAGCAACACAATCGCTAAAGTCAAACTAGTAATAGAAGTCACAGTAGTATGTAATACAGTTGTAAAAGTTATTTATTTACTAATTTTTTAATTCTTCACAGCACCGTACAGCATATCAGTGCACTTCATTTGTTGTTGAAATTCAGTTTAGAAACTGAATCCTCCAATTATGGGTCGCACTCCTCTACTCCCAAAGACTTCACACGTATTTTCCTATGCAAAAAACTTTGCATTCACTGAGCGGATGCAGTACCTGCTGCAGGAGACAAGGCTGCTCTGTAATGCTCAGGTCCCTTCCTGACCTCTTTTGTTCAAATCAAACTAAGATGCAAAACTGGCTTTGGTCCAGTTTGTACAAGGGATCTGACATAGACAACCAGCAGTGACTCTAAACTGAACGATCTAGGGATGTATTATATGTGTTTAGAAAGTAACAGCATTAGAAATGTGTTTTATTTTTAAGGAAATTGATGTGAACAGAATGCCCCCACAAAGGAAATCTTGATGAGGCATTATCTTATGGTTTACATGGTTCAACAGATTTAATCCCCACCACGTATTTCTGTTTTAAATTGGGTAATCTCAGAAGAAAGGGCAACACATGTCATTTGGGTGTCATCAGGCCTTAATTAGCCTGCTTCCCATTTAGTTTCCCCATCTGCTGTGGTGAGTCCCTCTACATATGGGCTGTATTCATCTATAAGAATTATAATGACCACCTTCTTAACAAACAGAGGGACTCTGGGCCAAGGCAACAGCAGGTTGACTACAATGAAGGCAGGATGGAGGGGGTTTCAAACGTTGTGGCATGGGTGGGCTATTGAAGTGTTAAGCATGAACACAAAGGTGGGATTGGTCTGCAGGGAGTTAAAAGAAGGCTAAGCATCAAACATGGCTGTTCGGTTGACTTCATGTCACATTAAAGTAGTTTAAGTGGTACCAAATTGTAAGAAAATGATGTAGGTTTGCTGGAATTCACACAAAGAAACTGGCTCATTGCAGTATTTTCATAACTACTGCTGGTATATCGTGAGCAAAAACACCAAAATTAGACTACGCTCACGTACCTAGAGAGATGAGCTAGGCTTGGCTGATATTGCATCAGTGGAAATCCCATCATAGCAACCAGGTGCCTGCAGTCAACCTGGGAGGATGGAGAGAACAGGGAGATGGAAAAAAACAAGGTGCTTACTGTACTTCCTGATCTGAGGCTCATCATGTACACCAGCTCCTATATAATTGTATCCATATATTGTACATATTCTTTTGTAGTAGACTGTGACTACCAATAGTCTGCCAAAAAAATAGGCAGGAATACAAGTCCAGAACATTTTTACATTATCTCAAAGTCACAAACTAAATAGCACTCGGTTTTGCCAGCATACATTTGTTTTGCAGCAGACTAGGCTGAAAAGGTTGTGTATTCTCAGATAGTAATTGGTAAGACGTGATAACAGAAAAAGCGCTCCTGCAAAAGCACTTGTATGTATTGTTGGGAATTGTAAGAGACGTGCTGAAAAAAGGATGGTCAAAATTGACCCCAATTACATCATCATTCATTTTTTGTCTCTTCAGAGCCAACAGAAAACATTTTACAATTGTTTTCATATGCTGGTGATGAGTGCACTGATTTGTGTGCATCAAATGGTTGAGTGCCCCTGACATGATGGATGATACATGTCACAACTTAACTGTTAAAAAGGCTGTTTTAAAGGCTGTTTTATACTTAAAGTGGAGCAGATTATTGTTTTTAATTTAAATAAAGCTTGAAAATGCACATAATTCTCTCACAATTTGACTTAATGTTGTTTTTGTGGTTGTGGGTGGAGGATTCTTCTTTATCTCCCTCTTGCTTTTGTCTTGTTTAATGTCAGTGATTTTTTTCTGGCCTGTCTGACTTTGTAAAATCATGCCCAAAAAGAATAACTTGTATAATCAACATCTGCTCTTTTCAGTTGCTGTTAGATGACACTGGGGACCCGTGGGGAACATTCAGTCACTGCATTCACAAAACAATAGCAATACTATTTCTCCCCAGCCAACCACCCAATCATGAGACAAACTACATTAGCAAATCCTCGTAAATTTTTTAACATTCGTATGTGGAAGGAAAATCAACCTTGCAGGGCAACTTGTTGATGGAACAACAGGTGTTTAGTGACAGTGTAAACAAAGCCACCTCATCCTGAATGTCTGGTTTCTTTCTGCTGCAGGGGAGTCCATTCACTAAATCCAATACTATGGAAAGGTCCTGGCATCTTGTGGTATTTTCTACCAAAACATCTAAACCTGATAGTTTAGGGGACAAAGAGAAGCAAAGATATTATTTTGTCAGTGTGATAAATAATCCACCTATAAACTAAAAGCTAAGAACAACTACCGGCACTGTTTTTCATGTTTTTCATGTTTCATGAAAAGAAAAGGTTTAACAAAAGTTTTATTACATTTAACAATTACAATTTTGCAGAAGTCACAGTAGTATGTAAAAACTACAAAAGTTAATGTGAACTGTGAATGTAAAAAAAACAGCTGTGTTGTGGTTCACTTACTGGACCTTTCAATCATATCCCACAGCCTTTATCCAGAAAGTGAACTGGTTAATGCTTTTTTTCATTACAGATATGTGTTCCTAAGTTTGACAATACATATACAGTGAGGAAAATAAGTATTTGAACACCCTGCTATTTTGCAAGTGCTCCCACTTAGAAATCATGGAGGGGTCTGAAATTGTCATCGTAGGTGCATGTCCACTGTGAGACATAATCTAAAATAAAAAATCCAGAAATCACAATGTATGATTTTTTAACTATTTATTTGTATGATACAGCTGCAAATAAGTATTTGAACACCTGTCTATCCGTTACAATTCTGACCCTCAAAGACCTGTTAGTCTGCCTTCAAAATGTCCACCTCCACTCCATTTATCATCCTAAATTAGATGTACCGGTTTGAAATCCTTAGCTGCATAAAGACACCTGTCCACTCCATACAATCAGTAAGAATCCAACTACTAACATGGCCAAGACCAAAGAGCTGTCCAAAGACACTAGAGACAAAATTGTACAACTCCACAAGGCTGGAAAGGGCTACGGGGAAATTGCCCAGCAGCTTGGTGAAAAAAGGTCCACTGTTGGAGCAATCATTAGAAAATGGAAGAAGCTAAACATGACTGTCAATCTCCCTCAGACTGGGGCTCCATGTCCATCTCACCTCGTGGGGTCTCAATGATCCTAAGAAAGGTGAGAAATCATCCCAGAACTACACGGGAGGAGCTGGTCAATGACCTGAAAAAAAGAGCTGGGACCACCGTTTCCAAGGTTACTGTTGGTAATACACTAAGACGTCATGGTTTGAAATCATGCATGGCACGGAAGGTTCCCCTGCTTAAACCAGCACATGTCAAGGCCCATCTTAAGTTTGCCAATGACCATTTGGATGATCCATGGGAGAAAAGTCATGTGGTTAGATGAAACTAAAATATAACTTTTTGGTCATAGTTCCACTAACCGTGTTTGGAGGAAGAAGAATGATGAGTACCATCCCAAGAACTCCATCCCTACTGTGAAGCATGGGGGTGGTAGCATCATGCTTTGGGGTGTTTTTCTGCACATGGGACAGGGCGACTGCACTGTATTAAGGAGAGGATGACCGGGGCCATGTATTGCAAGATTTTGGGGAACAACCTCCTTCCCTCAGTTAGAGCATTGAAGATGGGTCGAGGCTGGGTCTTCCAACATGACAATGACCCGAAGAACACAGCCAGGATAACCAAGGATTGGCTCTGTAAGAAGCATATCAAGGTTCTGGCGTGGCCTAGCCAGTCTCCAGACTTAAACCCAATAGAGAATCTTTGGAGGGAGCTCAAACTCCATGTTTCTCAGCGACAGCCCAGAAACCTGACTGATCTAGAGAAGATCTGTGTGGAGGAGTGGGCCAAAATCCCTTCTGCAGTGTGTGCAAACCTGGTGAAAAACTACAGGAAACGTTTGACCTCTGTAATTGCAAACAAAGGCTACTGTACCAAATATTAACATTGATTTTCTCAGGTGTTCAAATACTTATTTGCAGCTGTATCATACAAATAAATAGTTAAAAAAATCATACATTGTGATTTCTGGATTTTTTTTTAGATTATGTCTCTCACAGTGGACATGCACCTACAATGACAATTTCAGACCCCTCCATGATTTCTAAGTGGGAAAACTTGCAAAATAGCAGGGTGTTCAAATACTTGTTTTCCTCACTGTAATATGCAAACTCACTGCTAACCAGCTTGTTTACTGTAACCAGGCAATAGTGTAAACATATTGAATGTCTGACCAAACCAACCAGTTTAACTTGCTGATAACCTAAAACAGGCGTCTGAGGTAGCATGGGACAAGATCCTGCTTCAAGCAACCTTGTGGCTGAATTTCTACTGTCTTCATGAATGCTGTTCTATCCCTCCATTTAGGGTCAGTTTCCTTATGAAGATCAATTAAAGAGGGCTCTGTGGAGTTAACAAAATGTATGTTTACATTCAGATTTACCCACCAAAATACATTGTGTGCATCCTTCAGGCCTAACAAACGTGTCAGACGCATTTCAATGTAAAACATGTACATGTACAATCCCAGTATCCACCATCTTCTTCCCTGCCTTTGCTGGCACATTGCAACATATCTTGACATTTTATCGCCACCTATTGATCAGTGTAGGACTGTGTATCGCATCACCTGCATGCACACACACAAGCAAGAACGTCCTTGTACACTAGATAAACAAAACACTTTAAGAAAACAGCTCCATTGCACTACTAGAGGTGTAAAAACAGCCCCAGGTAACCTAAAGAATAAGGCTGGCAATATTGTATATTTTTCTCATTGTTGGCTTATCCTATGAAAAGACCCAAATCAACGAGTCTGTCTCTCTGCTTTTCAACTTTCAACTGTCCTCAACTTTCTCTGGTACATAAAAAATTTGACAGTCAAAATTATTTCCCTAAACAGCTGGACACTGTACTTCTTAGCTAACATTACTCAAACAGTAATACATGATATGTTTCTTGCGCACTATTTTTTATGGACAGCGGACTAGTACACATTTGTTGCTGTAAGTCTTCACAGCAGCAGAAATGTGCGGTATTGACTGAACATAAAGTACAGTGCCCATGTTCATGGTAACCCAGGCAACAATGGACTCTATGCCACAGAGGAATAAGATGTATCAGGCTTTGGCTACACAGACAACTCACTGTTGGTTTTGATGTTTTCATTAGATTTACTGACAAAAAAAGGGAATTTAGAATATCACCAACATGATACTGATTAAACAACATTTCTTTAGCATTTTTCCACAAAAGAAGAAGTTTTAGTAAACTTATGGAATATACTTCCTGTGAAAAGGTGCCTTTCTCCCTTTTCACTAGCCTCTGTTCCCAAAATTAACAATATTTTGTGTCTGTTTAATCCTTAATTTCAGTTAATGTTTTAGTTTATTTGCTCCTTTATCATTGGACATAGGCCTGTGTAGTGGGTTCATAGTATTTTGTTATGGTTCTGCCTGTGATGTAGGGGGTAGATCAGCTGCTCACCAGCTTAATTAAGGAGAGTGCATGCAGGATTGCCTGATTAGGTCCTGGGGGCTTGGCACACCTTTTTGGAGCAGTTTTAGGCCTTTATATGACAGGTCAGATGAAGACATGAAAGGGGAGAGAGAGGGGGGAATGACATGCAGCAAAGGGCCGCAGGTCAGAATCAAACCTGCGGCTGCTGCATCGAGAAGTAAACTTCTATATATGTGTGCCTGCTCTACCAACTGAGCTAACCCAACCACAGGCTAAGGTGTAGAACAATAGGTAAGATGGTTCTGCAGTGAGTGACATTTTTATAATATTTGGGGTGCCTATTGAACTCCAGGTTCCAGTTTGGGTTCAGGAGGCAGACACCGTCTCCACATTTAAGAGTAGGCTTAAGACTTTCCTCTTTGATAAAGCTTATAGTTTGGGCTGGCTCAGGAAAGTCCTGAACCATCCATTAGTTACGCCACTATAGGCCTAGACTGATGGGGGACTTCCCATGATGCACTGAGCACCTCTAAAATTGAATTGAATTGAATATAGTTAGGGAGTGAGGAGTCGCAGCGTCCACCTAACCCGGCCCACCTGCTGTGCCTTGTAATTCCGCACAGTGCCCTGTTATGCTACAAACTACTACAAAGAACTACTACAAACTACTATTTTTTGGGACTCTTATTGCCACTCTTCATTTTAACCCCAACCGGTCATCAGACACTGCCTACCAAGAGCCTGGGTCTGTCCGAGGTTTCTTCCCAAAAGGAAGTTTTTCCTCGCCACTGTTGCCCTATTGCTTGCTCTGGAGGAAACTACTAGAACTGTTGGGTCCTTGTGAATTCTGGAGTGTGGTCTAGACCTACTCTATCTGTAAAGTGTCTTGAGATAACTCTTGTTATGAATTGATACTATAAATAAAATTGAATGAAAATTGAATTGAATTATTGTTGTGGGTGCACATATACCAGTATGTATGAATAGTAATGTCAGCAGAAACTAATCCAATTGTAATGGTATTTTCAGAAACAAAGTGGTAATGTTGCTTTCTCAGGTTAGCTCACCCTATAATCCCCTGTGCAGGTGGTAAGTTCCAATTAGTGTGTTCCATTTGTACTTGGAAGTCGGGTTTTCCGAGGTCAAAGTTGGAAACGTGCCACCTGACCTTGGATTTCCAAGCTTGGAACTCGACATGGCTGCCATGTGTATCAACAGTTGGGAAAGCTGTAGTAACATATCAGTTCTAAGCACGTCTGTCTCATTTGTGTATCACTAAATCAGTCAGCTAACTGAACATTTGAACAGCATATATTTTCTTTAGTATGTCTGTGTAATGCATGTCTTCCTGCAGCATTTATTTTTGTATGTGTTGTTGCCATCCCACAGTAGTGGGTGCCAGGCTGTGTATGGTTCTTCCACACGCTACTGATGCTCGTGTTTGTTAAATTAATACATTGTGAAATTGCCAAAATGTCTTGTTACTTACTACAAACTTCAATAACCCAATCCACCAAACAACACCAAACAAGAGTCAACAAAGAAAATCAGTTTGACATTTTCAGAGAAGATTTGACAGGTTTTTCATTGGCTCAACTCAAACATATGTGTGTATGATGGTATCTTCTCATCTAGCTCTGAGCAAGAAAACAAATAGGCTAGGTGCATTTCAATAAATGTGGAAAAGGTTCTGGTTACAATGTCTATCATTTTGAATGATCTATAATGAAAAGCATCTTCCTAGTCAGACCTTTTTTTTTAACTTTAATACACCTAGGGTGTGCTCTGCTTGTGAGCTGAAGGAGTTTAATGAGCAATAGCCTGTCAGTGTTAATGTGAATGCACTGGGCAGGTAAGCAGTAACTGCTGATACCAGGGTACAAGAAAAATACAGAGGAAAAATGAAAATGAGCCAGTGAGCTGAAAGGAGAGGCTGCCTCAGCACACATGGGGTTCAGCAAGCAGATCTGTGAGCAAGTGCGTCCCCTGTAGGATACCTGAGAGTAGAGCGTCTTCTCTTTGTCTGTTGAAAAGGACATCTAGATCCACATGCAGTCTACTAAAGAAAATAGC
This sequence comes from Etheostoma perlongum, assembly GCA_026937815.1. Taxonomy (NCBI): domain Eukaryota; kingdom Metazoa; phylum Chordata; class Actinopteri; order Perciformes; family Percidae; genus Etheostoma; species Etheostoma perlongum. The sequence goes on from CM049377.1 coordinate 23,607,526, forward strand.
ATTGATAACAATCTATGTGTGTTGCAAAAATACAGAAAAAACACTCAACATCTTTAAGGAATGGTATACTCATTACAGGGGTTATGCTCCATGAATACTTGAATAGTTTTCTGAATAGTTTTCTGACAGAATTTCTTGGTTGGTTACGTTATAGTCACTGAGGTTACACAACAGGAAATACTATTATTTACTTTGATTTTACATATACCACTAGATGGTGGTCTCATTACATCCTGTCAACACAAGTTCTGACACTGACACACATGAGGTGAACTAAATAATAGCACCATCTTACCTGCAAACACTGATTTTACATTGTGTCAGAGAGGACAACTCTTTGTGGTGCTGTATTAGAAATTTAATAGAAATAAACTTGTATAATCTTGTTACACAAATGTCATTATAAGGAGATAAACAATAGTAAAAATGAACAAAGTAGAAAGAGTTCAAGAGGAAAATCAAGAGGACATTTGTCAGAAAAATACAAATGAATATGTAAAATTGAATGATTAAAGGCTCTTATTTGACTCTAAATACAGTTTGACTATCAATACAAAACATCTTTATAAGTATAGGAAAAGGAACAAATGCAAACATAAGTTGTTTTGAAAAGCAAGAACTTTTCCTTAAGTATTGATGCATAAACTGTATACTACACTGTACTTTCCATTAGGGCTGCTCAATTATGAAAAAAAATATAATCAAGATTATTTTGGTCAGTATTGAAATTAGTCATTTCTAAAGCTGAAAATCTTTGTAAATGTATAAGAAAAACAATGCATCTGTTAGATTGTAGTGGCGTTGTAGTGGGTACACCCAGTGTTGTCTGTCAGTGGATCTGTCATCCTGTTTTCAGAGAGGATGTCACTGCTTAAGCGCTGAGTCATATGCCAAAGCCATTTGAGCCGTAATGAGGACTTGCGTAAAACAATTAGGACTAAGAAGTGGCACACAACAGCCTTTAACTGGAGACGCTGCACAGAACAGCCTGTCTAAATTGGCAACAGCAACACAACATGCTTGCCTTCTGTCCTTGTTTTTTTTTTTCCACACTGGAGTTGAGGAAAGTTAAAGGTCCAATACGTAATACTGACAGCTAGTGTTTAAAATGGTTACTGCAGTCCAAATTCATAATATTGGAGAGAGCCGTCTCCCCGGGGCCATCCTTTCCAGCGCCGAAGTTCCAAGTTGCAAACGCTAAACCCAACATCCCACAAAGACAATGTTAGATCAACTGTATTTTTAAACGGACTGTATTTATATAGCGTTTTCTAGTCTTAACCCTTGTGTTGTCCTCAGGGCCAATTTGACCCGTTTTTATAATTATAAATATAAAAATAACATGGATGCCATACAATGTTCTTCAGGTAAAATTAATGATTACTTTCACTGAATTTTGGTTGTTTTATTGAATTTTATGGCATTTTAAAAAAGTGACCAAAACCTCGGAAGAAATGACAAAAAAAGAGACAAAAAGCGCTGGAAAAAAAAACGAGAAATTGTTTTTGTATAATGTAAAATATGATGTATAATGTAATGTAAAAAATAGGCAATGAATTAAAAAAAGCGTAGAAAAAAACAGCTAAAACATCGGAAAAAGCAAAAGATGATGGTTGATGGGAGGACAACACAAGGGTTAGCTCAAAGCGCTTTTACATAGTACAGGAAACATTCACCATGTGGCCGAGGCTGCAGTACAAGGTGCCACCTGCTCATCAGATAAACATCCACACGCATGCGCAGAATCGGGGGCAACTCAGGGTTCAGTGTCTGCGTGTGGTGTCTCGAGCGTCGCCCAAGGACGACTACCACTGAGCCACAGTGAGCCGCCCCTAGATGCTAGATCTAGATGTTAGCTTGCATTGCCAGGCAGACATTCCTCCACAGCGCAGCGGAGTTGCTAGATGCTGCTATGTTTACGGTTATAAAAGCCCGTGCTCTCACGGAGCTCTGTACCCAGCTGATATTCACCTTTTATAGACTAAATATAACAATGACCGCTGAAAAAAAGACCGTTACCTTGCAGAGCTTTGTGCTTTCTCGGCTTAACGTCACTGCAACGGCCGCTGAACAAAAGAGGGAGATTTCCAGCAGGCCTGCTACTATTTTCATACATACACTGTATTACACATTATGGTTACATGAAAGTTTGTAACAAAATGGGAATCATACGGTCCAACATATTACATACAGAGTTGACAGAGATGTCCATTTCCCTAGTTAAAATTGATTCAGTTCTGACCAATAGTATAGTAATATTTGTGCCTCATTCTTTTTCAAATAGAATTCATAACATGACGCTATACATTGCAGAGTGACCTGTAGAGAACTGTGTCCTAATCCAATAATTTATTGCAGTCTCAATTTCTTTTGCGAGTAACTGCCTGTAGAAATGACTCAAAATGTCCATCCCTACTACATTAGCTGTGATAGAAATGACGGCTCAACTATTAGCTACGACTAGCTAACTCTGCGTCCATTTGGTTTGGGTTTGCTTGGGTTCACTTGACCCGTCTGTGGGGGGGCTAGATTTATTATTAGACAATTTAAAAATTTCCCTTCAAAACATGCTAAAAAAGTTGAATAATTAAAACAAAAAAAAGCCATTTACACCAAGTCCTTAGAAAACAGTTCCATATTTATTGCAAAATATTTTTGTACAGAATAAAACTGAAAAAAACATCAACAGAGGAGGAATGGACAGTAAGGCCAACATCAGAACTCCAAGAGCTGAACTGTACAAACACCAATAGTAACATTTGCTGCTTTGATAGTGTTTTTATACATAAATTGTTTCCCGCCCTCACAGCAACCTCTTTAAGGGGGAGAAAAAGAAAGAATTTAAAACATATTCCCCATTTTTCTAAAACTTTATTGCCTTTGCCTGTAAACCCATCAACATAGAACACCAATGGACAATCCTTAAAATGTTGACATTTCTGTAAGAAACGTGTCCCTTGATTGATAATGTTTCACAAAATACAAATATATACTTGTAAAAAGCTCCAAACAATATGGGACTGATAATATTTTAGAAGTGTTGTTTTACTCGTCATTGAGAACATGAGAGAGCACTACAACTAAAGTTAGAGGCTAACACCATTAGCTCAACTTCTAACATCAGTAACCAAGTGTGCTGAGATAACTCTTCTTATTTTGAACAAAATAAAATATTAATGTTTGCTTTTAGTTTACTTCACACTGCTGGAATAATTGAACCCTCACTTGAGCTTGAAGGGGTTTAGCATAGTGTGTCTAGATAAATTCGGGCGTGCATGCCCATGCACATCCTCATGCGATTTGGCACAGATGTAAAAGTTCTTTCTTCAAAGTAAAACTCGTGGTAAACGCGTCTCAGTCTCTCCAGCTCCTTCTCTTACATCTTTTTCTTTACACATAAAAAAGGCAGAGTGAGACAGGATACATTTTTCTTCCCTGACATTCAAATGTACATCTTTAACATTGGCTCTCCCAAACTTTGGGCGAATAAAGACAAAAAAAAAACTCCTGTCTCTGGAAGTTTATTATAGAAAATTAAATTATATAACGATTAAAATAGATAGGATTTTTTTTTCTCATATGCATAAGCCCTTCAAGAAAACAAAACACACCAAAACATTAAAAAAAAGGATGAAAAAGATGTACAATCCAGAAGAAAGGGGGGTTTCTTCTGAAAGGGCTCCATTGGGAAGGTAGACGTGGAACTAGAGGTGCAACACAACAATGTCATGTTTTTGCCCTTCTGATTCTATATTATATAATAGATCTGGTGGATGAATAACAACACGAGTATCCGCTGCTTGTTGGGGTCTCTACACCAGTTAGATGACAGATGGACTGTGGTCCTCAGACAAAAACAGGCTGACCAACACAATGCTTTTTTTTGGAGGAACATCTCAGTTTTGTTGCAGAAACTATTTTTGCTTTCATTAATTTCACTAATGAGAATGACATTTTAAAGGTTGATAAAGTCAATTGTGAGTCACTCACTATGCACAACTTTATTAATAATCTTTTCTTTCAATGACCCTCCAGTATAATGATCAGTGCAGCTCTATCTAATGGTGTGCGTGTGTGTGTGTACTTTATATTCATACATCTGTATGAATATAAAGTTGGGGGGGCTGTTTAACCTGTTATGGATATCACAAGTGTTTTCAATGATTTGATACCCTGAGTAGAGGACATAGGCTTGGGGTGAATTTCAGTAGAAACAAAAACATTTTTGCCAAGCAAACACCAACTAAAAAAAAAAAGGACATAACTAAGTAATACCACCTTTCACACATAAATAAAAACCTGTACTGATCAGTACATTAAAAACCACAAATGTAACCAGAGAGAAATAAAACAACAACGACAAATCACCCATGACAACACAGTCGTTTTCAGCTTTACAATATGCATATATTCATGCATATATAGTGTGTATTTCCCCTTACATACAGGCGAGTGGTTGGGGACTATATGGAGAGCCTTTAGTTATACCAACTCCCTCTGCAGAGACTAACACTGATTATTAAGAGACTGGTACAAATGAGAGCAAACATAATTCACAGGACAGGCTGAGGGGAGAGAGGACGGGGGCTGATTTTGTGCAGCCTTGTAAACAGAGGAGGCCACACAGCCAGAGAAGATGATGGGTAACAGACATCCACTTAAAGCAGCAAAGATGGGACAGATTACACGAGGTGGAGGCTGAGTGGGAACAAAGAAAAGAATAGGTGGGGGGCCTTTTTCTCCAAGCTTACCATCAAAGTATTAAAAGTGGTAGCATCACCTCGTCTGTTTTCTGGAACATCAGTTCTGATGCCGAAAATTAAGTTTAGGTTATCGACACGTTCCTGCCTGCACTGCTCAAGAAGGAAACTACTCAAAATGTAACAAACATGGATTCTCAGCGATGTAACACAGCGTCTTATGGTAAAGAAACCTATGGGCTGAGTGAGAATTCAACGGGGGGGGAGGGTTGAGAATGATTGTGTGACAGGCAGATATAGATCACTGGGTCTTCAAAAGTACTGTAACAGCTGCCCACCCCCACTTCTCACCAGCCCCCTCCGACATCCTTTTGGGGTTTTTAAGAGCTGAGAGGACAGAAAATCTCAGACAAATAACTGGATGCGCTCACGGATGGTCTGCCGACAGATCGGGCAGGTCTTGAGCGCGCGGCGCTGCAGTCAATGCAGGAGGCGTGTCCGCACTGGAAGACCAGCTTGATGTGGTTGTCTATGCAGATGGGGCAGGTGATTCGCTCCTCCATCTGACGGTAGCGAGACTGCAACTGCTCCAGCAGGTTGTGCTGCTCTGAATTCTCGGTGCCGGGGCTGCAGTCCACCTCCGTTTGGTCTGGGGTGGGGGGGTGGGGGGTGGGGGGAGTTGAAAGTGGTCAACATGTGAAGAAGAACTGAGTTTACAGACTTAGACAATAACTAGGTTATTGTTTTCTGATGTTAATAGAAGTCAAATTTATGAAAACTGTGCAAGATGAGACTGTCCTGGTGTTTAAAGATAATAAGGCTGCATATACGGCAACTGATTATGGATATAGCATGACTCAAAATGTCTGACAATGTCATTGGTTGCTTGTCCTCAACACAGCTTTAATCTACCATTCAAAGCTGTGTATCGCCTCAAGACGGCTAACACAGAAGTCCTGGGATGTCCACACAAAACGTGCACAGTGCATATGGGACTTTGACATCATTCAAACTCATGAATAAATATTAAGGCAAAAATCAGTCGCAACACTGAAAGCTACATTTAAAACTTGTTTAGAAAAAGAATAGGTACATGCAGATAAATAATAACATTGAAAAGGTTGCTTTTTAAAAAACAAACTAACCCAAAAATAAAAGCTGCTTAGTCACTATTAGGCTTATCATTATGTTGGACAAAGGGATATTTCTGTCCTAAACATGTCCATCACTTATAGCAGACCTTAATTGTTTTGTCTGAAAATGTTCCATTATATCCTTTTCCTAATAACATATCCCATATAACAAGAAGAAGAGGCTTCTTCTTACCTTGTCTAATTTTCTTTGTGATTGTGACTTGGCATTTGATGCATTTCTTCATTCGATGGGCACACTCTGTTTAGACAAGGATCAGGTCAGCAAAGAGATACAGAAGTGATACAAAGAGAATACAACAAAAAATGCACCTACAATATAAATAACACAAATCAATAATCTGCCAGTTGATAACAGTGTGGCCCTTTGCGGCCATTGGCATCATCAATAATGGCCATCAAAGAGTACTCCGCTAACTCCAGTCTCCACCCACCTTCACAGGCCACGCTGTGCTGGCAGGGGCAGAAGAGAACCAACAAAGCCAGCTCAGAGCAGATGAGGCATTCGCTGGGCCCCGGCGGTGTGGGAAGAACCAGGTTGGTCATGGTGTTGGGTGTAGTGTGGACCCGCCGCAGGCTAGCGCTGCTCAGGCCCTGTCCACAAGTGATGGCTTGCAGACGCTGCAACCTAACAGACAGCACACAGCAGTGTTTCATCTCTAAAGCTTTTTTTCTGTAGAAGAGGATTTCTTTTCCTCTATAAATTATAGTTTATTTGCATGTAAAAAGAGACATTTGCAGTTTTAAACACAGCAGTATGAACATGGTGTTAACAATGTATTCTTTGGTTTATCAATCCAACCTATTTAAGAGTAATATTATCCAAAAGCATTATGGATGCTGGCACTGCTTTTACTGACATCTACCTGTGTTTCTCAGAAAAGCTCTTGATGAGCTGCAGCATGGCGCTATCTGCCACCAGGTCCAGGGGACTCTTTCCCTTGTGGTTGGCGTAGTTCACGTCAGCCCCTTCCTGCGCTAGAAAACAAGCGATAGCTGCGCCAACACTCAGCTCGATATTCCCCAGAAGACCTGAAGCACTCAGCTGTGGATACACAGGATGGCAATGGGAAGAGAGGAGGTGAAAGACAGAACGAGGGAGAAGTTGCAGTCAAAACAAACACGTTTTTGAGGTAGATCTCCACAAACAGACATACTCTTACTAAGGCTAACAACTGATCTTGTGGAAATAGTAGTTGAGAATACATTAAAAACTTAGTCAAGGACAGAGATTATAGTGAGCGTGAAAAAGGAAATGGAGGTATAAACCAGTGCGATCCAGCTAAGGCTCATACATAAAGCCAAATGTAATCAGCACTGAAGAACTCCCCCAATAACTAATCTGCTGACAATGGCCAAAACAGCCCTGGGCACTTAAGTCTAGCCACCTTCATGGTTGTGTGTGTGCGTGCATGCATGCATGTGTGTGTGTAGGTGTGCTTATTGTAGGTCTGCATGCGTGCATTCGTGCGTGGGACTGGCAGGTGCCCAGGATGCTGAATGGAGCTGCAGTGTTTGCAGTCATGTAGACGGGAAAGGGGGTTCTTCATTGGTGCAATGATATTAACAACAACTGATGTAACAGTCATATATAAAGTGCTGCACAAAGCATGGTGTCAAGGTCTCTTAACGAGGAATATTAAACTAGTTCTTGTGAGTAAATGGCTCTCTGACAAGTGTGATGGAGATTAAAAGGGATGCTGTGACACTATAATTTTGATCTTCAGCAGCGGGTGGATAAAGCTACAATGTTACATTACCGGTGTTTAAAGCTGCTCTAATGAATACTTTTTAAATTTGAATTATGACCTAACATTGCAGTTCCACTCATCTCTACAAAGCATTTTTAGTGTCTTTTAGCTCATTGTTTTAGTTTTATGACCCACAACTTCACTGCAAAAAATGCTTAGAAACACCCAGTGTCTGCTACCTGCTCAGCACCAAACAGCAGAGTTAGCAGCTAGCTGGTAAACGTAGTGGTGCATTTAGCAGCTAAAGAACCAGATATTTCCCACAGGAGTTGGTGGCAACAAAAACAGAGCTAAGACTAAATCAACCCCGTAGACTATAAACTAGGGTTGGGCAATAAATTGATATTACATTGATACAGTGATATGAGACTAGATATCGTGTTTGATTTTGGAAATCATAATAACGCAAATGGCTTCTTAGGTGTTGTCTTTTCTGGTTTTAAAGGCTGCATTGCAGTAAAGTGATGTCATTTTCTGTGTTAACAGACTGTTCTAGCTGTTCTTTTTACTTTTACCCACTTAGTCATTATATCTACATTACTGAAGATTATTTATGTTAAATCTCATTGTTAAGATATTTTGTTAAAGCACCATTTGTTAACCCAACAATATCACCACAATATCGACATTCGAGGTATTAGGACAAGAACATGGTGATATCGGATATCGGATTTTCGGATTTTCTTCATATCGCCCAGCCCTAATATAAACAAAGACCTTTACATTCCTTCCCTCTGTTTCTGTACCATTCCCTCCCTGCTTCAATATTTAATCTGTCCAATTCCATCAAGACTTAATTTACTTGCTAGTCTGATGAAATTGCATTCATCCTTTTTCTGCACCTTTAGTGTTAATCTACCTGCCTTATATTGTCTATTTACCCATCATTCCATTTATATTTAATCCTTAATGTTTCATGTAGTCTTCCTTTGGTCCTTAATTTGTGTAACTATCTCTTTAGTAACCATTCTTTTTTTTGTTTACACTCTCACGAGTCTCAAGTATTTAGACGTTATTTCACGTCTTTTCATTGTGTTCACATCTTTTGAAAGCTGCATTCTCTCTTCAGCTCATTCAGTCCAAAAAATACCATGAATTCAGTGGTAATGCATCACAGAACAGCTGTAGTTTCAATATAACTCCCTCCATTATGAGATGTGTAATGTCAATAATGACAAAAGAATATCACGTATATAATAATATTATAATTAATTATCCTGATTGAATGAATAAAACATATAGCATTTGCTGTGGCCTGTAAGTGTATGCAGCCATATTGTCAGCATGCTTTGTGAAGTAGTGAAGCTTACTTTCTTTATGAGTTCATATATTATCACTACTTGAACGGAAGAAAATGTGCCATTTTGAGCTTTTTAATAATTTCCCCCCTAAAACCAGACAAAACAAAGCTTTGTGTTGATGAATGTACATTAACCTACCTCCACCCCAAACCCTGGCAAACAGTTACTGATATTTTTTTAATCGAACTCTATTTGTTCCCCGTAGAATAAATAATACTTTAAATGGAAAATTAGTAACAAGTTCAAAGAACAAATAAACAACATGCCACCTCCCCGTTTGTTCTCACCCTGCAGTAGAGCGATGTGGAGCAACCCTCGCTGCTCTCCTCTGTGCTGCTAGTTCCCACGGTGGGACTTAGCATAACATTGGCCAGCTGCGGGCGGAGGAGGGCAACGTGCATGGCCGTGTCACCGTCCTCATCCTCCATGTTGACGTCAGCGCCCTCTGACACCAGCAGCTGCACCAGGTCGATGTGGCCCTGCGTTACTGCCAGCTGCAGCGCTGTCTGGTTCCGGTTGTTGCGGATGTTGATGTCGCAGCGTCCCTGTGGAAGAGGTGGTGAATGAAATGTATAAAACTATGGTGGTTGCATACTGCAACTCCTGTTCTGTATTAATCTATACAAACACAGCAGAAAAACAGTTTTAAAGGAGTCTGATGTGTTACTGGCTTCAGCTTACCTCCTTGACGAGGATCTCTGCGACATCGCGGTGGTTGTTGAGGGAGGCCAGATGCAAAGCAGAGAAGCCGTCCTCCTTCTTTACATCCACCAGCTGCCTCGCTCTGGCCAGGATCTTCTCTGTGGCCCTGCCACCAGGACAAACAACACAAGACTCAATCCCTCAAGGCTCATGGCTATATCTGTAATAGTTGCTGAAGTGCTTTTTACCGTATTATTCCTCCCTTAAAAAATGGACAAATGCTGAATGTTGCTGTTAGCACAAATACCTTGTGCCCAGGAGTAAGGAAAAGAATTCTGGTATTGGTCATTGAGGCAAATATTAATAATTTTCTTATTAAATGTGTTACTTTATAAAATATTAAAGAAGCCACTTTCATATCACGTCTTGGTTTAGTCTTAGTATTACATACAGTACATGAACCTGATGAGACACGATGGTACACTGTAATACGTACAACACTGCTGCAGAGAGTATATACCTCTCAGAATATCTTCCTGTGCCACAGTGTACTTGACATGAGCATGGACAGAGATATAGCAGCTTGTTCAACTCTTAACAAGCTGATCTAACAAGGAAACAATGAGGCACAACAGGCAGCCACTTCTCACTAAACACAGCCAACTGACCTCTTGATGTACAACTAACCTTTTCTTCCCCTACCCAAAGTGTTACAGGTAAATTGTTGCTTTAATCCTTAAATAATAGTAGATCACTTTTATCCTTGTAGCTTGCCCATCATATTCAGTATTCAACCACAATGTGCTATAATATGGACAGAATATCACAATCAACACCTCACAGCTTGACACAACTGAGAACATTACGCTCAAATCTTTCCCGGTCAAACATTACATTTATTTTGTCAGATAACAGCATGTCATCTTTAATGTGAGGAGTTCTCTGAAGGATGGCACCACATTCAAGTATTGCAGACAGAGTATTAGTGAGAGTATTGCAAACTTATTTTGTGTGATTCAGGCATTAGGCTGATGCTGCTGTGTGAGGCTTGGCTGCACTGTCGAGGAGTCCTTTGCTCTATAACTGAGCCTGCTTTATGACATGTGAAATTGAAGCTGACAGCCCTAGCGAGCACCCAGGAAGCTGGCATGCCACCATGAAGGCTTAAGCACGACGTGACCCAACCTTTCTATCGACGTAAGGCTAATTTTAATGTTAGTTATGATTTCCTTATTTAGGACTACTGGTGTTGCTGAGGTTTGATATATAAGGCTGCTGTCAGTTTTTCAGATTGATCAATATATCAGGATGAAGGAGACTGATGGACAACACACAAGGGATGCTTGTTGCTCCCAGCAGAAAGGGGAATGCCACCTAAATAAAGCAACATTGAGTAAGAATTTCTACCATCTAGCGTTGAGATCATATATCACAACAAACTCTCTCTCGCCACGCAGTTTAAAGTATGTATTGCAGCTACAGTAGAACATCACGCTTCAAAAAGCGAAAGTGTACAAAAGGCCGTCTATCAGCAGTGGTTGTTGGAGTGCATGTCAGAGAGTGGCGCGGACACGCGCTTCACACCACGAGTGGACACGCGCCACCCCAACAGAAAGGAGGGAGAAAGAAAAAAAGACTGCAGCTGTCCGGAGGATAATTAACTAGTTGGGATTTGGTGTGTGTGTGTGTCCAAAGCAGCTCCAATGCTCTTTTTTTCTGATGACGCCAGTCTCTTGCTCGTTTCAATATCAGTTTTCTTTTTCTGGGCGAAGAAGAAGACTCCTGTTCCTGAAATTTGGATTTTGAATACGTGTGGTTCTCCGTGTTTCCTTCTTCAAACTTGCCGGGGCCGGGAAGTGACGAGACCCATTTGCAGCAGCTGTGAGTCAAAAGCACAAGGCGGAGCAGTATAGCCTGTATGTCCCTTACCGGCTAACGTATTTCAAGATGGCGCACGACTATGGAGAATCTACCCCAGTTCATGCAAGCGCAAATGTAAAATTTCAAGCCAATAGGAATACATGAAATTGATGGTGAGACTTTAAAGCCTGGGCACAGATTACTGACATAAAAAATTTATTTGCAATTTATTACCTTACCTTTAATAATATATTTTTCTTGAAATTGATTGTTGAATTACTTCATCATGTAGTTATTTTTCAAAAAGTAGCTCTACCTAGCACCGCAACAGCACCAATTTGTAAATATCCTTCTATGACAATGTACTATCTAGCTTTTATTTAAAGTTTTAAGTAAAAAAGAAAAAATAGCCCTTTGCAGTTAATTAAATTTCGATTTTTATTTCGGCTCCCAACAATCACCAAAATAGTATAATCGAAAATAAAAAAACAATGATTTTGCTATGTTCTGTTTTGCACAAACACTCTTATTTTGTCTTGTGTTCTGAATGATGCACATGCGCCCCTCCCACAGCCATAAAATCTCTCTCAACAGTCAGGGGGGCAAGTCGTGTGCATCCACTGGAATTTAAAAACTCAGCACGAGTAAAGATGGCAGAAGGAGGGCAGCCACAGCAGCGTTTGGTGAGCAAAAAAGGCAAATCCAACTCTGTTGTCTGGGAAATGTTAATGTTAGCTAACCCTGCGGTCCCTCTGCCTCTCCGCTGTAGTAGACGTATTCCCCCGACATGCTGTATTCACTCTGTTTAAAACTTTTTCCAGCTGGGTGCATATACCTACTACTGCTCAAAACCAACATGAAAAAACATAGTAATGTTCCCTCAGCATTTAGTTTTTTTGTTAAACTGTATGTAAAATGAGTCAACGTGAGTCACGTAACATTATTCTAAGGTCTATATGTGCTGGATTTTTCCTTAGTTTGTAAATAAACCCACTGAGAGCAACATTATTGTTCATATTTTAGCACGTTTAGTAATGACATTAGTCTAGTAGTAGTCATAGTGAGTGAAGATGTGACGTGTGATGCAATATTGTGTTACGTATCTGGAATTGTTCATTAGCTGTGTAAAGTTATGTGTGAAAATCTGAACCAACTCAGTACAGTAGTAAAACAGATTTTATTTTGATCCAAAGACTCTTTTTGTGAGATAAAGGACACTAAAAGAGTATTCCCTGGACACTATCCATTTTATCCAAAGATTAATGAGTAATCGTGATTTCAATATTGACCAAAATAATCGTGATTATTATTTTTTCCATAATCAAGCAGCCCTAACAACAAATCTCTCTCTCCCTGAACTCTTATGAAAACCATCCCAAGTTTAATATTAAACAATTGTCCCTTCCTTAACCAACATAACAAAAGCTCAATCAAAACACTCAATCCTTCCTGAAGCTCGACATTAGTCATTCTGCTCAGAAATGTGGACGATGTTTAACATGGCAGTCAATGGAGGAAGATTGGGAACTCTTGTCATTTGAAAGGTCGCTGAGCGAAAAATATAATTCATATCGCATACATGAGCACATTAGCTGAAACTAGACAAGAATACCTACGCTTTGATGTATAAATTGGCCATGACAAGTTAGAATTGTTGGTGTGGGAGCAAGTTATAGAGAGAGAACCAAGATGACTTTTTAATCTCCCCACTCTGTCCTCCACTCTAGCTCTCAACATTCCGCCACATACACACACATTGGAAAATCTGAGACGGTCTGAAAACGGGACGATACGTATACTGGGATTTGAGAGAAACCGTGCTTGATATCTGAACGCCCATTCAGCCCATTAAACGCCAAAGTCTTGTCTTCGGTTTAAACTTTTAATCATGTTTCTACGGTAAAGTATGGCGATACAGCACGGTCCCAAAGAGGTAGCATTTTGAGCAATGTTGAGCGATTTCCCGAACATTTCCCATTCAAGTCTATGAGAATTTTTTCGCCGTTCTGGCGAAAAAATTCTCATAGACATAAATCTGGCAGAAGAATAATAATAAGTATGGGCAATAATAGTCATTGCGCCAATTGCTGCTATTGCAGCACATCGGCACACTGAATAATATAATGTATACTTTATTAATCCCACAAGGGGAAATTACAATTGTACAATAATGCAGCTTTAATTAAGATAACTAAGAAATGACAATGTTTACAGGCTCATTAATAGCAGATTGCTGATGCACTTCAAATGCATTACTGAGGGCTTGACCGCTGAGAGCCTGGGCTGCTTTGGTATATGTATAGTATGGTCGGGATCTCCGCTGGGTGTATTAAAAAAGGATGAAGGCTGTTGGGGAGGCATTGTGTTGGAGGTCATTTGTACCTGCAATGCAGCTCCGTGGGTGTGTGTGTTGAAGGTATTGATGGAGGGAAATGCCTGCTATTAAGTCGGCTCCAGAGCACCTTGGCTAGCAAAAGAGCTCACCCTCGCAGATCTGAAGTAGACACAGCTGTGTCAGTTGTGTCACCTTTGTGCCCACTGTGCCTCATTTCTCTGCATTATTTCCATAATCTTTACTCCTGTGTGTTCATGAATATTCAGACTTGGGCTGACGTTTTGGGGCAGTTTTGTACAAACACTCCTTCACACAGCTAAAGGGCATCTTGGACACACTGGTGATGACTTTCTTGGAGACTTGAGTCATCATTTGCTTATTTGTGGGAGTCTGCATCATGCTTGTTTGAAACTTGCTTCTTGATCAAAGCAAAAGAAAAGTATGAGTTCTATTTCTGGAAGTGACAAATGAAAAATATATTATATATAATAATATTTTTCAGAGTGAGAATGCTGTGAAATCTATCCGCTGTGTCACACAGTTTACTTTGTACTGTAGAAAGAAAGAGTAAGAGTAAATAGGAAGAATAGAATATACTGTTGGGAAACAAAAGGGATCTGGTGAAAGTGAGGAAAACATAGAAGCTATGTGGAGGTGCGATTACAGGAAATTGGGAAAAATCCAGGCAAATATTCTTACCTTTCAAGTAATTACAGTAAACAGACTAATTATTCTATCCTACTCTTTTGTCAAGCTGAAAAACTCACGAAGAAATCTGGCTGCTTGCCTTGTTTCTTTTCTTTCCCAGGACTGTTTGTGAACTTGGCCTCTAGCCCTCTTTTTCCATTTCCTCAGAAAAAAAAAATGCTTATAAACAAACAAAACATTCTCATATTTTTGTCAAATAAAACAACCGAGGGCCACAGCTGCTCATAGGAACTCCAAACAGTGTCCCATCAAACAAAAACTCTACTTTATGGATGATCTTTCCTTTAAAAGCGGAGGATAGTAAAGTAAAATATCAATGGACCAACTGGGGGAAAAATCCCAGGCAGAGCAACATATTGTACTTTGGTAGCTGTAAATAAAAAGTTGATGAACAGCAAAAAGCATAGGAAGGAAAATTCATAATCTCTCTTTAAAATATAGTGGCAAACGGAGATTTGCGGGTTCAAACCTTTTTTCTCAATAGCAACTTCAAAGTAATTTTACACATCTGGTCCAGCGTCGTTATAAAACATATCCTGCAAGCTTTGTAACGATTGGACAAACAGTTCTACCGCTTTGCGGTTTGAACCTTAATTAGAGGAAATCTCTGTGAGTGTGTGTGGCCCCCCCGCATGCGCAGTACAGCAGCGATGGCAGGGAATAGCTGCATTCATAGAGCTAGAAGGCTCATTGATTACGGTTCACCGGCAACTGGTGTCATATACCAAAAAGTGTCATATGCCCAATAAGTGGTCATCCGCCAAAAACTGATTGCTGTCTACCCTACATGGAAATACAATCATACACAGACACATGTTAGATGAATGCCCAGGCTCTTGGGCTCTCTGTCCATTCCAAGCAGGCACACGCTTCAAACCGGCACTGCACTAGTAACTATAAAATTCTAAATAAAGAGAGTTTTGAATTTCCTCCACAAAAATGAATAGGTGATAAGCTGTGATTGATGACATTTGTTAACCGTCACTAATGCCTTCAAACTACATATAAAAATGTGTAATTAAGCCAGAACTAACAAGAAAAACATACTGCACAACAAACACAGCACATGCACGGTACAAATGTACTGTAGGCCTACTGATGATATACGAATGAACTGGTGAACTAAGCCAATCCTGAACACTATAAATCCTGTGTTTCTACTTTTGGCGCAGCGGCTGATGTCAAGCTAAATGAGTGCTCGGGAGTGCAGCCTAAACTCCCAGTTCTGCACATATGACACTTGCCAGAACAGATTGGACATTTATTAAATGACTGTCTACTGCGGCCTCCACTTCCATTTTTTTTCCTCTCTCAATTGCAGATATTGCTTGCCAACGGTCTTTTCTTCCCCTTGCTCAGTCTACATTTATCCACACACTGCACTCAAGTACAGGGCCGTCCTGAGATTAGATTAAGATCTTTTTTGACTTGTGTATAATGTGAGCTGTGAGGGGGCTGGTTATAACAGTGATGAGGAAATGTGGGTCACTGGGAGGTGAAGTTGGGAGGTCAAAGCAGCACTTCAAACTTTCCTTTGAAAAGAAAAATGGATTGACTTAGTCATTTTTTTATTGGTTTAGTACTTGATAGACTGGCATAAGTAGATGGTGGAGTCTGCAGGAAAATAACCAGGTAGATGGTAATCTACTCACAGCATCCAAATCTTTATTAACAACAATAACAGGTCTTCCACATAGTATCCATCAAATTATATAAAATGCAAATCTCCAGTTGAAACCTTGAATGAAGTGGCAATGCCTCAGAGAGAAAATGTATGGTGATGCTAGTGTTTTTCATTCCCGCTTCCTTTCCTTCATGGCACCTCTTATAAAAACAGGGACAATTTTCCATTACATTGTTTAGTTCATGAGGTCATGAAAGCCCTGGAGCAAAGAAGCAGGAAGTTTACCATGGTGTGCACTGTGAATAATAAGTAACTCAGTACTGTGAGGGGATTTCCTATTTTTTTCAAACATGAGGAAAAAAATATTTTCTTGATCTTAGTGATCTTCCTTACCGATGTGATTAATTTTGACTTGAATAAATTATGCAAACATAAATCACCTGTTAAGATGGTTTTTGAAGCATTTTACTGTAACGATTTAATTGTACTGCTAAAAATAGCAAGATGTACTGCACAGTGCACCTTGTAAACAGTCTTTGAATATTATTATATGAATATCTAAAGACAAGCTGCATAACTGACTTAAACCGTTGGTTTGAGTCATGGGATAAAACAAAGTAAATTATATAATTTTGTATATAAGCTAATATGTAACATTTAGATTTTAAATTGATTTTTAACATAATATTAAAATGAATTCAGAGTACTACTGAGGACTTTCTAAAAAAGGAACCATTCATTTTGGTACATTCTCTCTACATTTCCAGGCTATTCAGGGTGTGTGGGTGCTGATGTGATGCAACATGAACAGAGGAGAACACACTGGCACACCGAAAAACAAGTTAGAGGGAAGAGTTGTGTTTGAGGGATGAAACCTTTTCATCATGAGAACATTCAGTTATGTGTTGCATTTCTGCTTGCCTGGACAGTGCAGAGTCAATGGTCAGCTTGTGATTAAGCACCTCCAGTGGCAACCAGCCGAAAACCAACACAGTCAGAATCATGTATCCCTGGTTCTACATTGCTGAAAAATGACTACACTAAATGTACAGTAGTTTGGGAAAAGACCAAGTCAATGTGTAGGGAAACAGGGTGCAAAAGTAAATGTTGCATTTTTGACTGCTAGCCCGCTGACAGCAGCAGAAGCTGTGTAGGTGATGAGCTCTCTATCTGTAACTGATAGTAGTGTTGAGAGTTGACCTATGAGTCCTCATTTGAATGCACAGGAGATTCCCACACACGTGCCCAAAACCATGATTTCTAAGGCTTACATCAGATACAAACATTCAAATTACCAAGACACTGAAAACAACTCAGCAGACTGAAAAGAACAGACATCACAGTCTGTAAATTTTTTCACTTTGCATCTTAGAGAAGCACACTGTTGAAACGCAGTTGGATTTATTTGGTGCATACATTCTTGATGGCAAGCCAGATTTAGGGAATGCACATCTACAAAACATGGCTGTCATTTGTCCATACTAGGGCTGACACAAATGCTTCAAAGCATTTGAAGCTTGCCATGCCAATGGTAAGGTAATCAACTTCTAAATTAGTATTGGAATGCGTGTTTTTTCTGTTTTTTTGTTCTGTTATCCAATCCACACTGACTCTGTTTTCCTTAAAGGTCTGTGCCAGTCATCACCCCAGACAGCTGACTTTAATTTCCCTTCCCATCGTAGCAAATGAGGGAAATCTGCCAGTAGCAAAACACACAAGCTCACAGACAGACTGGAAGTGTTGACCTAACAATGCAGACACGTAAAAAAACACTTGATTGATTGATCTGTTGCGTGAGATGTGAAAGTGATGGACGTCAAAGCGCCCAAATTATTGCCATTATTCACCATTATCTAATTATTGTTAGTTGTTGAATATTTTTCAAGCTCAATCAAAAAGTGACAAGCACCCAGGCTGAATGTTGGAGCCGTTACAAAAATGCCTACGTAAAAACTAGCCACTGGCGACTTGACCTGCTGAGTCGCAGGCACCACCATCAGTTGGCTTGAGTCGAGTTGAGATGGGCCAGTTCAGACTGCTGCGACCTTTCCCTGCGACGTTCCAAAACGGTTTTGTCTTGTTGCGGATCTTTGGTATGAACTGGACTTAAGATGCAAGTCTACTAATCCTTCTAGATGAAGACTACGAGAAAATACCAACTATATTGAAGTTTGGGTTTTTTTAAATGTCACTTCTTATAATATGTGTGGCACCTGGGTCATAACTCTTAACCAAGCATTAAAACATACTTGCAGAAAGTTGTGTCTATAATTAGTACTCACAGTTTGTTTCCTTTAAGGGCAGCATGATGCAGCAGGTTGAAGCCCCTGTGGTTCTGCTGTGTGAAGTCGATGTTGGGCACCAGGACCATGATCTCGATGATATTGCGGAAATCTTTAGCAATGGCGTCATGGAGCGGTGTGTCCCCATATGAATCCTGATTGAAAAAAATTGATTAACAGTGTCTTAGAACTAACGAGCAAAAAATGCAGTTTTGTCTTCCAAACAGCATCATTAATCACTGAATATCTATTATGCATACAGTATATAATTTATCGATCTCTCATCTCTTCTATAATACAAAGGTGTCAATCTGCAACCATGACATGATTTTGTTCACTAGAATTTGTAATCCTGAAATCTAGACTGTATACTAATTTGGTATCTATATGGTCTACGTAATAAATGCTGTAGTACATTCTGCTTGTATGTGGCACAAATTAAAAAGTGTCGGCTGCTACTACTTTTTTTTAACCGAGTAGGAACACTACTCAAGCAGAAAAAAATGCTGTTAGGGAATTCAGGGCCTGGTTGCAGGCATGTTAGACAGTCTGGAAAATGCCCTACAATAGACACTTAATAGCTTTAATGAGAATGAGGGCTGAAATGAAGCCGTGTCACAGTCATGCTGACCTTAAAGCATGACTGTACTACCATAAATGTAAATGTGTGTGTTTACAACTGCTTGGAAGGGCAATGTGTGAGTTGCTCTAAGTCATGTTCACCAACCTGCCAGGGGGTCTGCAGATGGAAATTAGCCTAAGGCTATAATCTGGCATATTTACATTTGCGAAAATGTTCATTAATATGTATTGTCCCCCTTTTGTAAACAATAAAATAAATAAATAAATGAGTTCACTCCTCCTGACTGGTAACCAAAACATTTACAGTAGTTGTAAAGTAAACAAAAAAAAAATTATGGATGTTTGGATTCTGTTTTTCTGTAAAAGTGTATTTGTGCAGTATGTGTATTGCTGTACAGAAATCAACTAACTAAGGCTATTTTAGCATGGATTTCATTAAAGAACCTGACTATCTTATCACACATGACAACAATGTAAGCAACTGGATAATCATGTCATGTCTCCAAAGCTAACAATACTGTACACTGTACAGTTGCTAAAACTACACCAGCACTGAGCTGGATTTCACTTGTTTTTTATGCCACAGAATCAACCAACATCAGTTAATGCAACTAAATATGTAAGGATCAAAAAACATGAGAAACACACCTGCAGGTTGACGTCAGCCGAATGTTCGGTCAGCACTCGCACCACATCGGTAAAGCCCTTGTTGACGGCAATGTGGAGTGCCGTGCACATGGAGTTGTTCAGAAGGTTGACATTTGCCCCCTTGCTCAACAGCAGCCGTGTGATCTCTGCCTGATTACTAATCCGAAAGAAACCATAAACAGAAAAAGACAGATACAGAGATTAATCCTCACTGTCCTCCATGGCCAAACAGTGCTTTCAATTAAGTTCATTCAAACCAGCAGATAAAATCTTAAATATGCTTATTCTGAAAACCTACTGGGAGCTACACAAAACTCAAGGGTTGTATGTTAAGTAACACAAATAGCATCCTTTTAAAAACCTCCCACTTTGCAAGCCAACAAAGTTATATATACACAAGTACAAATTCCAGAGGAGATTTTGTTAAATGTTCTTCTACTTCCTGAGCATGTGTTATGTGGTGAGAGGAGGCGATATATTAGCTGACTGATTAAGCAACAGTTTAATGCAGTCACTTCTGTAAATAGATTATCACATTACAAGAAAAGAGACAGGCAAGAGCTCTGCTGTACTGTACATCTGTCAGTCTCCAGGTCTTTCTAAAGCCACAATGAGCAGAGCTGCGTGCGTGTGTGCGTGCATGCGTGTGTCCTTACCCAAAGGCAGTGTAGTGCAATGCTGTGTCTCCATCTTCATCCTTAACTTCTATGGAGCTGTTGGCTTGCAGCAGGGCCTTCACTACCTCCATGTGGCCTTGGTGAGCAGCAACCTGTAGTGCAGTCTTGCCCTGGTTCTTTATATCCACCTGTCAGGAACACAAATGTGGTGAAGATTCACTCGAGGCGATGATAGCCTGCACACTATCAGAGCTGAACATAGACTGGCTGGAAATAATCTGAACATGTTTGTCATACACTTAATAATCCACATAATCCTAATTAGGAGTAGAGTCATCACAGAGAAGAAATGTAGTCAAGATCATAACAAAACAAGTTCTTATAATTTGCTTTGATTTAATTGTGCAATGAATTATTACTTTTCTTACTAATAAAAAAACATCTCAACAATATTTTACAATATATAAAATATATGCACAAGGGATATGAAAAGGCAATTATAATATGCCTATTACTATTTCAACAAATGTTATGACCTACTGGAAATATTGTGCACACACACACACTTATTTTTTTCCCTTTTCTTTAATAGGCCGAACAACTCCTGGGCTACTTTAATCTGAAGCATTTGACAAAGATAATCATCCCAGTGCAAGGGAGGGTATATTGATGACAATAACTTAATAAAGAAAGTTAAGGGAAATGTTTATTGTCAAATGTTTATGAACAAGTGAATACAAATATGTATAAACAAAAGAAGAGCAACATATTCCCTAAATTATGAACATACAGTACTATATTTACTACAAGGAGGAGTAGAAAGAATGCTCTGCCCCAGTGCTGTGTTGGAACATAATACCACAGAGTCAATAGTTAAGAGTGGTGTGTGAAAATGTGTGGTCTAGTCCAGAGTTGATAGCTTCATCGGACAGACTGGCAAATGCCAGTGTACAGCATGTCCCTTGCCTAATCTGGATAACTAAGTCACTGACTCTGGCCCTTAAATTCCCCACCGCGTCTTGGTGTCCTGATGGAAAGAGCTCTTGGAACGGGCAGTGGACTGCAGCAAAGAGAAGGAGTGCTGCACTAACCTTGTCAGGATACTTCTGCACCAACTCCCGCACTTTGTTGGCACTGCCGTGAGCAGCCTCAATGACCAGCCGACTGGGATTGTCCTGCTCTGTGGACTGAGAGAGCAGCTTCTCCAACACTGAGATGACAGTACCTGAACAGGCAGATGGAGAGGGGGGGAAAGGGAGGAGGAAAAGGTTTTTTTTTTTTAAAAAGAGGAGAGACAAAAAAATGTTTATTTAGCTTAATCAGTCCAATGTGAACAATATGATTAGAAATGGTGTCGCAAAGCCTTCCACTGGGATAAAATAGCAGACACATGGGTTAGTTGAGCTTAATGCAAAACCACAGGAATGAGTCAAAATGCCCCTTCATGCAGTGTAATCTGACCACACACATTCACAAACACATACTTCTGACATGATGACAAATGTCTGCTGTACTGCCAAAGCATCTCGCTGTCAACATGCAGGATCATGACATACTTTAGAAAAGAACATTTCAAAAAATGACACCTGCACACACATTGCTGAAAAAAGACAGGCAGGGAATTACATGACAATGGCCATGAATGCCACAGCTGCAGTCTGAATGCAGTCTGAGCATGCATGGCGGAGACAGAGCTGGAATTAGGAAGGATGAATGAATGCATGCAGAAGGTAAAGTTGGAGCTGGAGTGTTAGAGATGAGCCCCCTTGTCGCGGCATAGGCCTTACTTCCAGATTCGTTGGGGTTCTCGGCTGTCATTAGGTTGGCATCCACCTCCACGCTCTGGGCCGAGAGGCACGCTGGGTTGAATGTCCACGTCTGGCCTCCAAATGCCACCCGTAGGTCACCATCCGCATATACTTTCAACACCTTCCCGGCCTGGCCAAGCACCTAGGAATAAAACCGTAAGGTGGATGTGGAGTGGATCACTCGGTGGGTGAGAAAGGAAGAGTAAGAAAAATAAGGGAAGCAGTTAACAGGAATAAATTAAAAAATAAAGAGGAGAAAAGTAATCCACTAAAACTATTCATTGACTTTAGAGGACCATTTTCTGTGCTTCTGTAATAACCAGGCCGCATACGAGCAAGTGTCTCTGAACTTTATTACTTCCTGATGTACACCCAATTTTAAGGAAGTAGGTCCCTTATAATTCAGAGGTAGGTCTGCCAAGTAAAGGCTTTACTTTAGCAAGTGACACAGTTTACATCATGCAAACAGACAGGGAGTAAGCTTAAGGTTTCCAGAATACAGAGGGGAGACAAAATCATTGTTTTGTAAGTCTTAGTATAGTAAATAAATATAATAAATCATAATAAATTATTGGTTGGTCATTTGAAAACAAAAGGTTAAATTAAGTCATGTGTCTTGGTAAAAAAGTTAAAGTCGAGTTACAAGACCTTTCGAATTTTTTCAAGTCAACTCTAAAGTCATCATGACTTTAGTCTAAAGATTCATGACACAAGTTGACTTGAGTCCACACCTCTGCTTCTACAGTTTGGCATGAATTAAGCCTTAATAACTAACGCTGAAATACCATGAAGAATTAGTATCAGGCTAAATGAGCATACAGGAGCCATGCTGTCTGTCCACTCTCCATGGCCAGCCTGCAGTCTCTTCACACTCTCGATGTCCTCCAATACTCTTACTAGTTCGCCAACTCCAAAAGTGTTCACCTAGTGGAAAGAAAGACAAATTGTTAACACATTTGTTAAGCTATTAAAATTGAAAACTGAAAACATACTGATAACCCAACTACACTCCTGTTAAAGTTTGGAACCATGTAAGATCCTACTGTCAGGTCTTCTGGCCGAAACTTATCTCTAACTCAATACCTTGGTGAGGGCCCCAGGATGGAAAGTCCAGCGGATGTTGTTGCTGTACTGGACTCTGACATCTCCACGGTCAGTGATTCTATGAACAGTCCCGATCCGGCAAATGTACTGCAAACATAAATTTGCTGTGTCACCCAGGGTCTCCCTCTGCATTGCTGTGACCTAAATGTTCCCTTTAGCAGCTGTAAATAGAGAGTTGGATGCTCTGTTTCCTTTCCCTCTGTTGCACGCTAACGTCCATCTGAGCCACTTATATAAATATTCTGTATGTCAGGCTCAAGAGGCACATGTGTTTTGACGGTGAGGCCATGTTTGTCTAAAACATAAAGAGTACATACTATGCGCAAAAGTACAATAAGTTCATTGCAACTAAAAAAGAAAAAACACCTATTGTGTTAATAGGTTTGAAACTGTGTGATTTGTCCTGGCAGAAGAGAAGACTTTCATACCTCAGCCATTTTGGGGTTCCATCCTCCATGGCCCTCCTGCATCTGTCGCAGGATGTCCACCTCCAAGAGACATTTGACCTTGTCACCCTGCTGGAAGGAGTGGCCGTCAGCACTCTCCTGGCGCTGCAGCTCTGCATGCTCTCCTGGAAGGACAGGTGTTATATTGGAGACTTATGAGGGTTTTTGAAGTTTGGTTTTGAAGTCAACATGTCGGTGGTTTCTGCAGACTTTCATATTTACATAGTAATGTTTAAAAAAAAATGTTATGCAACAATACCAAAACACATTACAATAATACAGGGCAAACTGCCACCCAACAAGTTTTTGACCAATTCCTACAACAGACAGAAATTATTTCTGTCTGTAGTAAGAAGTGACTACTGAGAAAAAAATGAGTATACTTTGAAACAGGAATCAGTCAGTCTTACCGAGCTTTGGTAGGTGGTCTTTGTAATAGAAGCCCCCTTGGCCATCAGACACGTATTTGAGGTCTACCTTGCCCTTGTGGCCCATTCGGTAGACATTGGTGGTGCCATTAGACCAGGTGACGCTGGCTACACTGCGACCAGACTCTGTGTCCCAGCCGCGAATGTCCACTACCTTCCCAACCTTACCCTCCCCGCCTACACACATACACACACACACACACACACAAATATGCAATAAACAATAATGCATCAGTGTGTGGGAGAAGTGGGTGATAAAAAGTGAAAGAAAAAACAGCAACATTTTTCCTGTAGAGACATAAGCTGACAAGTGACATTCACTTCCATTTTCTAGAGCCAGCTCAGTTCTTAATGGTTTCTTCATATATTAAAGACCTGACTAAACAGAATTCCCCTTCTTGATTCAAACAAAAAAACATCAAAGGAAAAAAACAATAAGAATCACCATTAAACAATAAATTACTTCACAAGATGGTTTCAGATCTATACATCAGGTTTAATGATGTAAGAAAACTCTTGTTAAACCATTAAAGTCATTAAGCTACCTCAGTGCCCGACCACACCGGCTAAACCAGTGACCCGTAAGACTACATGGTGGGCCGGGGACTTCTGAGCATGCTCAGAGCTGCCTGTATGGCTTACCGCATACACCATTTAAGCCTGATGAGTGACTTAACTAACCCCAGGGCGCTGATTTCAAAGACACCAAAAGGACATTTTGACTCATTCGCTCTAGCCCAGGAAAAGGGAGCGTTGTTATTCTCAGAGAAAACGATAACTCCAGATCAGGAAACATAAAGACATATTAGCATTCTCTTTTTCCCCTAAAGGGAACATTTAAGGGCTTTAATTAAGCCCACTAATGTGGAAGATTGCTTTCAATTATTTAAACTATTCCAAACATTAGCCAATGTGGGCTGGCTGTATCTGAAAGAGAGCACAGTCAACAACAGTGTAGATTTGCAGTTTGACACATGATGAAAAACTGCAGACATTTATGGAAGCTACAAAAAGACACTACATCTACATTCTCTTGCAACATAGACTATATTTTAAGTGAAGGGGTTTCCCAGTTTATGCCACTACATGGGGTTGGAAAAAGAAAAATAAAGAAGATAAATGTTACGGAACAAGTGCTCTGTATAGACACTCAGACATCTGTGGAACACACTCTCATGAGTCACTGGCAATAAAAATCCACGCAGACACATACTAACATGACATTTCAAGGGTTTATGAGACGTGAGGTTAGAATGTTATTATGGGTTGTGGATGGTGAAACACTTTGAAGAGGTACAGCTCAAGAAGGTAGGGGGCCTGCTGAGTCGGCAGCACCAAGTTAGTGGTTAACAACAATTCCCCCCCACACACCACTCACCGTCTTGGTTGCCCCAGTCCCAGTCAGGTCCACGAACCACTTTAACCCCCTGGAAGATTCCTTTGAGGATGATCCGCGGGAGGTTCTGCCTGGGTGCCAAGCTGACTCTATGATAAGAACATGGAGACACAGCTGAACAAACTGCTCTATCGACCATCTAAGACCATTTAAAGACTTGATATGAATCCCTTAATACAAAACTTGGTCCAAGTATGCATATTAAAACCACAACAAAACATGTAACAGCTTTGGATCTGTGGCAAGCCAAGGCAGACACATGTCCCAAAAGCCAGAAAATATGCAGTATCACAATATTTCTGAGCAAATATGTTTATGGTACTTCATTATTCACAAAGAAAAATAAAACGGCTACTGCACATTGAGTTTAAGACAAATCAAGTTGCTGCGATCTCCTGACAACTGACTAAAAAGGTACCTTGAGGAGTTTCCATGTACACATCGTTTCTGGCCATAATACGTAATGCCCACAGTGCTACCTGTTTCATGTTATCCCGTGCTCATGATATGTGCGTCCTCTGCCTAACAGACGACTTCTTATTAGTTTACTGAAGGGGTAGTTGTGGTAGTTCCTCGACAAGTGGTCAAGAAATAAGTAGGCTAAATTCTACTTAGATAAGTGATAGTATTTCAGAACAGTGAACAGCTAAGATCATAAACACACATTGAGAAAACCTGTGCCTAGTTGCCGTCATTAACACTCTACTGTAACACACAGACCAACAGCCTCAACTGCAATTACAGATTCAGACACTCAGGTGAGACAATCATATTCTCACAAATTTGACATACCTTATGGTGAAGATTTGATCAGATCTTGTTGCAAAGGAGCTGCCTATTCCCATACTTTCTTGACGAGATCAAACCCCAGCTTCCATTTAAACCGAACAGCTTTTTTGATAGACTCAAAGTCATATAGAATCCAATGTGATCAAAAGAAAAAGAGCCTTGTGAAAGCTGTTGTCCTCAGGGAGCCACATAGAGTCTTTACTGCTCCCACATGTTTCTCTAGCTCTGGGGTTTTGCTTAAAGTTAGCCTTAGCTAACTTCATCCTGCGTCACCAGCCAGATTTTCCAGGTTAATGGGAAAGATCAGTACATTTGGCTCTGAGAGCCAACTATCTCAGTGTGGGACTGGGCTTGGACAGGTCTGTTCAGAGAACGTTGTGTATCTGTAAAAAGAGCTTTGAGCCTAATCCCTGGACAGCAAAGCAGGCCACCTCAGGGCAAAGTATAGAGCATGCACGTGCTTGCATATGTAAATGTCTAAATATATGTACTGTATAAATGGAGAAACAACTAAAAATGCTACACATACAGTACATAGGGTTTGTACAAACACATTTTTCTGCATTGCTTCAATGTATTGAATTTATTGTGTAGCTTTTATTCCCTTTTTAATTTGAGGAATTTGGGACATAACTACAACTGTGGTAAGCCCAACTAGCAGATATAGTAACAGACTTCTTGAACTTGTAGTATTAAGGGTCATGGAGGGAATGTAGCAAACTGTGCCAATTTCTTGATGTCACAAAGCTGATTTAGCTCAGACTTGAAGGACTGATTGAAAATACACCAAGAGTAGTACTGTTTATGACGTAAGAGCTGGTTAGTAAGAGAAAAGACCACTTTTTTTCTATTATTTACAGGAGTAAAGAGGATGTGAACTGACAGATGTCCCTAAAAACAAGAACTCAGTGTTTGACATGTTTGTCAATGTAGCTACTCTAAGAAAGACAACAGCTTTATCAAGGGATCAAGATTTCTAATCCTGCTCGGCCAAATGTCACCCCTGCACCCAGACAGGAACAGGACAAGATAACCTACACCTACTGACACGACGGACGGCTGAAGTCAACAGTCAGCCAAGGGTTATTTTTACTGGTTAAAAAAGGCAGTGGAATAAACAGAATTAGCATTTGTACGTAGAACTCAAAAGCACCAACACACACATAAATAGGATTTGCATAAAAAGTGTTGACTGTCAGAAAAATACAGTAAGGCTACAAGCTAGTGTAATGACACCAGTTGGGGTCAACCCTGTTTGCATTTACTGTAATGTGTATGTCTTATGTCTAACAACTCTGCTTAGTCCACACTTCACCTACTAAAGCACCAAAACCCTCTACATATATACAGTGCCTGACACTGATGAGAAGTTAGCAGTTAGCCACCTACAACAAAATTCAGGTGAAATTCCAGGCAATTCTGACTAGAAGACCAAGAAAGCACTGGAAAAATCTGCAGGCCAGTAGTCGGGTTGGGTTGGATGTGCATTAAACGAGAGTTTAATGAGTTTACTACTGTTGTGTACTACCGCTTCACCTGATTTGAGAAGGTCAGGTGGAGCAGTTGGGCTTGATA
The DNA here is from genome assembly GCA_026937815.1 of Etheostoma perlongum. Classification (NCBI taxonomy): domain Eukaryota; kingdom Metazoa; phylum Chordata; class Actinopteri; order Perciformes; family Percidae; genus Etheostoma; species Etheostoma perlongum. The sequence continues at coordinate 23,635,273 of CM049377.1, forward strand.
TGTGAGTGAAGGATTAGGCATTGAGTTGACCCGATGTGTTACCTGGAACTCTGTGTGTGTTGTTTGTATTGAAGAGCCAATTAATAAGCTGCATACCAACCATCTCCTCCTGAACATACGCTGCCCTCAGTACTTGGCATGGACACACGTCTCAATGTAGTGTAAACCTAGGTATTGTCAATGATTTTCTTTCTGATTAGCAAGGTCAATTTTACTCCTGATTGAATTCAAGTGGGTTAGGAACATTTCAGCTACAATACCAATTTTGCTTGGATATGTAAGAGATTCTACATTTGTCCAAGATTCCCTCTAACCTGCTGCATTCTTAAAAGCACCAATGTTTACATATGAACAATAATACAATAAAGTGCAGATATCTTGAGGTGACAAAGGCACCCCTTTGAAAAGGGCCATGCCAGTTTTTCCCTTACCAAAATGTAGCCTAACCTTGGAGGGTTATTTAACCCCTTTCCTGAAAAGCTAACATAGTTGGTAGCAATGGATTCCTTAGGTATTCGTGTTTCATATGATACAGACAAAGATTGATTCTTTTGATTTTTTAAATCTATTTTGGATCATTCAAATGAAAATCAATTTTTTTTTAAACCCAGCCCTACTAAACAGTTATCTACAGTACAGTAAAGCCTCATAGTATTTAGATTAAAAAAAATACAGTACAACATTATAAAATCTAATCTATAATAACCTCATATCCTAAAGATTCACAGTAATGCCCTAATGTGTTTTGAGGGAACAAAACAGCGTCAAACAATATAACAATAATTTAAATGCTTTGTGACCAGCACATATAATTGCACCTTGATCCAACACCTGCTATCTAATACATGTCATCTAGGTAATTGAAAATGTTAACAACCTAATCCTCACACAGCTGAGAATGTCTACATGCTAATCCAGTTAAATCTGTTGTAATTACAATAGAACACTTATGTAATGTTATTGTACATCCGGCTCAGGTCTCACACCATGTTAGTGATGGTGCAGCTCGAGTGTCAGTGAGCTGCAGCCGTTTATAATGTTGACAACTTCTCAGTGCCCCCTCAGGTCACCAACAAAGTTTCTGCCTACAGTATGTCTATGAACTACAAATAGATCCACCCTGCTTAAATCGTCATTAAACCCAACACATGTTTGGTCCACATGAAAGGAGTCCCTGTTAACTATGCTAAGCCAAAACCACAGTCTCCTTACATAAATCACTACTGGCACAACAATATCAAGCCCCACTCATTATGAAACCAAACCAAAGTTGCCTTTCCAGGAAAATATCAAGTGTGTCCTATGACTGCCAGGTTAAAATTTGTCTTTTGAAAAGCTGTCAATGAAATATGGGTCAGTGTGGTCTGGAAATAAAGACGCCCTGTATGTTTAGCACCACATACTGTAGAGCAGAAATCTTCAACAGGTGGTCCAGGACACCTAGGGGGTCCCCAGCGTCACTGCAGGGGGCCTTCCAAATTATTGTTAATTTTTGAAAGTTTTTTCAAATGGACATGTCTTAACATGAATCTAACATTATTAGCAAACATAAACACCCACTGATGATAGGCCTTTTGGCCTATGGGTGAGGTAGTCACTAAGGCCATTCACAGATACAGTAAAAATCCTAAGGAATCACTGTGCCGCATGTATGTTTGACATTAAAATATTTACAAAACCATGGCAAAAATGATTATTTTGATAGCTTAGTATTCTATGCACTAAAAAAACTGCTTCTCCTTCAGTAAAGGGGTCCTTGGTTTAAAAAACATTGAAGGCCCCTGCTGTAGAGTGTTCTTCACTTTCATTTATCTGATGAGAAAAGAAGTGACTATCATGTGATGTTCTCCCACATGTTCCGTCTCTCCCACTGATGTGTGACAATCACAACATTTTCACTGAGACTTTGGAAAGAGGTCTTTAAAGAAAGGATGAAGAGAGACGGCAAGGACTGAATGTTATGAATAGATCATTTCATGTTAATATGATGAGCCGTGAAATACATTGATCAAAAATCTCTCTTCTAATTTATGTATCTTTGTTGTCACGCACAATCCACAGACATTCACTTGTTTCTTCATTAATATCTGTAATGAAGGTCCTCTTCATCACTAATATTTTGCAGCATTATTACACTGTAGCTCAGTATGTTACGGATATATGAAATGAGGCACAAACGTTTCAAATGCTTATTGGATAATAGTAACAATCTGTTTTGTGGATGTTGCAGCTAGTGTTGATTGGAGGCCAGTCAATAGACACGTGTACTCAGTTTGCTAGTTTGGTTACTTAAATATGTGCAGTATGGTATAATCTTTTCCTGATAAATTGAATGCAGGTTAACAGTTGCTGTTTGTGCAATAGTAGAATGTTTGTGTTCAAGTAATTCACCTGTTCTGTGCCCAAGGGAGCACCATTTTAAAGGTTTTGGGAGATACCATGTTTCAAGTAGAGAAGGGGTGTTTCAGTACTTTGATTAACTGTACTTTGATGAATTGTTCAGACTAATGATGTTTGATTGTATTAGGTGACATAATGCAAGTAAATTGAGATAACAGTAGGGAAGTAGTATTGTATTTGATGTGTTTGTTGTATTTTGTATAATTGTTTAGATTGAGTACATTTCAGATTTCCCTTGTACTATGGTAGGGTTGAGATAATGTCAGTGGAAGAATACAAAAGGCTTCCAGTTTCTATCTAGTACTGCTGCTGTCAGGACAACATGCTGCCTGTGGTGCTTAATTTGCATGTTGCGATCATGGCTTCCAATTTTGTGTTAATTGCCGGTGAAATAAACACCTGTTGATCTGCACCGTACCTCTGCCTCAAGTCTCCTGCTGTAAAAATATCTAACTGCTATGCAGCCATTCCAACACTACCAAATGAGCTCAACACTGACTATGTGGTGACAGCCAATGCAAATGCAAGCCTAGATTAATTATCAAATGCACACGGATCATAGGTTAGCAAAACAGCAAGCAACGTTTCTTTTCATTTTAAGCCTTTGAGCTTGAAAATTTGAAAATAGCTAAACTAGACAAATAATCATTAAAACATTTATTTTTTAATATTTGCAGTTGGGACTGCGGTTTAAAGATAAATTGAGTATGGAGATTAAATTCCAATCCAATTTAACACCACAGCTTAAACACCACAACACTAGAACTTCAAAATATGTTTTCTAAAAGCTGAAATTTCATTTAATGTCACCTCCAGGAGGTGCTTAAGTACAAATATGACTTAGATTGGGAAAGTTAAAGTGCTCATATTATGCTAATTTTTAGGTTCATAATTGTATTTAGAGCTTAAATATTTGTTGTACTGCATATTGCTGCAGCTCCTCTTTTCACCCTGTGTATGCTCTCTGTTTTAACTACAGAATGAGGCATTTCACTTCTGTACCATCTTTGTTGGGAGTCGCATAATCACAGCAAGTATTGCTAGCTTGTCAGTTGCAGAGTATGAGGGTGTGCCATGCTAGCAGCTAGGCAACCATTATAATGTGTTTTACAAAGTGACGCATGTTTGTCACAAAGTAAAGGCTGGACTACAATAGAGCTCTTTGGAGCAGTTTGTGAACAGTGTTTTCTCTGGAAGATGGTCCCTTTGGGGTAGACTTTGGGTATAATTATTACAAGGATCACATACATACAAGGCAATATTCATCCATTTAATAACTGTAGCACTGAAGGAATCCTACTTTACTCTTTTAAAACTTAGTTTTATACAGATAATTTATGTATATGGAACATTCACACTGTAGGGTTTAAATAACATTCAATTGGCATTTTAAGTGATTCATTTTAAATTAGCTTGTGCTTACCAAAAGAAATGTGTGTTGTGCCATGTACACATTTTACTTCTTCTCAACCAATGCCACACACAAACTATAAAAAGATCCTTACAGTATACCAAACCACAGAAAGCTCTCATTGTGATTGAGCCTTCAAAACACATTTAGCTGTGATATTAACATACTACTCAACTTATCATTACACATTACAACGATAGCACTGATAAAAAGGTGCCTGAACCGAAAAAAAGTATGACTTTTTCTAGTTTTCTAAGTTTAGCTTTGCATACAGTACATACCACCGTTATTTGGGATTACTGTACAACCAACCTTTAAATAACTGTGTGTGTGTGTGAATAAATGTGTATTTTTGTCCACAGATGGTTAGGCAGTGAAATGTTCCGACCGGTTTGGAAGGTCACATAAAGGTTTGTTCCAACAACAAAAAAAGCATAATGAAGGACACTGCTGAGCAACATTTGGGCATCAATGACAAATCAATACTTGAAGAGAAACTGGTGTGGGAGACGAAATGAGATTCCAACTACTGTCAGAATGCTAAATGATTGCTGCAGGCCAGGTTTCACTTAAAGACCAATTCTGTAATTGGTGTGCAACTCAAATATGCACCCCAGTCAAAATGGTATAAAATCTAACTTAACCCAACCTAAATCAAAAATGACTTTCTAATCAAAATCTTTTTCATTTCTCATATCTAGTGAGAATGTGATCACGGGACATAATAACAGGAAGTGAAACAAAAAAGCAGAGAGGTGGCAAGTTATGACCAGGTCAAGATTTGGAGCGAAGGGTATAACAATTCATTTGTTGCACTGCTGTATACATTAAACCATTTCAATGACATGTTAAACATTTGTCATGCTGTCTGTGTTGTTTCTGATACAACCACCTAGAGTCAATGTCAGAAATTTCCAAATCCTACATATTGAGGGTATTATTGGCTATACACTTTTGGCTTATCCTGACTGGATCAAATCATTGTTTTGCAAACTCTTAAGAAAAAAAAAAACTATAACCACTGCCACTCTTGCACCTAATAGCTAACTAGAAGATGTATTCAAACCAAAGCAAAAGAGTAACAATTCTCAATTCCTGACCCCATTTCCACCACTTACTGGACAGCAGGCACAGGAAAATAAATGGAACTTGGTATTGGACCTGGACTAGGCTAAACTATGGAAGAAATCTGGGTCATACATATCACCTTGTTAAAATGGGAACAGGCCATCCAGCTGACATTCAGACAATGCCTGAAGCAGTTTGGAGCTTTACTGTGAACTGATGCAGAAGAGTGGATTCTGAAGGGAGAACTCACTCCATTTAATCTGGATACACTTGGAATAAGCTAGGCCAAGTGTGATTTGCCCAAGTTGACTTAAGGCTAGCCACTAATTTAAAAATACAGTCTATAAACCTTGATAATATCTGTAAAGGTAACTGAGAAGAGGTCCTGACCACAACCAGGCAATATATTAATTATATATTTCAAACTTAGCAAATCTAGTAGACATGTAGAAAAGTGGAAAACCTGATGATATTGCTGTAAAAGCCCTACCTTGAAATGTTGGCTTGTGTAGACAGACACCAGTCTAATGAAAGTTAATTGGAGGAAACAACACTAATAAGGTCTTATCTCCTATGAGTCAAACTGGATTAGAACAGAGCAAGCTACTCGAACAGAGACATTGTTAACGGAAGCCACCATAATTAGAATTGAAATGAGGATCCATTGTGCTGGGGAAGTGGCAGTGCAGTACTCACGGCTGGGAGTGTGCTGTCTCATAGCGCTCAAAAGCGTGGCTCAGGTCGTGTTTGTTGTTCATGTAACACTGGGTGCACAGGTCATAGTCGAAGCACACCTTGCACTTCCATCGCATTCCCATGATGCCATGCTTCTTGCAGCTGTCACAGATGATGTTGGAGTGACGCACCCCTGAAGGGGAAAGAGAGATGGTTAAAGAAACGTGAGTGGGGTTATAACAACATGCCTGAGGTTGAAGATGTAAGTATTAAACTATTATGTATCTCCCATGTGCAAGTCACTGAAGCAGTCAAGGCATAGGCCATGTCCTTACCAATGTTAGTTATCACAGTAGCTTATATCATGAGATGTGGAAGAACTGAGGCACAAACATCCTGACAAAAATAGCCCCCACCCCCTTAGCTCCTCATCTCTTCTCTTCCTCTTCTTTCGCTCCATTAATTGAAGGGCAAGCTTCTGAGGCAGAAAAATGTCGCTTTAAATGGAGCAAAATGTTAATGGGTCTGCACTATTGTACGTGTCAATCAAGTCCAGAATAGAGCTGGATGGCTGGTGATGAGAGATAGTCTTTCCTGTGCCATGCTACTCAAACTGAGCTTTGTGAAGGCTGTGTGCTTGTTAATAGCTGATTATTTGCGCTGAATTTGATCATCGAGCCATAAAACTCTAATGATGCTTGGATCAGGTTAAGGCAGGGTTCTCATTCTTGTCCAGCCAATGGCCACATTTTAAGGTCCCAAATTTTCATGGCCCCTGCAGCTAAAGTAGGCATGTGAATTTTAGTATGGGATTTTTCTGTTTTTTTATGATCAAGAGCATGTAGTCACCTGCAAATTGATTAGATAGAAAGGCTGAACTTTAATTAAAAATACATTTAACTGTCAATAATTCTTGGGAAACAACAAACACCTGTATTTGGTATCAAATAAGGGTGTGACGAGACACTCAGCTCACAAGACAACACACGATATTGGGTTTACTAGAGCAAGAAGAGATTGTAACACTATTTTAACGAAAACTTCAATTTTATTCAATCAAAAGTCACAAAATGAAAAAGGAGCACTGTGAAAGGTTTTGCCACAAACTCAAACTTCTCTCCTGTAAAACTAACCTCTACAGACCTAGTAACTGCAGCGTGAGCTTCTAACTTCTAATTGAAACTGTGTGACCTAACTGAAGTACTTTAGTTTCCACAAATAAAAAATAATAAACGTAAAAATAACAAAAATGATTGACTTTGTTTTTTGTTTTTTCAAGTGCAAATCATAATTAAAAGTAGTACTCTCAATAATCAAAGTGCAAAAAGAGAGAGAGAGAGTGACCATATCTCAGCCTGAGATACGGTCACGTTGTTTTTCAGGAATATGAACATGTCCACTTTTTCTGGCAGTAGTTGAGACCTTTGGGCACAAACTACATCTCCTGCACCAACACTCTGTGGAGACAGATACTCTTTTCTCCTTCTCTGCAATTCTTTGCAACAATAAACAAGGAAGTAGATACTCTAGTAAAGATTTATGACCATTTTAAGATGAGGGGAGAATATTTTATCTGTGTTTAATATAATTAAATGTAAAGTTAGGCTTTGCTGTCGGCTTCCCAACTTACGCGAGCCAGCACCCACACTGTACTGCTGCAGGGCAACTGATGTGTGTCTTGTGCGAGAGAGATCAGCGGTACCCTGTAACGTGGTCACGGGATCTTTTATGATAATAGTCAAAGCCAGACACCGCCATGCTGGCTAGTGCTCTGCACTTGTGTACTGATGTCGGGGGGACAACTTTTCACCTCGACGAGAAACATTGCATTATAATATCGCGACATCTTGTCACACCTGTAGTATCAAGCTTAAATTATTTTTGGATAGCGACCAAAATATAGATTAATTGTATCAAAACTGTGACGTCTCCAACACTTGCATTTAATGCTTGTAACATAATGTAACATTTCAAAATCAATTTGGTATACTGAAACTTGTGTATCATATTTGCACTAGAACATTTCAAACTAGAATCAGCTCTAGTTGGCCCAGTATTTAGTAGTGTGTAGTCATGAGTGCTTACCAATTTGAGCGTTATCATAAAGGAGCAAGTCGAAGGAACCCTGGTAGCCAGTGCGGTAGTTGGTTCGTGTGCCGCTGTCCCACTGCACCACCACTGTCTTGTCTGGCGTGGTAGTGCTGCCCTGCCGCCCGATCTCTACCACAGTTCCTACGTGGCCCTCGCCGTCATCCTGGTTTCCCCATTTCCAGTCCAGGCCACGCACCACGCGCATGCCCACCTCCATGCTGCCTCTTCTGGGGCCTGGCCTGGGGGCTGAGTGCGACGGTCGGGGCCTGGCAACGCTGTCACTTCCGCTGCTGCTGCGCCTCCGGGGCTTCTGAGAGACGGAGCTGGCTCGTGCCGACAATATTGCAGGAAGGGACGGCACCGCGGGTATTTCCGGGAACAGATCAGGGGTGGCTGGGGGTAAGAGACGATAAAACTTCAGTGAAACCTGGTAAAAATACAGCAGCAAAGTCCAAGCAGGACACTGCTAGATAAGATAAGATAAGATAAGATACACTTGATTGAGCCCACACAGGGTAAGTTCACTGCAAGTACAAATTTAAGTAGCTAGATACAGTATGTGTTACAAAGTTAGAATGCAATAATAGTGGCATCTCTTTTAAAGTCAATACTTAACATAAACAGCTGCTCCTTGCCAACTTGTCTAGAGTTCTTGTCAAAGCTTTACTCTGTCCTTTGAAAGTTTTCGGTTTATTCCTCTGCTTTTAAATCAAGGCAAGCACACAACCTGTACATTTTCTGACTACAGGTCTGTCAGTGGCTGCTCAGGGACTTATAAAGCAACACGCCATATGTCTCATAAATTTCAGAACAGTGTTTTTCTCTTTGCTTGTAAATTATTCACTGGAGGTCTTGCTGTGTGTCATGGCACATTTCTGGAAAGATCAGCTGGACAAGACAGCGACACCCCTGACCTAATCAAGCCCTGACCTGACACACACAAACATAGACTTATACTTACATCCTAAGCAATACAGTCCATTGGCTTCACTCATGTCAACCATAACACTCAACTACTAACCCCAACATAGCGATCACAAGGTGTAAGCTAAATATCCTACATCCTAAAGCAAACAAAACCTATTTTTGTTAGTTCTGGAGGAACTGGAAGCTTAAGGGTAAGCTATGTTCTCTAAATGGTGAATGTACATTGTTGGGTTAAAGTCTGACATGCGATCCCTCCGCTTCCACTATTTATTTGCAAGGGCAAATTACCTCAGACAGAAGCAACTGTAGGCAGAAGCAACCGACTGCATCACAAACGCTACTACTTTCTTCTATGAGAGGCATCTGCTTAAGCATGAAAACATATGGTATGTAAGGAATCAAAGGAGGGAAAGCAGATTGCTTAGGCTATACTCCAATTTCTGTCCAGAAATGACAGCTTAACCTCTTATACACACCGAAATAATACCCCAGCCAATCATCAAATATTTCACCTGTCAAAAGAGGAGCTTTTGCAAGAAGTGGATGGCTTTTACATAGCTCCCAGCATTCTGTGTGTATGGATGTAGGAAATGGCAAGTTGAAGTAGAAATAACTGAGATGACGATGAATGTCTAACTGACCTAAAAACACAACAGAAAATACTTTGTTCAACAATTCCAAACACTGAAAAGCCTTATTTCAACAGTTGCAAGTCCAAAATCTAGCATTCTGCATTGAGGAACTGTTTTGCAGACACTACCTACCAGCTACATTTAAATGCATGCCCACCCCCTCCCACATCACCAACTCTGCTGCCCTCACACTGTATGTTCCAGAGAGAATTCAGGCCAAACACACTGATATCTAATCATAATTAAAAAGTAGATGCAACACAGGGGATTCAGGGGATGACTACACAACCTCCTAAAAAAATATCTACAGGGAGACCATTTCTTAGTGTACGCTTGATATTTTGCCTCTACAATAACACCAAACATGCATACCCCAGAAAAGGGTTAATATACGGTTCAAACTGCACTTGCCAAAGATATTTAGTAAATCTTCTTAAATCCCAATGCCCGTTATTGTTTTGTGCTGACAGATGGTCACTGATAGAAAATAAGAGTCAATCCCAAAATTGGCTCCTAAACAGCAGTGAGCAATTACTACATACCAACAAAGTATTACCTCTTGCTAAAATGTGGGACTGCCGATGAACGTATTAAGCAAAGCAGCTTTGAAAATCACAACTCAGCAGCTGTTTGCACAAACACACTTCTGGCCTGAACAGTGTGGACTCTAACTTAAATTTTTCGTTTTTACACTTTTGTGTTTACTTATGCATTTTACATATATTATGTGTAATGTTATCTGCAGCAACAGCAAAGTATAGCAGCTTAGTAAGGGTAAACCAAAAGAAGTTTAAAGCTAGTTTGGCAGGAGACTAGAATGGATAAACCCCGCCCACTCTGCCAGCAATTTGATTTTGCCCTGCAGCTTGGTCTGGAAAGCCTCACATTTAATTCTACAGAGTCATTTGAACCTAATCTAACTAGCATTTGAACTATAAAACCTCTTGTGCAGAGAAAATACAGAGCAGACTCCCCAGACCAATGCTCAATCTCAGATCTATTGAGCTTGGCTTGGTCTGGTGATAGCCAGACTAGCAAGAGACTGCTTACTGTTACTGAAATCACTCAAATCTAATATGACCCCTATAAACCACAATAGCAATTTCACCTAACTAAGCATAACCTGGACACTGTCAGCATTGGAGGTTGAAATCGTAAAGATTCAACAAATTCCAGTTTATAGATGGACTGAGGGCTAAACCAGGCAGGATTACAGCTCTCTGCCTGCAATAACAGATGGACCGGCTTCCGTCATACACACTGCTGAGGGCCAATCTGTGAGGGCAACGTCAACCTCCTTCACACAAACAACCAGACAGACGTTTGGCCACAACACAAATAAACACACACCATAAACAAATGCTCAAGAATATTATGTAATTTCCATGCAACACATGGTGTTTTGAACATCAATATACAATAGGCAATGTACTTGTAATATCATTTTATATTTTTGTAAACAAATGAGGTAGAAATGAATAAAATTCAATGTATTTCAAAACTGAATTACATTAAATTTTTCATTTGTAACTGTACAACTGTACCACCTACATATTTATGCTTTATCTGTCTTTGTGATGTAAAGCACATTTCCTTTGAAATGTGACCAAGGGGGCACAATGTAAAATGCGGTGTAGTGCTTGTATACTAGACCATTGTCAATTGAAGTGTTGCAATGGGACTGGGATCACACAGGTTCAACATGATCACAATCACCAGGGAATGAGTGAAAGTGAGACGTTGGATCTGTGATAGAAGGACGTAATGATCGCAAATCCTGCAGGTCCAAGAAGTAGTCCATCACAGAACTGTGTGTAGTTTAGGACTGTAACAACAAATTGTTTTTATTGTTGATTATTTTCTCAATGTATCGATTAGTGTTTGGTCTATAAAATGTCAGAAAAAGAAAAATCTTGATCAAGGTTTTCCAAAGCCCAAGATCACGTCCTCAAACGTCTTGTTTGGCCACAACTCAAAGATATTCAATTTACTGTCACAGAGGAGGAAGGAAACTAAAAAATATTGACATTTAAGAAGCTGGAATCACAGAAAGTTTTACTTTTGTTTTCATGAAGAAAAAAGAATTATACTAACCGATTGATCAATTCTCAAAATAGTTTGATTAATTTAATTGTTGACAACTCATCGATTAATCTTTGTGACTATCTGGTTGGGTTGACGCGATGAAACAAAACATTTTAGAATCAATACAATAATGGTACATGTGTCCCTCAGGGCAGGGGCAGGGGCAACTATTACACAATTAAAAAAAGTCAATTATTTTACATGTTTCTTTGTTTAACTGCAATTAATTGCTAACATTAGCTAAGGTGCTAAAGGGTATGACTATTGATGATCATTGTTGATTTTGTTCATATATTCCAAATTTTAATTATACATGTATATGGTCAGACTGTTAAAGTATAGCTATGACAGTTGTTGGCACTTGACCCTACCCACATTAATGGTTTTACTACACTGATAAAGCATATTTAAAATTCTTTACAAATCAGCATACAGGCAGACCTACAGTAGATCCACTAATAAAAGTCCCTGAGCAGCTTCAAAATGGAAAATGAGTCAGGAGTATTATTACTGGTGGACCCAGTGCCATGACATACGTGCTACTGGGCAAAGCAGTTAAGGCCTTCTTGTGCTGCATGTCCTGTGAAACGTCGTCCGACTGGCTTATATCCTCACTCTAATGTCTAATAAGAAGAGGCTGTTTGCCTGTGCTGTTCTTTTTATTTCAGTAACACTTGACCTAAATGCTTAGCAAATTGCAATTTACACACAATCTCTATGGCTATAGCCTCATCACCCTTATATCAGAAATGAGTAAAAGCCTGCTGGAACTGGTTTATGTCAGAAACATCTGGTGGCCATAGGACTTCCACTAAAATCAATAAGGACACTGAGTAAATAACACATTTACAAATATTTCTTCAGAGTGGGCGACAGAACTAAAATTAGACTCTCCATTTTCCATTTCAGCCTTCTGCTTGGCCTACCTTCCATTTCTTACATCTCACTCAAACAAGCGCGTACTGTAGAGTGTGGAAAAGAATAATAATCACATATTAATTAATTAATCGGAACAACCTTAAAATGTACAAATGTGTTGTCTTGTCAGCTTTGTCCAAAATCATTCTTACAAAGCTTAATGTCCGCAACAACAGATTTAAAAGGCAACTTGATACTGGCAGAATTGTTCCCATCAGCAAACTCTGTCCCTGAAGCATTTTACAAAAACACTCTACCATAGCAAAACCATGATACCCTAAGAACACATTCTGTACATTTGATGACACTGTGCTGACATTATCATATCAAATTATCTTGGATTATCATACTCACGCCCCATGATCTTCAGACCACTTTTGAACATGTTGGAAGATTTATGATTCCTGTGTGCTGTGGGCCACGAGCCCTGTACTGCTATGATCCCAGGTCACCCAGCAGGACCATCTGAAATCCTGAGTGCTATGACACAGTCATCCTACAAATAGGGGGAGTAAACCCTTTCTGGCACAGTCTTTTGGTTTGCTGTGAACTTTGCTCTTTGTTTTGGAACATGCAGTTCTATTTCCCTGTTTTGTTGATTTTTTTGTTTGACCAATGTTGCTCAAGGACTGGATGGGACTGATGCCTTATCTGGAAGAAAAAAAACATGTAAATGAAGAAAAAAAATAAATGAAAAAAGACTTTTAAAAGAGCAGTGCTGATTCTACAAGAGGACTGTGTTTCAGATAAATATATTATTTTGTGGGGAGACAAAGTAAGGGACCCCAAAGGGTAGCATATAGCAGTATAATAACGGGGCATTGTCATATCACAATCAGTCTCTTGTAAAATGAGCTTAATTCATTCAACAGTAAATCCAAAACGTTGCTCTAACAGTCTGGGCTTAAGGCTCTGACACACTAAGCCAGCCAGTGGCCGTCGGTCTAAGTTGGGCCGAAGGTAAGTGACCGTCGCCCTAGTTTGTGCAGTGTGTCTCGCACGCCCGCCATGCGCCGGCCTTAGACCGATGCATGTAAAATGACATTTCAAAAGTCAATATTGAGTCACATGTTGCTACATGCGCATTAAGCTCTCACAACCAATCTGTACTAACTTTACCCAAAACAAACAAAACCCTCAATCTTACCTAGGCAAGGCCGGGGTAGGATCATTTTATTGAATGCTTGAAAGATGAAACTCAATAGACTATTGTGAGCAACTCAATCACCCTCCTTAAATGAAGCAAACACATACACTATATGATTAAAATCTCTTTGATACGGATTCTGACAGCACTGTAGACATTGTCTGTATGTCGCATTTAATTAACAAGCATCTAATGTTGTAATAGCTACTCAAATAAGTCTAACCTGGGCACTAAACATGCTACCTCCAATCAATAATCGACAAGCTGGAACCTTAAACAACTTGCACAAGTTTAACAAAGCCACAGTTACAGGTCACAAAAACAATTTATTTTGCCTGTTTGATTGTCACCAGTTTGTTACACAGTGATAACAGCAGCCAGTAAAGCCAGATGCCTGCCTGCCTGCCTGCTTAGCATGTCTACTAGCTTTACTCCATATTGCAATGACATGTGGCACAATTGTAGTAGCATGGCCATTTACCGACTGCAAGCGTGACTGCATGGCCATTTACCGACTGCATGATCATTTTACCTTTCTAAGAGGTAAACAGTGAAATCAGCCAATTTGTCCACTCTGACAGTGAAAGGAAAACAAAAGCAGCCATATTTTATTTAAGATGAAGGGCACTGTAAAGCTGATCTTATTTCTGAAATACCAATCTTATTTATTTGAAAAAGATTCAAACTGAGAATATACAGCATCATCACATGGATTTTAATGTCCTAAAAAACAGACGTGCTAGCATTACCCAAACAGTCAAGACTGAAACTGCATCATTTGATAAATAAAGCATGTTCTGTTTAGCTGGTTTACCTGTTGGTATAGTGATGTGCAGTAGGGTGAATAGAAAGACCGAAAAAATAGGGAAGGAGAGGAAGCAGCTCCTACCTCCTGCTACATAAATTCATCAGATGGTGGAGAAAAAAAACCCAGCTTCCAGCGAGATAAAAAAAATAAATAACGCCTCCTCAGGGCTAAAGCCCTGTTTCAATGCACACCCTGAATAAACCGGCCAAGAAGGAGGATGGGATACAGGGGGCGGAGGAGGATAGCAGCCAGGCCGGTATTCCAGAGATGTGATATACAGTTGCAAGCAGTCTTACAGAAACAGCGTCCTGCTGTCCAGGCAAACTGCCTGGCTGTAATGGGTCAGCGCTGGAGGAGGAAGAGGAGAGCCCTGCTGCTGGAAGATGCAGCCAGCATTTAGTCCTTTGTGCGTTGTGTCAGCAAGGATTACCACCGCGGAGGAGGAGGAGAGGAGAGGAGAGGGAAGAGGATAGCCAGGGAGAGCGGCTACCCGATGAGCACTGCATTCAGGTTGTCGTTCTCTTGCTCTCCCATAAAAACAGGCCAATTGGCTTTGCTCCGCTTAGGATGCCTTTGATGATATATCCCATCACCAAGGTCGTGAGCATCAGTAACACACATGTGAAGCCAACACACTGTGTTTACTAATCAATATTTACAAACCACATGCGCATCAAGCTCTACATAAGGATGTAAAGCCCTCTCTTTCAAAGAATCTGTTCTAGTGCCAATGAGCATACAAGCAGAGGACAGAGGGGAGGGGGAGGGGCAATATGTTTGAGGGGGAGGGTCTGGGTGTGGTTATTTTTTTGTGTGTGTGTGGGGGGGCTCGGGGAAAAGAAAAGGGGTGGGGCTGGAGGAGATTTTGATGAATGGGCACCTGACATGATAGTGTGTGTGTGTGTGTGTGTGTGTGTGTGAACAATACTCTTTACTGAACATGTCCACAGCTGTGGGAGACCTCAACAATATGGTTCCAAGATCCAGCCAAAACGGCATTCTGTTATTGCTGGCACACACATGAATGTACAGCTGGTATTGCCAGGACATGAGTAGCCAATGAATAACTGGGGGCTTAGAAGGCGGTCAATATACTGGCTTATAATAAAGTTTATTACACCAAGCTCCCCTCTTTTCAACAAAGCTGCAGTTATCTGTAATAGACTTGTTGGTCTGTGTCATATAAAAGGGAGCATTCACTTATTTAGCTCCTCTTTAAATAGACAATGAGACACACGCACATGAACATGGCAGTCATCAGACCAGGAAGACTGCTGAAACATGGTTGCAGCCTGGGAAAACACAAAGTTTAGACGCTGGAATAAAGCTGAGAGGTGTGTCGGATCAACCAAACATTCTGGCAGGTACCAAACATTGTTTAAAACCTCAAGTAAATTACAAAGAGTAGAGGGAACCGCAAACATGTGTAGGACTCAAAATCCAAATGAAATACTGTGCATTTTGGACTGGACTACTTGAGTAAGCCACCTTACTGCTCAGGCTAAAGCCCATATCAACTCTGCCTTGTGAACTCAAACTTGACTATCGCCATTATGGCATGTCATCCTTTCAAACCAGATGACTCTGGGAAGCACACATTGCAACTCAATCTTTCATCTTTTTAACTATTACAGGACTGGCTTGTGGCCAGAGGGCTGTTGGTCTGAATCCTTAGTCCAGCTGGGAAGATCCTGGTGGGGAAACAAGTCAACAAGTTGCAGTCTCCTTTTTCAACTTGTGTCAACTGGCCATTAGGCAAATCATGGGGCAGGCAATACAGATAAAACCAGGATGAATTTGATTTTATATTGTGATATTGATATATATTGTGAGATGAAGCCTTTTCTGGAAATTAAAATCAAAAACCATCAGCACATATGTATCGTTTCATGCTGCTAACATATCATATTGCTCCAGAACAACAACAACAGACAAAGCACAATGCAACAGCTCACTGGCCAACAGTATGAAGTCTGACTGCACTGGTAGTAGGCAGGCTTAATATGACAAAAATGCCTTAATTAAACAACAAAATACTGGCCCATTAGTGTCATTGAGTAGATATATAATGGCTGGGGGGGGGGGGTTGGTTTAATGATTACATATTGTATAATTGAATCAATATCACTGGTTCGCAACTTTAGATTGATGATCTTGAAAGAGGCTGTTCCTCCCAAAGAGTAATTGCACTCCACTGGAAAGTTAAATTGCACAGAATGGTCACATTTTAAAGCCGGAGGCTATTTGGCATTAAATCTGCTTTCTGCAACCTCAGTCATAACATAGTGGTGTTGGCCTGCAGCAAAGCATACTGGTTACTGTGAAAACTGTCACTCTATTGTGGTGACTGCTACTGTCAAGCTCCACATTGGGATATCATGCCAGTCTGGCGCCAGAGGAAGGCCTTTTTCCCCTTCAGAATTTTAGCCAGATAATGTTCTTAATAAATACACTGTGTGTTTGAAAGATGATGTGGAAACAGTAGTTAGCATTCCTCAGTCAGACAAAATGTGGCTATATAATGCACAAGCTAGCTTTTGTACTTATTTTTGTCCTTGTGCTGCTGCAACACCCAAAGTTTCCCCTCTGGGGATCAATAAAAGCTTTACTTCTCTTATTAACTTGCACTGATAGTTATGGTGTCTATTAATTCATTAAAAATGACATAAACACTGAGTCTGGAGTAATTATATCAAGGTTGTTTCTCCTTTCAGTCTTAAACTGCTAAAAAGAAACATGTGCAGAGACAAATGCGTTCCAAGAATTTATGGGAGGTCTATTCGGAGGCCAAGCCCAAAAACACAAACAGACAAAAACTAGGTCCTGTACAACTAAAGGCTAGTTTAGCACAATGTACCTTTAAATGACCAATAGCGAGATGAACATAGTGGGGACACCTTACTAAAAGTTATCCTGTGTTTAAACGCTTACCTTGATCATTTCCAAACAATATTTTCCCCATTCCTTCTCAACTGCAATCAACTGGTCCCCTCTGTTCAGTCTAAACTAGTCATGTCCGTGTAATAAGCCAGCAAGCATTTCAAGCTTGAATATTGTGATTTAGATTTATGGAGCCGAGAAGGGACAACAAGACAAAGAAACAGCAGATGATTGAAACATGGCTCCCAAGTAGGTGTGGCTGAAAGCAATCCTGACTATGTTCAGTTGCAGCTCCAGTGTGTGGCAGCTGCTGCTGGGCTCTGCTGCATCACTACCAAATGACCAGAAAGATGACAGGTGTAAAGCGTTAGGCTAGGTCTAGTTCCAGGTCCTAATGATGTCATAGTCCTAACATGTCAGTTCAGCACGTTGTAGACTCAAGAAACAACTACAGGCATTTTTTTTCTCAAACAGTGCTCATATCATTGATTAAATAGGCTTCAGTCAAGTGTGCTCCTTACACTTGCTTCAGGTGACAACTGGTCCTACCACACAACACAATATAAAGTACAGACTGACAACTTGACCAACCCACTAGTCAGCTAGCCGGAGAAAGCTTAGCCTACTTGTTGGAAAAGTGAAAGGCAGAAAGCCCTGATACTGCCCTGTCTCTAATGTGGAAAAAGCGTCACACACTATTTTATTCAGTCTATAGTCCTACCAAACGTCGTTCAGAATTGTACAATTCAACGTTAACTACTTTAGTTTATATGAAGAGCATTTGTACGATACAAATAGGACAGACTTTTGATGAATTGTTAGACGAAACTCATCAGCAACTGGCGAACATACAACCACCAACATGTCTTCTTACAACGTTAACCTTCTCTCAAGTGTCAGTTTCTAAAATGAACAGCTATCGTTAGCGCTAAGAATTAGTTAGGTCAAGCTGTACCCTATCCCCTCACCTGATATTTTGACTAGGAATATATTTGACAGGCAAATAATCTGGACATCTTCGCAGACGTAAAGTGCCGATGAGTGGTTTACATGCAATGTATCAATAGCGAGCAATATGCTAACATATAACGACACTCGGGGTAACAATAATTTGGCTATGTTGTGAATTGAACTCAAGGACGGTGGGATTAACATTAACGTTATGCGTACTAACGTTGACGCTAGCTAGCTAACTTATGTCGGTCCATCCTTTGTAGGTATAAAAATAACTTCTTTCATGGGGTATAGCTACTTACCGGGTCAAGAATGTTTACTCTGAGGTAAAATATAGTCCCATGTCGCTGTCTGCCACCAACGCTGACATGGCTTTTTTTTTTTTCAGGACAAATAAGTATTTACTATATTAGAAGGTTTTGCAGCACACAGCCATGACAACACGCCCATGCATTGCGTCACTACTAATGTTGCCTTCATGTGATCCTCGTTATAAGCATAACAAATCCTGAATTCCACTACATTTGATTTTAAGTAACCAGCCGCCGAAAATAAACGCCTCTCAGGTAGACGTGCTTATACTTTGCTGCATTTTTTTTAATTATTAAAATTTAATTTAATTTTCGTCAAAAATGGTCTGCACATTACTACCCCAAAACCATTGCTTTACAGACTGTACTTAATAGGAATAGGATAACTTGTATAACTCTATTGGAATATAGTAAAGTATACGTTTTAACTTTCCAATGTGCAAATGTCCAAAACAACAAATTACACAAATCCTTTGACATAAATTGAAATAAAAAAACTGTAATTTGTTCAGAAAAGTTGCCTTTTTAAGGAAAGTGTGTATATAAAAACAGAACAAAGAAATCACATTGTTACAATTTCCCAAATCATCACTTCAACAGTCTGACCTTTAGTTGGCTCATGCCTCAGGCCTGATATGTGGCCTCTCTCTCATTTCTCATCATGTTAAATTAACTTCAAGTGTAACATTAATGCATGCACAGGAGTCACAGGGTAAAACATCTAAATGGCTGTACTTCATATCAGCCAAATCTCCCATTTAATTTTACAGTATGATCATATTAATATATAATATATATATATATATATATATACTGAAACACAGACAATGGCTGATGTAAACGTGTTTATTAGAATTTAAATAATATTTACAACATGGGAGTGACAATTTATAATTTCCAATTCAGGGCTGTGGCTGTAAACTTGTGCACTCACAGACAACCCACACAGATGCAGCGAGAAGCAAGTAATTATTAAAATTAAGCTTGGGGTGAGCTTCTCATTGAAACACTATATTAAAGTATTTAAGTCTAAATGTACTCAAACACCGTAAGTAATGGGAAAATGCTTTTTCCAACAGTAGTGAATGAATAAAGGACAATGAATACTACGCGGCGCACAGATTGCATGCAAAGTAATACAAAGGTTACATCAAAATACATACTGTAATGTCTGATAATGATAGGGATTCTGTGCTTTCTACTATTTTGTTTCAAAATCACGTTCTTCAGAAAATGTTTAAGGGAGTTTCTAAGAGATAACACAGGATGACATGAACGATAATATACTGTATGTTACAGGAGAGTAAGTTAGCAGTTTAAGAACAAATGAAAAAGGTCTAAGGAAAAGTTGTGCTACAGTTAGGGTATATAGCCCAATAACATTATTACATTTGTATATAATCATTATGATACAAATATTATGTACAAATAATTAGACCTACCAGTTCTGACCGCACAGGAATAACACAGAGCCTGTGAAGGTTTCAGTGCATGTTGGCTTAATGGTTGTCCAATACCGCCCCCTGCTGACAAATACCATGTTACACATATCCAGAGTTTCATGTAATGTACACTTTTCAAATTCCATGTTTCCATGTTTTGCCGTGTAAATCGCTATTCAAACACTGTTAATTCATTTGCCATTTATCTAATATTTAACATTAAATTTCTCACTTTGCATGTTATATTTTTATCATATTTGTTTAGTCTGCAAGAAAAGTGAACTCAGATCCAAAACACATGGAACATTTGACTCTCCAAAGAATACAAATTTCAGTACAATTTTGAGAATAATGGTTTATTGATGTTTTTAAGTATCATGTTATTTTGCATCTTGGAGAAAAATAGATATGGCAACTGTAGGTATTGTTTGTCCTTATATGATGAAAATGTTGCCTGCCTATACAAAATGACACCAACACTTGTTACTTTTACCAACACATTACAGCAGGCTTAATACTGAAATTATACCTCTGATTAATCCTTGTCACAGAGGAGGACCTAAACTAAATATCTGTTCAACATATAAATATGACAATAAATTAAAGCCAGTGAAAGCCCTCAGATAGCTTTGTACAAATACAAATAGGTAAATAAACTAGTCTGTATTAAAACAACAACATTTGAAATATTAAAAGCTAATTAATCACAGTGACGGCAAGCTGCCAGGAGGTGCCAGAATGATCCCAAACACGTAGAAAAGTCCCATGAGAAGGTTGAGCTTGGCCGTCTTCTGGGGGATCTTGGCGTAGCACTGGCTGCGGAACTGCTTCTCCAGGGGAAAGGCCATGGGCAGCGTGAGCAGAGGCAGCGCCATGCTGATGGTGTAACGGGTAGCGAGGATGCAGAAGAGCACGTAGGGGACAAAAAGCAGGAGGTTGTACAGAACGTAAGACAGCGTGGGGCCTATGAGGATGGCCAGAGTGACGATGCCCGCCTGCTTGTCAGAGTCCATGTCTCTAGTGTTGTTGCTGTGGAGGATGGCTTCTGTGTTTAGGGCCAGCGGGATGGCGTACACCAGCGGCAGCACTGACAGATAGCCAACCTGCACGGCATGGGAAAACATGACCGCTAATGGACCAAAAGTGATGAGGATTACCACGTCTCCCAGGGCCACGTACTTGAGGCCGATGCCTGGGGGAAAAAGTAAATAGAAGCCAGATTTAACCTTTTGATCAATGGTTTGCCTCAAAGTGCCATCACTTTCTTAAAATACAGAGGTATAGCATCTGTTAATGGTTTGATTCATACTCTCTTGTCCCATAGGTGCACATCAGTCAATTGTAGTGTTATACTGAGCCTCACAGGCAAACTCAATATGCTAATATTCATAAAAGCTGTTTTAATTACTATGAACATAGTCTTCTTCCTTGTAGTAGTCCTTAGTATGGGTCATGCTTAAAAAACACTAGATCCTACAGGTCACATAATTAGTGGTGGAATGTAACTAAGTGCGTTTACTCAAATACTGTACAAACCCAGGTGGTATCGCAGTGTTTCTGTTATACTTGTATTCTCAAAGCCCAAGCTGAGATAACCCTTCTCCAGAGCCAGAGAAAGCCACTGTTTTCACCAGATGAGTAGCATTAACCACAACAAATAAAAAAGACCTTTAAAAAGGTCCCATGGCATCAGAATTTCACTTTATGAGTTTTTTTTTAACATTAATATGCGTTCCCCCAGCCTGCCTATGGTCCCCCAGTGGCTAGAAATGGTGATAGGTGTAGACACAGCCCTGGGTATCCTGCTCTGCCTTTGAAAAAATGAAAGCTGAGGTCACAAGGACATAAAGGTACTAAAGTTTCATATCTTAAGTTTGTATTTTTATACATTTTATTTACCAGAACTTTTAATATATTTTGATGGTCCTCTGTTCTGTTGTGACACTGAAACAAATTATCATATTATGTTAGTGACAACTCATAAATAACTACAAATAACTAATGTTAGGAAAATCTGTTCTGTTACGCGTTTCAGGATTTTTTTTAAATTTAAATATATATCGGAATATCGGATTTTTAAATTACAAATATTTGTATCGGTATTGGCCTTAAAAATCCTTCGCCATCGGTCGGGATCTAGTCTTGACGCATAAACCTTAACTATTTAAGTAGCTAAATAAGTAAGATTTGTATGTTTTGTAAAACAAAAACAACATACAAATTTAGTAAAAACCCATGACCGAGTAACCACTTTCCTGGTATCATACGCAAGTTCCTATTATACAAACACTAGTCTCACTTTGCAAGACCCTCCTCCACAATGCGGAAGAGGATCTGGCTAGTCCACACAGCATTCTGGGATGGAAGAAAAAACATGCTCTGGTTTATTGCTATTTTTTAAACCAATCACAATCGTCAAAAGCGACACCAAGTACGTGGAACATGTACGTTCAAAAGTAGTTTTAGTCGTGCAAGAGAAAACTCAGACTGGACAGATAGTCTAGCTAGCTGTCTGGATTTACCCTGTAGAGATCTGAGGAGCAGTTAACCATAGTCCTCATAAATCCACAGAATTTAAAACATGTGTGTGTGAGTTTTGGGTGGGGTGGCAGATGATGAAGTGAGGCAGCAATCCAAGTTAATATTTCACTCACCTCCAGTGTATAAAAAAGAGCTGGACAGTCCCCCGAAGTAAATAAGGGCTAGGTGCTCCAGTCTAAGTGTAGACAGAAAATAGAGCAGAGTGGCACACAAGCACCCCAAGGAATATAACAATGCTCCAAACATAACAACATCCTGCGGTGCCAAGATTTCATCCACAAGAGTCCTATCGTCACTCTTCTTGTGGTCAATCCCTTTGGAGAAGTCATAGTAGGTGTTTACAAGGTTGCCTGCCCCATGGACAACAAGGACAGTCACTGCACACACCATCAGAATGACCAAGTCCACAGAGCCGTCCAGTTTGTACGCCAACGCGCCGCCGAGGGCCACTGGTGTGAGCGAGGCACTGAAGCTCCACGGTCTCAGTGCTAGCACATAGGCCGCACACTTCTGCCTCACATCCGAAGCAACACGGGCCATCCTCGACATGTGGTTAGTGCCTGGAGGATGATTGACCAAGTTACTTAGACCAGTGTGCCATTGTTGAGTAGTGTGACCATTTGATCCAGCCAATACAAAAGTTTGTGCCATGCTTTGTTTCTGCTCTTTGGCCATTACTCTGCAAAGGGTCAACAGTACCAGCAATGTTCCCAAATGTCAGAGTCTGGTGTTCCTGTAGCAGTAAAAACAAACAAAATTACAAGACAGTTGACGTTGCATTACAAGCAACAGCCTTGATAGATATTGTACCAGTTCTCGTATATAACAATAGGGTTGAGTAAAAGATTTCAATACTTTGAGGGACAAAGAAACGTGCTGTAGCATCGTATATGGAAATTGTCCAACTTCGTAGGTTGGGATTAGTTACTTGCGTGTTAACTTGTTCTTAAAAGACATATTTCCATCTAAAACAGGACATGTAGGGCTCTATTTAAGGTAGTATTAGTGAACATATATGCAATACAGAGAGAAGCATAGTTTTTTAAATAAAAATATGATTAACGTTACATATTTATTTCCCACAATAACTAGCGATGACAGTATTGTTTTAGCATTAATACAAAAAAAATAAACTGGTATCATAGCCGCATCAATAAACATTTCCACAGATGCCTAGCACTAATATTAAATATTAAAAACAAATGCCATACCACAAATGTTGCCTTCCTTTCAGAAATACACAGTTCATCGAATCGTATATTTTCCTAAAGGTACTTGATAATTATTTGTTTACATAATCAGACAATTTAAGCTTTTTCTGGGACTTGCAGACAGAGTTGTTCACATTATTTCACAGAGTACAACTACTTTTTAAGTATGAATATTTATTACATTGCAAATATTACTGCTGCAACAGATCAGATCCCAGCAGGCCCACTGGCCAGAGAGGGAATAGTCTATTATAGATGCTAGCAATGTCATAAACTGACTATGACATAACGTTAGAGTAACGGTGCTTCCAGCCACTTGACTTGAAAGTAAAGTGGGTGTTTTCGAGGCTGTAAATCAGTGGCTAATTGTTTAGCTTGCCAATGCACGTGGCATTTCGGTAAATACCACAAACACTCAAATGCTGGAGACACTACTATTGGGAGAAACCAACACACTTGCCACTTAAATAACGGCACCATATCCGGGAGGGGGAAAAAAACTCAGGCTAGCTAGCTAACTACTGAGATTATGGGATTAAAGCTAACTGGTTAGCCACCGACCTAACGTCTCTGTGCAGGGACAAATGTCTGACAGCAGAATTTACCTGTTATGTCTTCAACATCCGATACAAACTTGTTTTCTCTCCACTTAAAAACATATTTCTGTGCCCGTTGAGTCTGGTACAGTGAGAGACAATTATGTATCTAACGTGTCAACTTCGAAAGTACTGGTTGGCAACTAACCGTTGGGCATCTGACAGGCGCCATTTCCTCCGCCCGAAGTGCAACTTTGCACAGAGGTCGAAGAAACCTCTTGTCATACAATGGTTCCGCCTAGTTTTTTGTTCCTAGAGGCAATTTGGCACGGATCGTGTACCGACACTGTCTATGGGCACAACCACAACACGAAAAATAATAAGCTAATTAAAATATTCAGTTTATATCGAGACGTTTTTTTATCGAAACCTTGATTAATTACAATTGACTCTCTGCAGATTTTAAAGAACAAATCTTTTTTTCACAGAAGCTATTTTTTTTAATTATTAAAATATAGGTTAATTATTTCTGCTAAGGCTGATAGGCAACATTATAGCAGAAATGTTGACTTGTCAAAGGTAAGAAAAGCACAGGTGGAACTAATATTGTTAAAGATATCTCTATTCCACTTATGTGTCCCATAAACCAAGTCAGCATAACAGAACACTGCAGGCATGATGATATGCTGTTATTATTATTAATTACACCTGCTTTTTCGACAATAACATGTCCAAATGTCTGCTATTGAAAGTTGATACTTTACTGTAAGCATCAACTGTGTTCTTAGAGCTCTTAGAGTCTTGAGTTAATCTTGTTTTAATCATTTAATCATCTGAATAAAAAGGAAAGTTCAAGCAAGATTATACAAGATTCTAGCACATAATCACATACTGTAATCAATTCCTCTATGCTGAGAATATTTTTAATACACTGAAACATGTTAATGTCTGGGTCTTACTGAAGGGCAACAGATTGCTGTTTTTGTTTAAGGGGCCTGTCTATGGGATGGCCCCTATCTTACACTCGGCGCAGCGCAAAGCGCGACGCAAGCGTTGCTATTATAAGACCGACACAGTTGTTCATTTCCCGTCCATCACCCACGTCGTTTAAAATAGCAAATGCACCCGCACCCATCTTTGCGCCCATGGGCGTGCTGGTCTTCCAGGGAGGTGTGTTTAAATGAATTCTTGGCGTATTGCTATCTTGCGGCAGCAGAAGGTAATGGCGCAATTGGCCAAGAAAAAACCTGGTCTAAAGTCAATACCGCATTTCATTGAATGTCAACAGCGCATTAGTGAAATGCGCCTATGCTCGTGCAAAGCGCGCGCACACTGTGCTTGTTACACACACACAGGGAAGCGCAGCAGCACATACACATGCAAAAGATTAAATATAAAATATGAAGGTGCCAATCCGCCATCATAATAGCAACGCACCATGATACAAACACGCCCTAAACGCACCTGTGCCATGTGCTTCACGCCGTGCGCTTAGATCGTAAAAATAGGGCCCTATGCCTATTGGTTTGGTAAGGTGGGGCAAGAAAACTGAATGAGCCATGTAGGCTACTGTAGAAGACAATGGCTTGCACAAGGGGTCAGGTGTCTTGTGTGCAAAAGTAGGCCTAGGCTACATGCAGCCCAGAGTCCCTTCAATTTGGCAGTAGCCTACGCTACTAGGCCCTACAACCTAAATACACTTTGCCATGTCAGGGTGATACCCTGTTTTGTTTTCTACCCTGCCTTGAAACTGTCTGAGCATGCCACATTGGGATAGGGAGAAGACTAAACAACGTTTTTCCCAGCCCAGCAGCATTACATTAACCTTAGAAAGTCATGTTCAAAATAGGCCAGCTGATCCTGCTTTAACGGAGCTCCAGTGGTTGGATGTGGTTTGATGAACAGAGCGGTTTTCAGCAATTTGGTTTTCATAAGATCGTCTCGACACTGACCCCCTGCCCCATCTACAGTAATATGAGCCCAGTTTTCTGGCGGGCGTACTGTGCGGAAGAGAGCAGCAGAGCTGATGCAGTCTGCACTGCTGTCACTACCCGGTCCGTATGGTCCACAGGTTTAACTGCGCTGCCGCACACAGCACCACCATCTGCCCTTAGTAGCACACTGCCCAAACGGGCAATGGCCAAGAAGTAGGGTTTACGGGCATCTATGGTAAACCTATGCAGTGTTCGCTGAGGGATTATTTGAATACTGTTTTTTCCTGGAGGTGTAATATTGCAGCCATGGTGTGCTGTCAGACTCCCAGAAGTTTACGCTGGGGCGACTGGGGCTTCGCTCCTCTGCTGGCTGCCGCGCTGCTCAGTCTTCTGTTCGCAGGGATACAGCAAACCACAGCTTTTCCCTCCTGGAGGTTAGAGGTATGCTGTGACCACTTCATAATATGTAACAACTGTGACTGCAAATGTAAACTCCAATGTATTGTCTGGTTTGTAATTATTAAGTTAAGTAAGTTGTTTCCTTTACTGTTTCAAAAAAACACAACACCAAACTCCATTCAAAAATATGTGACTCTGTGGAGCTACATAGCCTGCTAGGAATGCTAAGGCTTGAAATATTTTTAAATTAGGCTATTAAAAGCCAGTTTTCTGTTCGGCATATACAGCTTGTGTCAAACAGTAATTTTTTAAAGTAAATAATAGGCTACAAATCCTATTCACATGTTAACCCAAATGTGGAAGTTTATATTATATTGAAATAAAGTAATACATGGTGGATCCTTTATACCCCCGAATTTACCAAAAGTACATAAAGAATTAACCTGGCTTATCATGTGTTGTACAAGTCGTGTATATTTGACAGTGAGTAAAATAAAATTAAAAGCTAACATTGTTTAGTGAAGTATGGTCCTCAGAACGACAGGTTTCAGGACAAGGTCAGAACTATGGTTAACAGTCAACGGTTTTTCAAAGTAGCCCAAGCATCCCTCACACAACTTTCCTTCACTGCATCATGCTGAAGTTCTGCATAAGAAAACTGTGCATGCGGTTTCAGTTATTTCTCTGGTTCCTAAAACGCAAAAAAGTCACAAAAAGTCACTCAATTAGCCATTGCATAAGACATAAGGTGCAGAAGTTTCATAAATGGCATAATTAGATTAGGCAATGGAATGGATGACATGTACAGGTAATTGGATAAATGTGCTCCTCCAGACTGCCACCCACCCACTGGGATACAGAGCTGGAGGGATAGCTTTATGTCATTTCCTTTGCCACACACTCAATATGTGTCAGTCAAGAACACTGCTGTGGAGAATTACATAACTGCCTTAGATAAGCTTCTTGGCTAACAGAATGAATTACAACATAAGACACATTGGAGCCTAAATAGATCAGTTAGTGAATAAAGTTAGGTCAAAATGCAGTCAAAGAGCATTGTTTTCTTTTTTGTATACTGAAAATAACGCACTATTTGCATGATTCAAAATCTATAGATGTATCAAAATGTGTATAAAAACACAAAGTAGGCTATTAACAAGCAACAATGCTTTCTAAAACTGCAATCTACTCAGACTATTTCACTTTGTTGAATTATAACCAGAAAATAGCCTTTGTTAAATAAGGATATAAATCATAATTTAACAGTCTCTCTGGCACTGAGGTTAAACTCTTCCAGACTTGCCCTCAGAGTCAGCGCTCCACCACTGACTTCAAGGTTTAGTCTAGTGCGTTTATTTGGCCCTCTTGGTTTATGGTTCATCTCTATTTGTGCCAAAAGTGGGAGATTACATTTGCAGTGAATATAACAAGACACGACACCGAAAGAACTGCACTGGCCATACTACATTAAACACCTCATAAATCACAAACTCTGTTGTGTTAGCTATTGTCAGGAAAGCAACTGTTAAAAAAATGAACAGTACGTATAATACAATACAGAAACATTATATTTAACATCAGAGGAAGAAAGGCCATTCAGTTTAACAGCAGTCTGGGACAGTCTGCCTGCCCCTGTTTCACTATTTTGGTAGGAAATGAAGGAAATACTGCATATATTTGTCTTGACTGGGTGAAGCAGGAACAGGAACCAGAGGATAGGGTGTAGAATACCAAGTGAAGGGAGTGTCTTTGATGTTTGCTCTCCATCTTCAGTACTTTTTTCCAGTAAGAAAACATGCGCTGGTGCATATGTTGCATAGGTCTACCGGTTGTAAAAGAGTGACTCATTTGAATTTTTTTATGTTCGTAAGAAGTGAAATGATCAAATTCATGAAAATAATAAAAAAAGATCAGAAAATTGAGTATCATTTTTTTAGGCTATAGCAGAAATAAGTTTTTCTTGCTCTTGTCTCCCATGAATCATCTTGCAACCCAGAGGACAGGAACCACTGCATTAAATGCCAATTTTCATACTAGTGTATTACTCTAACCACGTTTACAGGCAAAAGCATCTACAGCTGTCTGAATGGACACACTTAAGGCGGCAAAAAACCCGCTGTCATTGTGACAAGTGAGACAATGAATCGTAAAAATGGGAATAACAGCACACACTTTCTGTCAGACTCTCCACGAAGGAATTCCAAGTCTTGAAAAGTGATGGCAGTAGTTGTGTGAAAAACAAAAGCTTGTGACAGCCTACTTTCACACCTCCAGACACATGGCCAAATGCAGTGTAAAGGGAGTGTCTGTTGGATTGTCTTCTTTGAAAGAATTACAGATTCCGAAAAGACATTTTTCAACTCTGTTAGACAATCGGACAACGACTTAGTTTGATGTATATTAAGGTCTTTCCACTTCTCACTGCAACCTGTATGTTGGTGGCACGTTCTCTTCACATCTTCACACCTTGATTTCCAGTTTTCACCCTTGTCAGTCTCCAAGCACATATAAGGTTAAAACATGTACATTGCCCTTTGTAAAGAAATCAAGATCAAGGTACATGGACGGTCGTATGTAGCTTCAAAAGTTTTTCAGTTTTAATGCACATTATCTTTGATCTTTCTTAATGTATCAGTCAGGACAAGCAGCCTTCCTGCTGTTGAGCACAGAATGGGCTCCTTTGGTCAGAATTGACTTCCAAGTGTTGGAAAGGGGATTTATTACTTAAACCCATCTCCATAAAAAGTTATAGATTTTATCAACTGGTGCGATCACTATTATATAACATCGCAGCCAAGGCAAACCACAACTTAACTTCAGTCAAAGAATATTTATGAAAGCACGAATGCAAAACAGCCATAGCCGGCCTTTCAAAGCAATGAAAATACTGTAGAATCCAGGTGTGATGACTTGGAGTCGATGTTACCCATCCCCAAAGGGACATAAGACACAACCTATCTGTGAAAAGGCTCATACTTTATGTTTGGAAAGCACTTTTACTGCTGACCACTTCCCGTTTCCATGAGATGGAATGCCCTAACATGAAAATCTAATAAGTAACATTCATATGCAAGGCACTGAGCAACTGAGTGCAGTTGTAACCATCAAGATTACAAATGGAGTTCAATGTCTGCAGCTTCCAAAGTCAAACCCTTTCTGTGGCTTGTAATATACATTCAACTGACAAAAAAATGGATTTTATTAAATTTATTTTTGGAATGCTGATCCCAATAACAGCTTCACTTGAGTGTGAGGTGATTAATTAAAGGTTTTTCTTTGTCCAAGGAAGAAGCTTACACCACTGTGTTGCTCATCGGGATCCGCAAAGAGGCCCGCTCACAAGTGCTTCACCTCTCCAGGAACAAGCGCTACACCCTCACCCCGGAGCAGCTCAAATGGGACAAGTTCAAGCTAACATACAAGTATTCATTTGCAATTCTTCCTCTAGTCAACACAACAGCAAGTACAGTTGTAGAAAATGGAAGGAAAACAATAGCTGAAAAACACCATAGTGAGGTAGACTGGTGTTGGTTTGGGCAGGAAAACAGATCTTTTTTCAATTGAAGTAGGCATTATCAAATGAAATCAGACTATTGGTGTGGGTTAGCAGCACCTTAATGGAAATTTTTTTCACCCCAATTTGAAGAGCTTGTCAATATCTTTTCATCTCATGTCAATCAAAAAGTCCATTTAAGGTTGTAGGGCCAACAGTTACAGAACTCTCTGCTTGCATTTGTCAGAGGGGAAAATAAAGTAGTGTAGGGTGGACTCTTGCACCCACACTGCAATTAATTGGTTACAAATAATTGGATTGTGTTGCACTAACTGTTTGGAGACGATCCAATGACACTTTGTTCTATCTGGATTTGTGCAAAGATGATCCTATTAAGTCATTTATATGGATTTAACCAAGGAAGTGTGATCACTGGGTTTTGGTGAACAAACTTTAGTGGGCAGTGGACCAAAATATTACAAATTTTGTTCTGAGTTAGTAAAACAATATATATATTTTCATCTCTTCCATATTACCGACTGATCACTTTCTGATTTGTATTAAAAGTAGCCATATCAGTCTAACCTTAGCCGAGATATAAGAGAATATCAAGTAATGGAGTTGTTTGCAGTGCTTGTGGGAGTTCTGTCTGAACAGTAGCCATAGTGTTTTGGCAGATTCCTCTGCTGTGGAAGAATGTGTGTAGAGGCCGGTAATAACCACATAACGCTGTTGTTTCTGAGCAGGTTGCTCTCCTACCCTACAAACTTGATAAATGCCAGTGACACGCGCCGAGGCATCGCCAAGGCTTTTGGCATGTGGAGCGACGTCTCACCTTTCAGCTTCAGAGAGGTGCCAGCTGACCAAGAAGCAGCCATTAAGATCGGTAGGTACTCTGCATGTGGCTGCATCAATCCCCAACAGATGTTCCTTGGCTCCTGAGCTCCAGACTTCTGCTTTGTCGTCACTGATTTTTCTCTCCGTGCTGTCATTGCAGAAATGTCTTTGCCTCCAAACGTATTAAATCACTACCGCAACTGTATTACCAAGCTTATATTGTAATTCTAAATGAAAAAAAAAGAAATGCTTGACATACATGTGTCAGCCTATGGTGAAGCAGTCTAAACTGTGCTTTATCTGTCCCTGTGGGTGTAAACTCCAGGCTCCTGCATATATTCTCAGTGACAGTGAGAGGGATGGTTGAAATCCTGTGGGGTGAAGGCTGAAGAAAGAGCTCTGTCTTTTGTAATTCACCCCCCCCCACCCCCATCCCCCTGCTGTTGTCTACACAGAGTGAAATAATGGAGTGAGGGTTTCCCTCCTCGGCTATGAGGTATGTCTCTCTCTCTCTGTCTTGGCAGGTTTCTACCCCATCAACCACACAGACTGTCTGCAGTCCTACTTGCACCATTGTTTTGACGGCATCACAGGAGAATTGGCTCATGCTTTCTTCCCGCCAACTGGCGAGATCCACTTCGACGACCACGAATACTGGATTCTAGGAAACATGCGCTTTAGCTGGAAGAAAGGCATGTGTCTTTATTATGTTTGTTGAAACTACTAATATTTAACCCATAAGGTGATGAAGGCAGCAGATGCTGATCTGGACAGCTCGCAGGGGTGCAAATAATCAACAGTACCATTGTTGCAGGGGTTTGGCTGACGGATCTTGTCCATGTGGCAACCCATGAAATTGGCCACGTCCTGGGACTCATGCACTCCTTGGACCCGAAAGCTATAATGCACCTAAATGCAACTCTGACAGGGCGCAAGCTGATCACACAGGATGAGGTGTGGGGTTTGCACCGTCTCTACGGTATGTTCACAATCCTTCTTACTTTTCTACTAGAACATTCATGGGAAAGCTCTCCTTTAGGGCTTTGACAATTGTTAATACATCTGACAGTGTTGTCAGTCATCCAAGACACAGGATGTCTAGTAGTAAGTCAAATTGACTTATTTGGTTTTGAAGACATTTTGCAGTTCATCCCAGGTGAACCACTGAAGCCTCTTGAATAAAATGGAAAACATTCTCGAGACCTAAACAGCAAATCCAGTTCTCCTGCTGGGATCAGACTACAAAAAAGGTGTGATGGCTCACCCTGTCAGGAATCAAAAGAGTTGTCTGTAATAGTGGAAGACAACTGGCGCAGCATGCGATAAACCTCACAGCAGTTTGGCAACTTCTGCGAGTTCCATGACGTTGGCATTAAATGCTTTACATGCCAAAGTGGAAGAGGAATGATGTTGTTGGTGCTGTCAAGAGGAACAGGGAAGTTATAGTCCCTGGCACCATCTTCCCGATCACCTGCACATGGAAGTCATGAAAGACGGCAAGCTCTGATTGTCTCTCGGCCAAGTCAGGGCAAGAATTCAAGTGATGGCTTCATCTTGACACAGTGACCATCTCCAAAGGCAAACATATTGTGTAATCTGGTCCCAGCATTAGAAGAATTATGTCTAGATACATTTGTGAAGAACCAGCTGTACAAAAACCTTTAATCCATTTTTGGCCACAATCAACCAGAATGTAGACTACAGCATTTGTCTTTGAGGACACTGAACGTGGCATTAATGAATGTTGTATAAACTATTGAGTCATTTTCATTGGAACAAAAAGTAGATTGGAGATCCAAATTCTTTTGCTGCTGACTTGTCTGATCCTCCTCCTTCTCCCCCTCTCCTACAGGATGTTTGGACCGGTTATTTATCTGTCCGGCCTGGGCTCGGAAAGGCTATTGCGGCAGCAAGCGTAAACTGATGCAGAAGCACTGCCCCTCCAGCTGTGATTTCTGTTATGGTAAGACACAGCAGCAAAGCAGCAGCAGTCCAAAGGGAAAAAAGGTTTTCTCTCAATTGAGCAGAGCAAGAAGCTGCTGTGAACCATTTGCCAATGGAGCAACGGGAGCCAACAGGGTCCAGCCATGCAGAGCAGCCATGGGGGTTTTAAAGAATCTGATTTGAAGGGAGTCTGTGTTTACTGGAGAGTACCAGCATCCCAAGGGACCATATGTGTTTTAAGCCAGAACACTGACAGAGCAGAGCAGGCACCCAATAATTGCTGTCGCCACACCAAATATTGATAACACATGAGCAATCTGACAGCCTAAACCACTTTAGGTTTATTGTGGGATGCACTGGTGCTCAGGTCTCCTGTTGCCTGGCTCCACTTAACCGTCGCAGCCCTTGGATTGGGGCTTTTTTAGAGATTTTTGTCAGCAACAAGGGACAGTGTGGAGAGAGGCAAGAGGATATGATTCCTGGCTCGCAGTAATCTGTTCCTCATTGTTGATTGGGAGACGTTGTACGGTTGTGGAAAATTCCTAAGTGATTCCAAACCGCTGGAATTTCAGACTGCGGCTTGAGGGTTAGAGACACACAAGGTCACTTTGGATTTTTGCGGCATTAATGAGAGTGACTGTTTTTTAAGCAGGCTCTCGGGTTGATCACAAGGCGGCCGGTTGTGTTTGTCAGAAACCAGATGGGAGAAATAACATTGATAAGACATCCGTGGCGCCGGCAGGTCAGGGGTTGTGAAAAGCGTATTAAGTGTCTGACGTGATAAGTTTTGTATCAAAAAGTTTGACGATAATCAGAGTTTCATGGAAAGTTGTAACATCTCCAGACAATGAGTTTTTTTTTTCTTCTTCTTGCTCTCAGATGATTGGTCAGGATCATTTTTAAGATCATTAAGGCTCTTTACTTTGGTCTGTCTTATTTTGGAGCATCAGCTTAAGTGTTTCTCTCCACTCCTCTTCAGAATTTCCTTTTCCCACTGTGGCTCCCACCGCGACCCCCCCGAGGACCAAGCACAAGCTGGTCGTTGAGGGAAAGAAGCTCACTTTTCGTTGTGGGAAAAAAATAGCATCGAAGAAAGGCAAAGTATAGTGAGTATCTCTCTCTAATCTGTTATCAGTCCACCCAACCGCATAGATACGACAGCATGATTTCCAGTGGTGCAATGTAACAAAGCACATTTACTCAACTACTGTACATAAGTACAAATTTGAGGTACTTGTACTTTTATGTTTTTTATGCCACTTTCTACTTCTACTCCACTACATTTGAAGAAATATTGTACTTTTTACTCCACTACTTTAATCTGACAACTCTAGTTACTTTACAAATTAAGATGTTTGCCCACAAAACACTCTTATAGTTAAATAAAGTAGGCTACCCAACAATATTCATGCAAACACTTTTTGATTGTATCCAGTGTCTAAAATGTGAGGACTTTTCTGCACTGTGATTTTAATACTTTAAGTAGTTTTCTGATTTACTTGAGTTATATTTTCAATGCAGGACTTGTACTTGAAACAGCGTATTTTATTTTATTTTTTTACAATATGGTATTAGCAAGTACAGGTTCTGAATACTTTGTCCACCCCTGATGATTTCACTGAGAGCCGTCTAACGTCTGACTCCGGTTTCAGCTGGTACAAGGACGGCGAGTTGCTGGAGTTCTCTCACCCCAACTACATCTCCCTGAAAGATGACCACATCACTATAGTGGCCAATGCCATCAACGAAGGCACATATACCTGCATTGTGAAGAAAAAAGACAAAGTTCTCACAAACTACTCATGGAGAGTGCGTGTGCGCTTCTGAAGGCTTCTGCACAATGAACAGGACGCATTTACACATACGCTCACAAGGACACCTCATTCACCATGGGCACATATTTCTGTTTTTTTTAAACTGTCTTTCCTGTATCTTCCGCAAACAACTCAAACTATTGTTGATTGTAGTTGTGTAAATGCGTTTTAATAGGTGCAAATAATAAATGTTCCATGACAAGTAGTGTTCTAGTGAAAACACCATCTGTAAAATGGTCACCATCTTAGATGAATGCCATTTGAATAAGTTAAACACTGACCAAACTAACCTACTACAGCCAGACTAAGCAATGTTGTCTACAGCCTTTGGAACTATTTGGACCTTAAACCACATATGGAACACCTCAGACGTCTAGCTTACTTTACTAGGCTCACAGCGAAGCCAGCCGTCTGCCCCCAGAGACCGAGCAGTCAGTTCCACTAGTACCTCTCCTTCCAAGCTTATTCAACACATCAGGTGTAATAGTCTGCAGAAGGGCTCCGGTGGGGGCGGGGGACATATCAAACTGATTAATGAACCTTTCCATTTAGTGCTGGCTCTAGACGTCCCAAGACGAGGGTTTTTTCTGTTCCTGTGAAGCGAGTGGTCATGCAGGGAATGAAACTGTACTGTACTGTTTACTTTTCTTTGGCTCAAAATCAAAGAATTTATTGGTTTAATTCTGAAGTCGCAGAGCCATTTAAAAACAAAGGCAGAGTCTGGGCCTCTTTTTCCCCTGAAAGAACAAAGTACAGAGACAAAGTGTGCAGTGCAAAGAATGACATCACTTTTGGACAGCAACTACCAAGTTGGGTTCAAGGCAGAATTTCGTTGTTTTGTTTTTTTTGGCATGACTTCCCTTAATTTTTTTCTCCTCTGGCAATGTGCAGTTGTGTTTGCATAGCTTGGACAGAGTCTATAAATATAGGGAGGACGGCAGACAAAACAAAATTTCAAACTTTATTTCTAGCAAAAACATCGTCCCCCTGTCATCAAGAGACAGTCCTTAGTAAATTTCTCACATAATGCTGGATGGAAAGCACAGCCAATGCTGCATCATTATACAGTAGCTCAGGCAGCCAGGAAATACCAACCATTTAGAAAATCTGGTCCTCTCTCATGAAGTGTAAAATCGAAAATAAAACAAAAATCAAACATGAGAGCTAAAATTCTAACAAATGTATGGTTGCGTATCCTATTTAAGAGCTAAAATGGACACATTTAAAATGGTGAAATGGATTGAAAATACAGAGAACACACCAAAAAGTTGAGCGAAAACTCTGGAGATTCAACATGTTTGAGCCACTAGTCTTGCTGTGAAACAGTCCTGACTATTTGGTAACAGTTGTATTTGATCAGATATTGATCTGGTTTGCAGCTGTAAACCAGAGACACCGTCCAATTCCAAAAGAACAACAAGTCCCAAAACTGTCCCAGAACCCGACAGCCAGGTATCCTGCAGTTTTGGGCTCAGAATTTGAGGCTAAATCCTGGACCGACTGCCGACACTCCCTGGTTGCTGGTTGTCAGGTGGAAGCCTGTGTCTTTGAGGTCGTCATCGCCCTGGAGAGATTATGGAAACAAAGTTAACTCATGGTTAATGCCTAGAGTCCGTTTCATCCCTCTTCCAATATCACCGTTTCATTTCTTACATATTATAGAACTAATCAGCACTACACTGCTTATCTTTAGAAAACCCTTAATATGACACATTTTGATTGTATTTCATATACGTATGCATGGACATTTTCATCATTGATATTACTATAGTTAGTTTTTTCCTGGTTTTTAATGTTTCACAAGCTTTTCCACTTCTACAAGAATAAAGCTGAGATAAAACACTAATACCTTTGGCAGGAAATGGTCTAATTTGTTGGTAAGATAGCAAATAACAACACTAACTTTCACTGAAAAACATCATTATCAGCCTTAAGCTTCTGGGTGGGTAGGACCACTGCTGAAAACATTAGGGACTGAAAGGTGCTCATCATGGAAAACACAAGAAGGAAATACCCAGACACAAAGCAGAAGCCTGTAGGTCTGTAATCTATTTAACACAGACAGCGTTCAGAAAGCCTGGTAGCTGTATGTAATGGAGAAAGTGGAGCCTAATGTCCTTACCAGGTGACTGTAGCCCAGGCCTCCCTCGGGTGGACGAGGACTGGTGGCTCTCTTCACCCTCTGTTGCTCACTCTTGGCCGGCCAGGTGGGGAACATGGACGGTTCGATGGGCAACGGCGTCTCGCGAAGTAATCGTGCTTGAGCCCCTCGTCCGATAAAATCCTCTTACTGGGGCAGTAGGTGAGGAATCTGGAAAAGAGTCAATAGCCACGTTCATATGGTCAGCTACGTTTCAATAAAGCAGCACAGGTAACCAAGGTAACCAGGTAGATTAAAAAGTAGCTTAAATTGTGGTCGACTTTTATTCTTTATACACAAATGGCTTTGTTTAACAATTGTAAAACTACATGATGAATTTGTTTAGGTAAAGACTTTTGTGTTGACTAAAAAATGATATGTGTATATGCAACTTTTGAGGCAGACGGCCAGCTTCAAATGAACCCGTGCTGAGTTTAAATTTAGCTGTAAATATTTCTATATTTAGAAATCTCTGTATTAAAAATATAGGCCTAGTGGTTTAATATCAGCTGTATAAACTAAACTACATCTAGACAGATAATCTGAACACGACATGCAGGCCTGATGTGAGGGGCCAGTGGGTTTGTGCAAGGAGTCCTAATTGGTTATGACAGGATCAACGCAGCATAATGGAAGCTGTTAAATTGTGATAATTGGCTTTTTAACTGTCTGATTCCCATCTTCCATATGAGTGGGGGCAGTGGAATAAATGATTTCCACCAGCATGAAACATTTTTTATTTAACACATTAACTTTTGTGTTTTTTAATGTGGAAGGAATCTGTGAGAAGGGTTACTAATTGGGATTAGACCGATAACACCTTTCTGTGGTATCAGTGCGTACACATCAGTGTTTAGGAATTCCAAGAATGTGCTCTCTTCCTGCACCAGTGAACGTACTCCTCCTCAGCACCCTAAGGACCCAACGACCCTGTTTACTACTAAAATACTAGGGCTGCACAATATGAGGAAAATATCTAATTGCAATTATTTTGACTGATATTGCGATATGATTCACGATATTGGAGGGAATGATCGCTTTTGTATCATTATTCTCATTTTCATTGAAAATTATTAACATTGAAAGGAATTAAAATGATTATAGTGCGATTTTTGCGAGGCTCTGTCCCAAACAAAAAAAAATTCTTTAGTCTGTAGGATAGGATTTGTAGGCTGGGACGTCTCTGCAGCACCACGATACTTAATTCAGAATGGTTTGACACATATTTTTTCCATTAACAAATATTGCACCCCCCTGCGATTTGGATATTGCGCAATTAATTGCGCAGCCCTACTAACTACATAGGATAAAAAAACAACAGTATTCTGGGTCTAGAGGCCCCACATTTTATGGTTAACCTAAAGATTGAAATAGTAAATAAAGCAAGTTCATGTTGAAGCCCTTCCCCAGGTGAGATCCCAAAGGCCCCAATCCTCAAACACTTTCCTAGACGGAGGGGTGTGATATTCCAAACAGCTCCGTGATCTCTACCTGCCAAACTACACCGCTAAACTTATCCTACGCCGCTCTGTCTGAAGCTTTTCAAACCACACTTCTCTACATGTTGACCTCTTCAAGTCTGAATCTGTCCCTGGGTAAACGCCTTGCCAGTCTTCTCTTCTGACAGCGGGAAGGTTTTCGCTGCACTGAACAGGTGCCAAACTTCCATTAAACCGTGATCCCGCCACAGTGGACATGCTGTTGCCATCCTCTGCAGTTAACCAAGCAGTATGTTTTTTTATTTTTTCATTTACAGGTGTAGGCAAAAAGGCTTTGTGGGTGGGTAAAGATGTCAACAGGATTTGGAAAAACCTGTCCATGCTTTCATCTTCAGTAGACTTGACTACTGTAACGGGGTCTTTACAGGTCTCCCTAAAAAAATCAATCAGACAGCTGCAGCTAATTCAGAACGCTGCTGCTCG
The DNA here is from genome assembly GCA_026937815.1 of Etheostoma perlongum. Lineage (NCBI taxonomy): Eukaryota > Metazoa > Chordata > Actinopteri > Perciformes > Percidae > Etheostoma > Etheostoma perlongum. Next base: position 23,673,793 of record CM049377.1, read on the forward strand.
GGTCCTCACTAAGACCAAGAGACTGGATCACATCACTCCAGTTCTGAAGTCTTTACACTGGCTTCCTGTGCTCAAAGAATTTATTTCAAAGTACTTTTGCTAGTTTATAAATCACTCTATGGTTTAGGACCAAAATACATTTCTGATCTGCTACTACACTATGACCCCCCAGACCTCTCAGGTCATCTGGGACAGGTCTGCTTTCTGTCCCCAGAGTCAGAACTAAACAGGGGGAAGCAGCTTTCAGTTTCTATGCTCCTCATATCTGGAACAAACTCCCAGAAACCTGCAGATCTGCTGCTACTCTGTTTTTTTAAATCAAGGCTGAAGACCTTTCTTTTTGATGTTGCCTTTCTTTAAATGACTTGTGCTGCACTGTAACTTTTATTCTTGTGTTTTTATTTTTTAACTGTTTAACTGATTTTGTGTAAAGCACTTTGAATTGCCCTGTTGCTGAAATGTGCTATACAAATAAAGCTGCCTTGCCTTAAGAGGAGAGCTGAAAAGCTATTTTTTTTTCTTTTTTTCATGTAATAACGTCAACAAGCCAAATTATCCCACTGAGGTAATGCATGCTGCTAACTACTGTAGCCAAGGGTAATTAAAAAACCATCCGCCCTAATTGATATTTGTCTTTCATGGATAATGGTCTCCCGGGTTCTATCAATAATGGATGGAAAATAACACTATCTAAGTGGCGATTTTTGAACATCAATTCAATATTTTTGACCTTGAAAATTGTTAACTAACAATAATATGATTTTTAAAAAAAAAACAGTTTAAATAATGTTTAATACATATCATTTTTTTCTAATTTACTGGAACAAATACGATATAGTCTACTCATCATGCTGCAAGTGGTTTGTCAATAACAAAGTTATCCATCCAGCTACACAGTCATATGCGCACACAGAGAGAAAATAGTTGGAATACCTCTGCCAGACTGAGTGTAGTGTAGTGTAGTTAAGACGCAGTGGAGCCGTGTGAGGTGCAATGTTGTGTATTGTGCGTGGAATAAGAAGCCCACAAGAATCCTACTTGTTCATGAGGTCAAAGCCTTGATCTGAGAGCAGCGCTCCAAAGCGCTTTCGCAGATTGTTGTAGGGATACTCTGTGAAAGTCATCTTCTTCACAGCGGGCAGCTCGCTGTAGCCAGGCCAGATCTTCTCGCTGGGTGACCCCAGATCCTACAGACAACACACACAAAATTCAGCAGACAGCGTATTTTTAGTGCAAGGAGAGATGAACATGAGATATTCCCACTTTGGCAAAAGTATGCATCAACCACAGACAATAAACCAGTCCTAAGTACATTTCAATACTTTAATTCATAACAAGTTAATGACGGTAGGATGACTTGGGAGACATGAATGACATCAGTCCACACGGCTGTCATGCTTTATGCAGATCATAAGCAGGGCTGGCCAGGACCAACCCGCTACCATTTCCTCCTCTTTGCTATGTCAGCTTAACTTGTGTGAGTATGCTGAGACCTGAGAGAAAGTTCTGTTTTTGAAAGACTCTTGGAGTTCACCTCTCAATACTTTTGCAGTTTCTACCTTAATCTCTGTGGTTTGGAGTTAGTTCCACTCCTGTGTTCCTGTTTGTACTTTCACATATCAGCCTTATTTCACCATTTGCTTTCAGCCGTATCAGAGCTGTACTTTTACTGCTGATACACACTGAACCGCCTACTCTTCCAGCTTCACAGTAAAGGTTTTCCACTTGCTAACAGGCGTGCTGATTTTATGGTTGATCAGCAGTGCTGTTCTTCAAGAACAGGTCTGATAAACCTGATACTGACATATTCTGTGCTATTTTAATCAGTTTTTACTATTGATGCAAGGAAGAATAGCACAAACAGTAACAGACACAGTGAGCAGAAAAGGGCTGCAGGGAACAGTCTGGGTTTGTGACACCTCAAATAAGTTTCTTTCTGTGCTGTGCATTGGAAAAACACTCACACCGTGCCAGTGCTCACGGCATGGTTCCGCTTGACTACCTCCACTACTATGGAAAAACCCCTTTATGGTGATCTTCTAAGTTTCATAATAACTTCATCAGCTGGGTTTACGTATACCAACAGCTCCACCCTGTGGTGTACTAAGGAAGTCCATGCTGACCTCTTCTGACAGATGACACTCTTTGATTTACAGGCTGTAAACAGAAGAGCTTTACCCTTTATGGTGAGGATTTACTTAAATTTATAAGGGAAAATGAGGGCATTTACCTTAAAAACCTTGTTAATTTGGTCGATTTCAGATTTTCCAGGGAAAAGAGGTTTCTGGGTGAGGAGCTCGCCAAAGATGCAGCCCACTGACCACATGTCCACAGCTGTGGAGTACTCCTGTGGAGAGAAAAACAAACAGTGGCAGACCGCAGAAACACAAAGTAGACAGTCTGCATGGCAAGCTTCTACGTTGGAGTCTGTCTCGTGTGTGAAAGTGGATGTGCTCTGATGGGCTCCTGGACCTCTAACATCTGGCTGTGTAAATCATATACTGTGAAACTCAAATAGTGTTTCAGGGGTATTTGGGTTATAAACTAGTCTTCTCTTGGAAACATATATCTTAAACCAAATCAATCAAGATGGTGTGACCACATACACGAAAAGTACATCATCTTAGTTGTAGTTTTGATTATTGCATTGGTATTTCATCTGGTTCCTGTGAAGCGTGGAAGTAGTGTGATGTTGAATTCTCACCTTGGCTCCAAGCAGCAGCTCTGGTGATCGGTACCACAGGGTCACCACTACAGGGGTGTAGGGCTTCAGGGGCGAACCGTACTCCCGGGCCAAACCAAAGTCACCAATCTACAGTACAGGACGTTCGGCTGTTAATCCCCACTACATTTCATTTTGGGTAAAAGAATAATGTCTCAGCATTTATAAGGTTCTTCCAAAGGTTTCATGTTTTGATGTCCAAAAGGAGATCAAATGACCATATACTCCAGTGTAGCAGCGTACAGCATATTCACATTCGATTTGAAAAATTACAAGATGCAGTGAGATTCATAATTTCTACTGTCAGCCTGCATTTAAATCCCCCGCTGTAAAAATGTGGTTTATTTACACGTTAACTTTGAAATTCATGCTCTAATTGACTCATAGTAACTATGTGTTGTTTGTGCAACTGTGCTGTATTGTTGCTAGTTCGGGAGAAAGTTATACATAATCTGAACTTCATATGGACAAAACCATGCAAATGACAACTTTAAAATTGTGAAAATATAACTTAGTCCTTTTGAGAGAAAAGAAGGCCGTGGAAAATGCCAAAAAAAGATCAATGTGAAGGAGGACTTGAACAATGAAGCGGGCCCAAGTGAAGCCTTGGGGTTGAATACAGAAGCAAATGCTGGAGGGGCCGCCCGGAGAGCTGACGATGACGATGTGCTGAAGGCTATAGCATCGCTCCACTCAGAGCCAACACTCGTCAAGACAGAGATTTGTAAGGAAATTGAAGCTGAGATCTCAGAGGTTAACACTACATTGAGAGGAGAGATAGCGAAAATGACAATGATTTCAGTGCTAAAAGCCCAGATGGACTCACAAAACCAAACTTTGAAAGAGCTAGCCGACTCGGCTAATGGCACTTCGGACAAGCTGTCGGAACTGGGAGAGAAAGTTAAGAAACTTTCTGGGCCAGTTGAGACTCTCAGCAAAAGGCCTTGACCTAGAGGGCCGCTCAAAATGACTGACAATAGCCAGAATTAAATAGGGGAAAGAAAATGGCTTAAAAACAAGGGATTTCGTGGCTCAGATGTTAAAGGAGGTATTACACCTTGAAGAACCACCAGGGGTAGACTGTGCCCACAGTGCGCTCCGGAGACAACCCAGCAACAACCAGCTCCCTCAACACCTCATTGCAAGAATACATTACTGTTATGCTTGTAATACAGAAGGCAATGTCCACCAAAAATTTGACATTCTGGGGCTAAAGGATCCACATTTTCAGAGACCTCCCACCGGAAAGTGGTAAGACGTCGAGCTGCATTCACCCCAGCTAGGAGGATGCTATGCGACAAATCTGGGGTCAGATTTGGACTTTTGTATCCAGTGAAGCTCCGAGTGTTACACAACTGGTCAGAGGTTCTTCATGGATCTGGAGGAGGCGCAACAGTGTGCCGAATGTCACTTCGGACCTTCAGGTGAAGTATGAGTAGAAAGACTCATCATAATGGAACCCCGGATAATGTAGACTTTTCATTCCTCCGGAGAAAAACTGAACAAGGTCTCTAACGGGAACCTCATGCAGGTGAACATGGAATGCTAATCTAGCCGAGGGTTATTGTTAACGTGACCTGTTACTGTTTATAACGTTGTTCATTACAAAATGTAGCAGGCTGCTGTTTAAGGGCTTGAAGTTTTGTTTAGTAGCTTAATTCTGCCAATGAGCCGAAGCATTTGGGCTCTCGCTAAATTAATAAATCTAGGGTGCAAAATCTAGCAGGACAACTGTGTAGACAGCACCGATTGTTTATTTTTCTTGCTACTGACAGCACTTCAAATTTACAAAGAGCTATGTGTTGAAACCAACCTGAATTCTTCTTTAAGATTCAATATACAGGCAATGGTCTTTAGCACATCTAAGTTGCTCTACACTGGGGTGGGAAGGGGTGGGTGGGCACTG